>CM057168.1:16136689-16179702 GCA_029962745.1 Echinometra lucunter
CACCCACCACAGAAATATGATCCGATAGGGAAAGTCGTAAGAGATGAGTCTTAGACAATTCAGCCAATCGCTCCCAGGGGAACGGGGATGTGAAATGCATGAACTTTTTCGCGTTGTAATGAGCGAATTGTTTGCGCTTAATTTAGTTTTGATTAACTGATGCGATGAAGTGACAGAATTTTTAGTGCAAATCATCTCTGATCTTATCGCAGACAATTGCCAAATTTCTCCACCCCGAGGCAAAAATTCTTTCGAAATGTTTTGGGAATATCAGCAAGGTTTATTGGATCTCTTTATCCCCCTCATTGCAACCAAACATGTAATGAGCGAGAAAAGTTGCCGCCATGACATACCACATACAAAGTTAAAACACCTCTTACCCTGTTTTATCTCATGAGCATGAATTTGTCGAGTGGAAAGAGTTAAAACAGAAGATAAAATGGTCTTCAGGATACTGTGTTACATATGGTACTTTTACCCGCTTGCGCACGACTTGCGCCAGACATGCAAAGTAAAATGCACGGTTAGAAAGATAAAACAAAAGTTACAACAAAAGTTACAACAGAGATAAAATGGTGTAAAGAATACCACCCCAGGAATTTAGAAGGCTGAGGCAAGAGGCATGATTTTATTAATATGGCCATAAAAATCAGAAATCCACAGTATATAAAACATGGGCATATGCATGTAATTGAGAAAGAGAAGGAAATATGAAGCGAAGAGGAGAATAAAGAAATGGTTCCCTATGGGCCAGTGTTCACAAAAGTGAAATCCTTCACTAATAATAAACAATAATATTCTGTTCTTGTATAGTGCATATCACTTTATGATCTTGTGTTCTTATGCTTTTCCAAAGGACTTTGGGTATTATTACCCTGGCTTTAGCCCTGCAGCCTTTTACAGCGCAGAGGCATTTCAAGGACTTAATTCCTGCCAGGTACCCATTTACCTCACCTGGGTCGAGTGTGGCAGATGTAGATGAATGTCTTGCCAAAGGACATTAGTGCTGCGGCAGGGATTCGAACCCTGTACCTTGTGGTTCAAAGTCTGGAGACTTATCTACTGGACCACCACACCTCTAATAAAAATTCCTCCAATCTCTCCAATGTAAAGGGCTTTGGTGATTGAAGACTTGAATTGCCCAGAGGCATATGAGTCCTCACAGCAACAATGAAAAATTGTATTGTGTGCGCTATTTGATCAAGCCTCACCCATAGCGTACAGAGTATTTAAAGACCAAATTTATCACACTACCAAGTTATATTTTCCTCTAGCTCCATTTGTATTTTCTTTAAGGTGCTTTCACACATGATGCGACAGTGTGGTACCACACTGTGGCGCCACACTGTTTTTCTTCACACATGGTGGGACTTTGTGTCACCACATATGCTAATGAACGTGCATTAACGCGTCATCTCTCAATAACAGAGCATATTGTCAAAACGTGCGCACGCTTGTGCAAGCAATCTCATGGCAACAATTTTTGCGCTAACTTTTGAGAAATTTGATTGGTGCGCATTTTTTGTGTATCTAGGCAGCAAAAAAAAAGTGTGTCCTGCCTCGGTGATATTTTTTTGTCGCCCTATACCCCATGGGCTTGTACACAAAAAAGTGTGGTGACACATCATGTTACCACCCTGTCGCATCATGTGTGAAAGCACCTTTATGGTCTATCTTTTGACATGCAGGGGCCCAGTGCAAGCGCGTATGTAACGTATCAGAGGGCCGAGGATTCATTACGGGCGATTCAAGCGGTAAACAACGTCCATGTCGACGGGAGGACGCTGAAGGCATCGTTAGGAACGACGAAATACTGCAGTCATTTTCTGAGGAATTCACAATGTCCAAAGCTAGTAAGAAAAACATATTATTCTTCTTGTTATAGGATTTACACCTTGAGTATTTGATTTCACGTACATTTGGTGAGTTCCAGTCGTATGTATTGGGAACAGTATTATTTGTGAGCAGGTGAATTTGTGTTTTGAATGTACTCCATTCATTTAAGTGAAAATGAAAGATATGCCAATAGAATGTCCTCGAGTCATACATATTGCAAAATCTTTGTTTCATATGTGAGGGAAAAACCTGTCTTAACCCTAACCAGACCGGGCTTTTTTTTTTTTTTTTTTTTTTGCTGTTCTGTGGCCGGGGGTGGGGTTGATTCAACTCCCCCTGAGATCTCGGCCGACGATCGCGCAAACGCCGTAAAAATTGGCACACACGTTACCTGAGGGGTAATCTACAACTATAGAGAAAATTGATTTTTTTCTTTTGATTGATTTTGTATAAATTAATTTTGCTAATTTATGCATGACATCATACGTTTTGCTCTAAATCAGAAAATAAAGCTACTAGAATCCCAATTTTTGATGTAAATATTCTTGGTAGCATTCCTTACAATGTACGTGAAAAGAAAATCTGGTATCAAAATTAATTTCTTATGTTTTCCATTGTTTTTAAAGTTTTCTTATATATTCCTTTCTTTTTCTCTATGTTTAAAAAAAAAAAATCGGGATCTTGACCATGACCTTGGACATAATAATTCAAACATAGAAAATATGTGTATTTGTTTGGTGAATAATCTGGCATACATAATGATTCATACACATCGCATACCATGCCACTTCATATGTTATAGTATATGAAAATTCACTTTTTGGCGTGCACACGATTGTAAAATACCGCGCTGCGTGATAACCGAAGGTCCAAATTCGGTAAATTTGGTATCAAAAGATGCGCAAGACTCGGGGCTCAAAGGTCAAGAAAGGCTGTGCCGAAACCTTTTACGGTTTAAAAATTACCGCGAAAAAAATCACGGGTGGGGGGGTTGATTCTACCCCGGCCATTTTAAGGTTAACTTTTATTAGCTTGGGAATATCAAAGGATAATTGGATATTAAAGACAAGTTTGAGTTCTGGGAGGAGGTGAAACATAGTTTAGGAGCTTTATCAGTCTTTTTATGTCAGTTTTGAAGAATATCACGTGTCCACTTTGACATCTTATTAAATCGTGTTATTTACATGTTTATGGTTCGATATCATGTATTATATGCATTTTTCTCATACTCCGAAACGGATCACTAAAAATGAAATTCCAATGTACCTCTCCTCTGTTTTCTAGGACTGTATGTATTTACATGAGCTCGGTGATGAGAATGCAAGTTTTACCAAAGAAGATATGCAGATGGGGTAAGTTTCAAATAGGTTCATTTTATTGTCCATAAAATGAAATGGACATTTCTTCCCTTTGCATGGTTCAGTCATGAATGCAAAAGATGCAAATCAATGAGCTGAAAAACATAGACATGCACTATGAACATGACGGACAAAGAAAGCGGACAAAATAAACATCCCCTCATTCTACCCTTCACAGTGATTATGGTAGTCAAAAGAACATCCCTTCACGGCTATTATCTAAAATATGTGGGACATGTGTAACATGCATATTCACCTCGAACTACTGATTAAACATAATAGCCGTGAAGGGATGTTCTTTTGACTACCAGAACCATTGAGAAGGGTAGAATGAGGACTTGTTTATTTTGTCCACTTTCTTTGTCTGTCGTGTTCATAGTGATGTCGTGCATCAATTCATTTTCATTTTACATCTTGGTTCCTTGTTTCAAGTACTTGCAAAAAGTTTGCCATTCTGAGAGAAAATGGTATATTTTTCTATTTCACTTTCTATAACAAACTTCTTTAATAAGGAAGTAATGGTTGGACGATTATTTTGACCTGATTGCTAAGAAAGCATACGTGTGTATGCGTGATAGTAAGCAACCAGGGGACCGGCAGTTTTAAGTCCCCTACGAAGCAGTGGGTAATGACAATTAATACTTAACTAAAGGGCATTAGTCCGGTAGCCATGGGGGTAAGGTTGCATTGGAATGTTATAGTTTTTTTTTTTTAATTGATATCGACTGTTCAGACCTTCTATTTCACCAATCCACATGCTGGAGCTCTGTCAGCATTGAGCAATTTGAGATATACGCGAAAATCCAAAATGGCCGCCGGCGGCCATCTTGGATTTTGTGTTTACCTACTTTAAACATCCCAAGAATGTTAAAAAATTGGAAATAAGGGTTTTTCGGGATGGAGAATCCCGATCTGAGGTTATTTTGAGGATATGACTATTTCTTGATGTCTAGATATAAAATGGCGGCTATTTTTCAAGATGGCCACCATATGCACTATAGGCTAGGCAATGTCAAAAGGTGAAAAGTCCTTATTTATCATTTAACATAAAAACAAAGCAAGTAAAATGCATTTTTTTCATTTGTACTATATCTGTTACATGTTTTCTTTAACATCTGAAAAAATCACGACAAAATTAATTGCTGTTTGGGCGTAGGGCGCCCTCAAAGTTTGATTTTTTTTTGCTAAATTGGCAAATTCGTCCTTCAAATTACACCATTAGTCCCAACTGGTAGGATGATTAAAATAAGTGATATTGTAGACATTTTCCAATATTTCAGGGTAGCCTCAGTGAAATTTTACTTCAAGAAGGTTATCTGGTCAAAATATGATGGTGAAAATGAAGATAAACATCATTTTGCAACCATTTTAGGAACACATTAGTGACTCACACCCTACATTATGGGCAACTATCTTGAAAACTGGAGATGACATGAAGCTTTAATACTTCTACATAGTTCACAATAGATTTTTTCAAGCTTAATGCATTTAAGTAAAGTGATATCTTTACCTTGAAGATAAAAATATACAGTATTTATATAATATACACAAACAATGCGTGGTTCTCTTCCATAATTGGTATAACATTCCCATAAATGCGTATTGTGGCTAGCATTCACATATCAACACTTTAAAAATGTGCTATTGATCTCATTTTTTTCTAATCTACGCGTATAAAAGTGATATATATATATATATATATATATATATATATATATATATATACATGAATTCAAATGATAACTCATTAAAAAAGCAAACAATTTACCTTTACCTGTCATCAAAGGAAGCCATGCCAAAATAAACCCCAGCAAAAATAAAGCGAGCGACTATATAGCCAACAGACAGCATTGCTAAACACTATTTCTGGAAATAAAACTATACTGCTTTTATGAGGATTAGATTGCAGAATATACTGTAGCCAGCAAAAAATAGTTTAAGCAACAATATGGGTGTCCATTTGGGGAAGGGGGATGGGGATATATCCCCCAATATTGTTGGTAGGAAGATGGTCTGCATTAACACTGCCCCCAATAATTCACAATCAGAAATGACATAGCCCATGCAATTCCCTAAGAGTATTCAAAAAAATTAAAAGGGAAGGGCAAATGGGGGGGGGGAAAGAATTTCAAAGTAAAAAGGATAACGAAAAACTTTCCAGCACTGGCTCGCTTCGCTAGCTCACATTTTAAAGTATCTCTAGTTGTGGTTAGATCGGCTTGCAACTTGTTTCTCTCTCTCTCTCTCTCTCTCTCTCTTTTATGGTATAATATTCTTCTACTCACTGCCTTGCATTTTAAGTATCTTAACCAAAGCTGGTTATGTTAATATCCTTATGAAATGAAGCTGATTTGCATCTAATTGTCTATTTAATGTTATACTATTCTTCTTGTCATAAAATGATAGTAATAAAGGTGCAAGGAGTCGAGTCAAACATCAAGAAGAGCTAAAACAGAAGAATTTTTCATGAGATAAAGGGCTGTGACCAATGGCCTATTTCTATCTCACCAATTATGAGAATGGAGGAAGCCGATGAAATGTATTACTAGAATGATGAGATCGAAGTGACAATACAAAACCCTGTTCCTAGCACAGTATATATTTAAATACCCATCTTTCTCTTTCTTGCTACACTCACCTATCAAATCTGAAAAATAAAAATATTTCAAAGGAATCATACACTCTTATTCACTCAGCAACAAGTTTGAATACAATAATGCTTTTACAGCAAAGTGTCCAACTGTCCTCAAATTCTGTGGGAAGATGTACATCATCACAACAATTATTTTGGAGGCAAATCTACATCTGAAAGAAAATGAGTCCGTAGCTTGTTTTGCTTGCTCATATAGAAACAGAATTGTTTTGGATGGCAAGCGATGAGCCAAATAGGGTTATATTTGGCAGTTAGGTGATCGAATATACAACAGTTTGAGGCTATCAAGGAGTGTAAAGTTTTCCTCACTCGCTGCACTCACTCGTATAGCATATAAATACAGAACAGTTGGGGAATACTTTTTCGCCAAGCGTGTGTTTTCCCTTATCTCCCTTCGCTCGCTCGTATTATTTTGAAAGGTGGTTTAGAACAGCAAAAGATTAGACCAGCGAGGTGCTAGAATAGAGTCATAGTATGCAGTAAGATGACTATACCATCAAAACATTTTGACCATGAAATAATACTGTATCATCAAAAGAGTGTATTTTCCTTGCTCACTCGTAATATACAAAAACAGGGTGGTTTGGACTGTAAACATAAGACCATAAGCATAAGAGGTACTGAAAAGGTTATAAATCATTCGAATCTCTTATTCCTAGTGCATTGTAGAGTGTGTTTTGATGACAAAAAAACCCATTCAAGTATTACTCGCTCATCCACAAAATAAAAATGTGGTGGTTCATACTTTAAAAAAGTGTCAACTAAACTAGAAAGGTTACAGGTCCCTAAACATTCCATTCAAGTAATGGGGATGTACCCCTTCGATATCATTTGAAGGGTAATTTTGTTTGGCTAATGGGATGAATGGTAGAGTAGACTAAGAATGCAGTAGACCTGTGAGCAAATATAGGTATTATACCCTCCATTCACAAAATAATTTAGTGACGCTCTGATCTCTGTACGTGCTCCTTTCTTTAATCAATCCTTCACTTTTTAATCCCTTACCCTTAATTCCCAGTTGCTTTCCTCCCCGCCTGAGGATATTTGGCATCAGTCCCCCCCCCCCCCCGAACCCAAATCGAAACCCATGAGCATCAATATCTATATTTGTAAGGAAAATTATCATTTGACTTTGAAAATATCATTAAATATAAAAAGTGTACTTTTTCCGTAACTGGTAAACAGGCATGCACTTAAAATGCATGTTATTATCTAATATGCAAACAATCATTTGAACATTGACCTGTCTCTTATGATGGCTGAAATATGGATCAATTAACTTTAGCCAACAATAAAGTGGTGCTAAACACACGATTTCAGGAATTGGTCTCTTGAAAAGTACTAGTTATTCGGCTCAGCCGAGATCTGCAGAATTTTCAGTCCACGATAGGCAATGATATATACCGTAGATATAATAGGAGATACTCAAATTAGTCAGGAAAATGATGTTTTGGCCTTGAAAACATCAAGAAATATCATTCTTGAAAGTATGTTTCTTCTGTAATTAGTATTGCAGTAACTGAATGCTTAATAAATGAATGTCATAACTAATTTCTGAGCCTCAATTCCTGATAAAGAGATTTAAGTACACATATAGTTTTTGTCAGCTACAAAAAGGTGAACATGCTTTTCCTCCATAGTGTAAAGTCAGTTTGTGTGCTTGGGAAGGAGTCTATCCCCCTCCCCTCCCCCGTCACATTTATGCTTGTTTTTTGTTTTTTGTTTTTTTTGTTTCTAAATATCATCCTTGTAGAAGGAAAATCAATCATATTCAATCTATTTTCTACTTGATTTTCAATGCAATATTGCATATATGTTCATGTACTAATAGACTGCTGGGGGCGCCATCTTGAAAATTAGCTGCCATTTTAAATCAAGACATCGAAACATAGTCATATCCTCAAACTAACCTCAGATTTGGATTCTCCATCCCGAAAAGCCCTTAATTCCCAATTTTGAACATTCTAGGGATGTTTAAAGCAGGTAAACTCAAAATCCAAGATGGCCGCCAGCGGCCATTTTGGATTTTCGCGTATATCTCAAATTGCTCAATGCTGACAGAGCTCCAGCATGTGGATTGTTAAAATAGAAGGTCTGAACAGTCGATATCAATTAAAAAAAAACTATAACATTCATAAAATCCGGGTTTGGCTGCCTGACTTCATAGGCGCATCAACATGGTTTCGAGCCCGGGTACTCCCAGTTACGAGACCACTGCTCAAATAGCTACAGCACCTCCAAAAAATAAATAGCAATTGTTGCCAGTTTGATGAGGGAAAGATGATTAAAGGCATTGGCTGACTTTGTGAGCAGCAGATTTAAAAAATTCTCAAACTAAGATGAAATATGTACATATGAAAACCTGTTTTTGTACTCAAAAACCCTGAAACCAACTATAATTTGAAATGAAAAAACTCTTAGTAAGACGCAAACAACGATTTTATTATTTTTGGTCTCAGAGACGATGAATAAGACGAGCATTTCCCACGAGTTCAAAAAACCTGTTAGCTGCACCTCTCTCCCCGTACTATACATGATATGCATACACACACACACACACACATACACACCCTACCGTACAATACATTAAATACATACATACACATACACTGTTCAGGAGAGCTCTGTACACATGCATGCTCCTGATGTCCAGTCTGTGCAACTGACCATTATAATTTTTTCAAACATTGATTTACATTTTTGATATCTAAAAATACTTTTCGTCAATATTGTACTTTGAAACTTTCAGACTGGTATTTTGAACTATAACTCTTATGTCTATACCATTATTAAGTAGCAAATTGAGATTTTTTAGAATTATCACAAAGGTAGCCTTTTACTTTAATTCAACTCTTTCATTTTTTTCTTTCAGCAAACATCAAGAATATGAGCAGAAGCTATTGCATGACCTCCTTGGGGGAGGCAGTAGCCACAGTCCCGGGTCCTCTACAACCAACACAACAACGCACAACCACACGGCTGCCACCACAGCATCAACATCAGCCACAACTAACTCAACAAGTGCTGCAAGCAACAGTGCGAGCAATGCTGCAACGTCATCGGGAGGGGAGAGATCGAGATCGCAATCAAATACAAGGTGAGATCAGATTGATGCAATTGTGATTTTCAATCTTGAAAAAATCAAGGAAAGATGCTGCTTGGATCCGTTCACATATGGAATCAGATGTCCATTATACTGGAGCTGTGGTATTCAGGAGGGTTCATAAAGTTTCTTCCTGCCAAGAGTTCAGTTTTAGTTTTTGGAGATGTACTAAAAGCAAGTGATTTTTCAACAAATGTCTGATGCCCATGAATCTCAATCTACAACTTTCAAGCAAATTTTCTGAGCTTCCTGTGAAGCTCCCTGCATAGTCCCCCCACATATTCTCCCTACAGTGAAATAGTCTTTTGTCAAAAACTGCAACATAATTTATTGTCTATTTCTATCTCCAAAGCAGCTTGTCACATATGTGTAGTCAGGAGGGAGGTGGGGGCAGTCGCACCCCCCCCCCCGAAATCGCCCCCAAAAGAGCGAGAGGAGAAAAAGATAGGAAGAGCGGGAGCAGGCAAAGAACGATGACAAAGAAACATCGGAGCTTCCTCCCCCCCCCCCCCCCCCCCCCCCCCCCCCCCCGAAAAAGAAAAAAAAGAAAAAAATTCTACCAAAGGCACTGTCTTACCTACTAACATCTTTCCTGTGCAGTGCATGTACACAGCTAAAAATTGATTCGCTGGCTGTTTTTTGTATTTTATACGCTTTCAGGAAAAAACAGCCATCACCACCCACAACACAGAAATCCCACAGTAGAGGGAGTCCGAGCATAGCAACGGATTCCTGGCCATCGTTAAGTAAAACCAACGCTACAGAGGGTGGCGATGAACCTACAAACACACAAGGGGAAGAATCGCAATCTACAATAAACAGGTATGGGGGAGTTGAAGGGGCGTTGGGTGCGTGCCCTTAACCCTATATAGCCTGGGGGGGCTACGATTTTGAGTTTACGTTGCCCGTGACATGGAGGTCCTGTGGTCCAGTGGTTTAAGGTGCTTGCCTGGAGACGCGAGAGTCGAGGGTTCAATCCCCGGCGCAGCACGTATGCCTGTGAGCAAGGCATTTTATTTACATTGCTCTATTATCATATATCAAATAAATAAACATGCTAAAGGCATTTGAATAGCAATGTGGGCAAATAATTGGTGATAATGATAATCTCCATAATTGTACGGTTAATTTACCCAAAACAATCCATTTAAGACCAAAAACATTGTTCTTGACAAGGCTATACGAGGGTTTTGGGATGACAGATGGGGGGGGGGGGGGAGGGGGGGTTGTATTTAAATGCCGGAATAATTATGTTTATATGATAAGGAAAGTAAATCAGATGTTCTCATTGCTGTATGCAGTTTTAAATACTGTTGTTAATTGAATATTGTAAAAATTATCAGTGCTGAGTAGCACCTTCGGAATATTGATAAATTAACAATTCATCACTAACATCATCTTTTCTCGTACCTCTCCACAATATTCCCCTAGCCACACGACAAAAGAAACAATATCAGATATAGTTGACAGAACAGATGCCCTGCCTCCTCTCATACCACCCTCAACCAATGGTTTGACGACAGATGTACACGAAAACTCCTCCCATCCCCACAATAGTGCAGCGCCCCCTATTGATATACCCAAGAAGAGAGTGATATCGGAGACAGGCAGTCTGCACAGCACACCCCGTGAAGCTTCACCACAGGTGAGCATATTTGTGAATTGCCGTTTGAACTAATCCCACTTTGTCTAATCCGCATTTGGTCTCGTCCTACGTGGTCTAATCCCATTTCGTCTATAACCAGTTTGCGAAATAAGTTCATCAGGATGGTGAATTAAATAATTGTTAAGTTCTTTATACACATCCAAGAATTTTTTTTAACTGGGACAGTTACCTGTGACAGTTGCATTAACTGTCTGACATCTACGTTGGCGCTATCACCTGGGCTTCACACCTGGGTGATTTCTAATCGGCGCCAAAATCATCATTCGCCAATTAGTCGCCGTCTGCAGAAGATGACAGCCCATCGGCGAAACTGTCACAGGTAAACAGAATTCTTGGATGTGTATAAGGACTTAACACTTATAACCATTTGGTCTAATTACCGCTAATTTTGTCTCATATCCACTCGGTCTGAAACCATTAGTCTAGCTCATTAGACAAAGTGGTAATAGACCAAATGGTCATTAGACAAAATGAGGAAAACTAAGTAGGCGAGGTGGCAATTAGTGGCAATTTTTTCTTCCTTAGTGAGATTTTGTCCGTCATAACAAGAATTTAAGGCTGGTCTCAAGTTTTTGTAAATACCAGAAAAGTATCTTCACTTTTTCAATTCATTGCCAGATGAGATGAAAGATTAAATCATAAAACTCTTATAATGTAAAGGATGAAAAATTTAAAAACTCATTTGTGTGGTCGTATTTTACAATCAAAATGTCCAAACTTGAGTTTTCGTTCCCCGAAAATAGTGTCTGTGCAGCATCACGCAGTGCCAGCGCACACATAAAAAAATGGGAATTTCATTGCCCGCATAAACACAGTGAAGTGCTGTGTCTGTTTTACGCCCAACTCGTTGGTGGGGGTCATAGCCTACCGTTGAGTTTAACAGTTTTATTGCGTTCATCAGACAGTTACACTAGAAACCACCAGACTTCATGGAAGGAATATCAAAATATCTCACACATATATCTTTTCATGCAAGGCAGACAATGTGAGACTATCATTTTGCTACCAAAACTAGAGGCCAACTTTAAGATCAGTGGTGCTTACTACATTCTTTCACCTTTATTTTTTTGAACAGGTGCAATCAATCCCTGATCTGGCCCCACCCCCAGTGACTGATACCAGGCAAGCACCCCTCCCTGGTCCCACGGGACCCCCTCCAAACCTGCCACACCCAGGTAGGGGTGCCCCATTTGGAGACATCGCACATCTCTTTGGAGGGAACGGGTTTATCCCCCAGGCGAATCTTCAGAGGCACATACCGGCTGTGCCCATACCAGGCATGCCACAGCAGAATGGTAGGTTTGCCGATCGGGGCAGCAAATTATGGTGGTGGCGGTGATGGTGGTGGTGGTGTTGATGATGATGATGGTGATGATGGTGGTGGTGATGATGATCATGATGATGGTGATGATGGTGATGATGGCGATGATGGTGATGATGGTGATGATGGTGATAGTGATCATAACCATGATGATGATTGTAATCAAGGCTATGGTAGTAGTCCTGGTGGTGGTGATGTGATGGTAGCTATGGTGATGATGCTGGTAGTAAGATATGATGTTGCTGTTGAGGAAGAGACTGTGATGGTGCTCAAGCATGTTGGTGATAATTTGCTTGTTATTGATTATGTTGAGTGTGGTGATGGTAGCCAGTAGGGCTTAGTGGCAGGGATGATATTTGTGACAGTTGTGATGATATTGGTCCCGTTGGTGATGAGGATGATGATGATTATGATGATAATGATGGCTGTGATGCAGTGATGATGATGATTGTGTTGGTGATGTTATTGTGTTCATGATGATGATTGTGTTGGCGATGATGATTATGATGATGATGAGGGTGATGATGATTATGATGGTAATGATGGCTGTGATGCAGTGATGATAATTGTTGGTGATGTTATTGTGTTCGTGATGATGATAGTGTTGGCGATGATGATTATGATGATGATGAGGATGATGATGATTATGATGGTAATGATGGCTGTGATGCAGTGATGATAATTGTTGGTGATGTTATTGTGTTCGTGATGATGATTGTGATGATGATGATGATTATGATGATGATGATGATTATGATGATAATTGTGATGATGATGATGATGATGATGATGATGGCTGTAATGCTGCTCATCATGATCATAGACCTTACACGATGCCATCTTCCATCCTGTTTGTTCTAGAATGGAATAATAGTGGCTGGACTGCTGGCAGTGAGCTCCTACCTGTTGACAGTCAGACCACTGACTGGCAGGCTGCATTCGGTTTCGCATCAGATCCGAAAGACAAACACAATGAGGATGATCTTGGTAAGTTTAGGGCTTTATTAACAAGTTGAAGTTTCAGTATATCACTCATTTTCTATAAAGGCATGCCGAGTTAGCCCGGGCTTAGTGTTCAGTGGATTAACATTGTCACGTGTTACGTGTCAAGTAACTATTCAGAGTTCTTTCTTTCTTTGTTTTTGAAGTGAAAGTGGTTTGATTGTGCACTCATCTTCTTTGGAAGATTCTGAACAATGATTAATCAAAAATAGGAAGAAAAACATGTTTGTGCTACAAAGCTCAAAATATTATCAGTTACATTAAATTTCCCACTTCTTGTCAACGAGGAAAATAATTTGATATTCACTTCTAAATGTTACCCTTTAAGAGACTTATTGATGAGCAGCTACGAATGACAGTTTACTTCAAAGCTCCTTAAAGTAAGCTGTTCCTTTTACAGTGCATCCTGTACCTTGCAACGTCCTTTATATTTGTTAACCCATTCACGACAGGAATTATTTAAAGCCTAATTTGATCAGCTTTTATTCTTCAAATTGGCAACACCAACATTTTTATTTTATTGCTACATTTTATTTATAAAATGTCATGTATCAGGAATGAATATAAATTGACAGAAATTATGATAAGTCAAAAAGTTGCCAATTTGCAGGGGAAAACAGTGATTTTAAACTTTCTATCACATTGCCAATTTAAAAATGTTAATGCTTATTTTCCTTTAAAAAATTTTCAGCATCACACAACGAATATTGACGCAACCAAAATGGGCACAGTTTGTGTAGAATTTTTTGCTCTTTCTGCTCATGTATTTGGTATGATTTTTAGGGCTTTGCATCAAAAGATATTAGGCCAAACCACAAAATGGGGACCTCTGTCACGAATGGGTTAACTGTGATATGTAAACTGACTGTGGAGAGCCCTGTTGTGTTGGTTGCAGGTTTCGATCCGTGGCAAGAATCCAGCCAAGGGTTAGCGGATCTCTTGGAGAAAGAGCTTCAGCTGAATCAACCGACCAAGATCACCCAGCCACCTCCTGGATTCAACAATCACAGCCAACCGTTTGTTCCCCTACATAGACATGGAAGACCAGGTAAAACATAGAGAGAAATTAAAGTGGCATATTGCAGATAGAATGACAGATAGGGATGAGAAAAGGAAGGAAGAGGGATGGAGAGACAAAGAGGAGTGAGGGGGAAGATGAGATGAAGAAAGATTGGAGACCTGGGGCCCGCAACAGAAAGGTTTGCGATCAATTGCAAATTTAAAACAACTATTCTTATTGGATCAGGGTCACCTTTTGAACGAGATGCACATGAAACAATGGTCTTTTGCTTGTTCATGCTAGCCATCACTTGAAATATCTGGAGATGCAATGGAATGTTTGGAAGGAATATTTGCTAGGCTATTATGGGCCTATAGCAAGAGAGGGGGAGGGAGGGAGGATTGTTTTGATGATGCTCCTTCTTTTTTAGGTCCTTTTCATCACTCTTTTATCAATTATAGAAATTCCCCTTATTTTCTGATTTCTCGACCTGAAAGCTATGTTTGTTTCCAAAATTTGTTCAGGGTGCGCAACTTTTGTTTTTTTCTGTTTGTTTTTTACACATCTTCTTGTGTTTTTTTCTTGTTATTTTGCATGTCAGTACAAGCTGTTTATTAATCATATTCCTTTTACTCTTGTCTCTCTTTTTTCTGTAAGGGGACTGTCTTGACAAGACCATTAGGGCCCCATTTTATAAAACTTATCAGTAACAAGTTGCAATAACTGTTATAAGCTACTGAAATCCTTCCATCTGATTGGCTGAGAGCAAATTTGTCATGGAAATGAGGCAGTTGTTACTGATAACAAGTTTTATGAAATTGGACCACGGTTTTTTATGGTACTCTCAATTCCTCGAAAAATTATGGGAACTTACTTTGTGCATGTATTTCTATTCTTTCCGATTGTAAAGGAATAATATACTTTTCATTGGAAAATAATGAATTCAACATGAATTTCAAGTTCAAATTCATTGTTTTAATCATTTTCTCATGTACAGCTGGTAGGAGTAAAATCCTGCCATGGGTGCACAGCCAGTCCCCGCCTACTTCGGAAGCCCCTCCTTCTGGCCAGACAGGCTCCGCCCAACCCCCTCCTCCAGCCAATCACGTGCCAAGGTTCCCGGCCCCTCCTCGCTCATCTATGCCAGCAGCTCACTCTCCTCACAGTCCAAACCCATTAGTAAGAGCCTTCTTATATTAAGCTTTTCTTGCTGAACAACATTAAAGGTAGGAGATCCCTTTTGCAAAATCTTTGAAAATCCATACAACTTGGCAGGAGTTTAGGATATGCCCTTCTGATACTGTTTATTTAATCTTACGGTCATACAAAAATGAAAATCTGGCTACCATAGCTCACCAGCAGAAGCGAAGCCAGCTAGCTAGCTAGCTCGCGACCACCACACGTACCGCACAATAGCAGCGCTGTACTGTATGTAACGTGAATCCTTTTGTTGTGCGCAATTCGAAAAAATTTTGGTCCGAAATAAGTACAGAGTTATGAAAAATGTTAGTTATTCAGTTAATTAGCCAGAAGTTTTTGATAATCATTCTTTTATAATTGAACACATATTCACATATCTTCATATTTTAGAGCTGCAAATGTAATCTCCTACCTTTAAAGGCATTTGGTTAACTTTGTCAGCAGCAGATTTTCAAATTCTCAAACTAAGATGAAATCTGTATAAGTACTTGTATTTGTACTCAAAAACCCTGAAATCAACCATAATTTGGAATGAAAAACTGTTACACGCAAACAGTGATTTTATTATTTTTGGTCTCAGAGACAATAAACAAGAGGACTGTTTTGCTTGAGTTAAAAAAAAACTGTTATCTCCCTCCCTCCGCGTGATACACCAATTCACACAGCACGTTGCGGTGAGCCATGCGTGCATGCGATCCTTACTTCTAGTCTGTGCCACCAACCGTTATATATTTTTTAAACATTGGTTCACATTTGTAATACTGAAAAATACTTTCTGCAGATATTATACTTTGAAACTTTCAGACTGGTATTTTTACATTATAACTTTTATGGTTATCCCATTTTCAAGTAGCAAAATGAGTTTTTTTAAAAATTATAACAATGTTACCAGTGCCTTTAAATCCAATGTGGACATAGTGAACTGCCTCGGTAAAGTTGGTGCAGAAAAAACTTAACATGTGAGCAACATGGGGGAGGGGGGAACAAATTTTGTGGACACCCCCCCCCCCCCCCCCCCCCCCAGTCCTGTACATGAAGGACCCCTACTTGTACTCGGTAATATAAATGAGCAGATACAGAAATGTATAGTGCACTGAGGCTTTTTAAGAATTATTATTATCATTATTATTATTATTATTATTATTATTATTATTATTATTATTATCATTATTATTGTTATTATTATTATCATTATTATTATTATTATTATTATCATTATTATTATTATTATTATTGTTATTATTATTATCATTATTATTGTTATTATTATTATCATTATTATTATTATTATTTATTATTCATTTGGCACTTTCAGAAGTCAAGAAACAAAGGTAATATACAGTCAGAGTGAAGGAATACAATAATTTCATAGACCCCCTGTGCACCTAACCAGGTAGCCTGGGTAAGGAACAGGTCAACTAAATTGTCATGGCTCACAGGCCTTCCTTCCCACATCTGACCGAGTGCACAAGGATCTTAACATTCACTATAAATGCATAACATAATATAGCATAACATAAAAACAGGTGAATTGCATAAAATGGCAGAAAGCATATGATACATTTAAGTTCATTGAAGCGAAGCTGAAAACCGGGAGAGTGAGAAAGAGAGAAGTAAAGAAAGAGCAATGGGTATATTAAGAAGAATGCACGAAAAATAACAAGATCTGGATCACGATTGAAAATAGATCTTTCTTTCGTCCTTTCTCTTTTTATATTTTTCCTCCTTCATCTTCCTTTCTCCTTTTATTTCTTCCTCTTAACCCATTCATGACCGAGGTCCACATTTTGTGGTTTGGCCTAATATCTTTTGATGCAAAGCCCTAAAAATCATACCAAATACATGAGCAGAAAGAGCAAAAAATCCTAAACAAACTGCCCTTTTGGTTGCGTCAATATTCGTTGTTTGATGCTGAAATTTTTTAAAAGGAAAATAAGCATTAAAATCCTTAAATTGGCAACTTTTTGAGTTGTCATAATTTCTGTCAATTTATATTCATTTCAGATACATGACATTTTAAAAGAAAAATGTAGCAATAAATTAAAAATGTTTGTGTTGCCAATTTGAAGAATAAAAGCTGATTAAATTCGGCTTTAAATAATTCCTATCATAAATGGGTTAATTCACTTTTGTTTTCTTCTTTTATCTCTTCCCTTTATCTGCTTCAGCTTCATCTTCTTTTCCTTCTTTTTCTTGTTCTTCATTTCCATTTCTTCTCTCCCTTCCTCTTCTTCTCCTTTTTCCTCTTCCACTTCTCCTCTTCCTTCTCCTCCATCTTCTTTCTATCTTCTTCCTCCTCTCTTTGTTCTTCTCCTCTTCCTCCTTATTTCAGTCTTTTGGATCTGAATCTGTTGTTTTTGAATAAAAAAAATATAATAGGGGCCAATTCATCCTCTCTAAAGTGTATCAATCTAAATTTTAAAAAATGTATCTAGAGCAGGGACATAAATGTTTGGAGGGAAAATAGCATTACCTAAATACTTTCAGGATGAACCCAACCTGGACTCGGGTGCTTTGATTATTCTGTTCGCAATTCATTTTTAGTCTTTTCTTTTTTTTATCATACTTTTGTGTGTGTGTGTGTGTGTGTGTGTGTGTGTGTATGTACTTGAAATTGCGGTCTTCCTTTGTAGAAGTCATATATTTGAAGTCATAAATTTCAAGTTTAGACTAGACTTTGGTGACATAGAAACTCTAATACAGAGAGCAAAGATTGGCAAGCTTTAAAATGACCCCCCAAATTGTTTGTTTCAGACTGATAATGTTCATCTTAAAACCTGGCAGGACGGTCTGAGGGCGCTTCTTCCTAACATCAACATCAGCTTCGGCCAGTCACAACAACCGCCACAGTCCTTTGGACCGGAAATGTCAAGGGTCAGTGCTCTACAAAATACTGGTGAGGTTAAAGGTCAACCGTCATAGAATTGAAGGCTTTTTGTAAACATATGCACTGGGAAATCCCCTTGGGAAACCCCCGCATTTTTTTTTCTGCATGTAAATGAATAGTATTTTACAAGGTAAAAGAAAAACTGCCAAAGGCAAAGATTCTCTCTTGTTGCCCCTGGGTGGCAAAAAGGTGAGGACCAAGCACATTTTTCGTAAATAAAGAAGCTTAATGGAAGGAATTTATAATTTGTAAACAAACTTTCGGCATTACTCCCAGTGTTAAAGATCGTATGTTCGATCTGTAATGAAAATCACAAGTCGGAAAAAAAAAAAATTTGTCTTTTCTCTTTTTTTTTCATTACAGATCGAACATACGATCTTTAACACTGGGAGTAATGCCGAAAATTTGTTTACAAAGCACATTTTTGTAAAGTTAACACAGAATATGACATCACAAGTTTGTAGTCTACACAGCTTTTGGCAAATTTCTCCTTTGCAATTGAGTGTGAACTAAAATTGACACGCACTCCGCATCTCCTTGTCATAAGGCACCTTATCAAAAGTCAGATCCAATTTGGAATGCTGCCCTTAGCGTCTTTCCCGCTCAGCTCTTTTCCCCTCCGATCCCCCCGTTTTTCCGTAGACAAAACAATGGGGGGTCGGGAAAGCCGATGTAAAAGGCAGTCGGGGAGAAGATGATCAAAGACGTGTGGCGAGGATTTTGATAAGTGGCCTAAGTGAAGCGGTATGACTGACAGTGATACCTAACTCTGATTGCCAGAAGGTGATTACACTTCATGGTGATTGGCTTGTAATAATTACACTCTCGTGTGAATGGCTGATGATGATTGCACTGTCTTGTGATTGGCTGACAATGATTGCATTCTCCCATGATTGTCTTACAGGCGATTCATGGGTTGGTTCTCCCACCGGATCGTCATGGGCGGTACAAGACCCAGCAATAGTCAGTATCAGAAGCAGCCTGCCCAACTCAGCAGAGACCAACAACACGGAAGGTAGGTCCGAAATATCAACCACGACTTATCATTTAGAAAATTTGGAATTCACCATGGCAGAAGTGTCTCTGTTTAATGACACGTTTGCAGTATCCTTTGATCCAGAATGCAGGCAATCACACACTATACATGAGCAGAAAGAGAAAAATTCTGTGGAAAAAAACAACAACTTTGAGTCTATTCTCTATGCTGTTAGTTGTGCTGTTCAGTTCAGTAAAGTTCAGTTTATTTTCATATTTCACATAAATGATGATACATGCATGCAAGTAAGAAATAATACATAAATATACATATGAATGACATCATAAATAAGACGGTTCATAATATAAAGGGGGGAAATATATAAACACGTAGATCTTGATATTCACCATGGGCTTAAGACAAATTAATTTAAAAAGTGAAATATGAGTGTGACAGGTTAAAAGTGTATGGTAATGTTTTCGTCTCTATTTACACCGAATTCACCAATAACAACTATCAATTTCAAGTCCCTGGCTCAGACGCATGAAGAAAAGGTGAGAAGGAAGACAATCCAAACAGTATTACGCAGTTCAAATCTTCCAATGAATAATGGTATTTATTACAATGATTGACTTTCACTGCAATTCAAATGACATGGTCACTGACTGTCGGGAAACGACCCGTAATAAGATGCCCAAAAAGAAATCAAATCACAGAAAACTTAAGTTACGGAAAATACTACAAAATACTGAAAATACTAGAAATACCTACAATACTGAAAACTACTGAAAATATAGCGGAAATACAGAAAACAAAAAAAAACCAACACAGCACCGTCGTGCCGCACGGCGCACAGTGCACGTGACGATGTCTGCAATGTGAATAAAAATACAAGAAAGAATATACAAAATATCATAAATACAATACAATGTGTTTTGAGCATGTATACAAAATATGGAGAGTGAACATCATGTGCTTACAAGCTGCATTAATAAAATAATATAAATTTCGAACCCAAAGTATTTGTTTTCGCAATAAATAATGGTTAAATCAATCAATGAAACAAACTTCCAAGACAATATAAATACATAATACATTCCCGATAACAGAGATATCGAATATCAAAACAATTATAATGAGGAATTATAATGAATTAGCTTCTGTCTACCAATACTTCCACCTATCACAAAGATGCATAAAAATATGAAATGAATGTTCACAATTGCTCATCATACATCATAAGCATTTACCATAAGCATCGTTTTGACAAACGATATTACTTCAATCAATGCAGCCACGGCTACACAATAAAGTAAATAAACAAAAGTATTTCAGATATTTGCTGAATTATAATTTCACATATATCGCAATGAATTATAACTTTTACATAGTGATTATACCAGCAAAACGCAACACATTGTTTACTGCATATTTCATTCTCTCTCTCTCTCTCTCTTTCCATAGACAAACGTAAGTCAACTTATGCATCAAGCACTATTATGCAGAATACAATTATTTTGGAATATAAATTGCAAATATGGAAATAACAAAGCATTCATAATATACAAAATATAAACAATGAACAATATCAATACGAATTTCGTATGCTTACCTCAATCGGGCAAGAGGTAAAGAAGACAAGATGCAGAGATTCAGAGATAACGAATATGTCGTCTGCAATAATTCAAAGGATTGCCTTTTTGCGTTGTTATGCAACACCACAACAGCATAAAACAAAGCGCTCCTATGACGCGCTTGCATTGAGCGCGAATAGCCACTGGCAGCCATGACAACCGAACGAGAGGGCAATCCTGTCCTCTCACACACATTTTTGGGGTTTAAAAAAAAAAAAAAATTAGCATGAAATTTAAGACAAAGTGAATTTAACTTTGAACTTTGAACTTTATTTTCCACTTTCAAAGAAACAAATATAAAAAAACGAAATTGGACAAACATTAGATATGATAATTGAAAACTGAGATAATTCACACAACGGAAGAGAGGGGAAAAGACATTACTTTATATCGATATATTGAAAGGTTGACGGATTATCATAAAGTTCTAATACAACTTAAGACTGACAATCTTAATCCGAATGATGGGTATAAACTTTTTTTTTTCTTTCTCCACCTTTTTTTTTGGAGGCGGGTCTTTTTATTTGTTTTCTTTTTTTTTTGCTTTTTTATCTCTGTTCATTTGTTTGTTTTCCTTTGCTTCGCAAGAGCATCAAGTCCAGTTGCAATTTGTTTTATGCAAATTAAGTTAAAAATTGTTGGTAGTGGTTACTTATGAGTTTTTTTTTTGTGTGTACACGTATGTGTGTGCGTGTGTGAGTGCGTGCGTGTTTGTGTTTGTTTCGAATTTGTATCTTTTCATATCGAAATCCACGGTAGAAGATTACTTGTTTCTCTTTTCCAACTGGAAATTCTAATCCTGTTTAAATGACTGCTTGAATGAAGTTCAGAATTCTCGCATTTTACAATCCTTGCGCCTTCGTTCGATTCAGTTGCGACACTCACTCTAGCGCGAGATGGGTCGACAACATTCCATCAACACCTTGGACTAGTCGCATCTTCCGCTCCTTTTCTAAGTGTTTACAGCCTTCTAACACTTTTCCCTGGATTCTCAGTGCTAGTTCAACCAACTCATCCTTCTTCCCTGAGCTAGGCACCCCTCGGTCAGTTAAATATTTCTTCAATTTGCCAACTCTCACTCGCGGCGTCTGGTATCTTGAAAATAGTTGTCGACCCGCAAGTGGGACAATGGGCCTCTCATGGTGTCGGACGTTGGTGGCGCATGCATTGTGAAACGAGAGAAATGCGATGATTTATGCTAAAATCTTGTCTTCTCTCTCACGCCAAGGAGTCTTCTGCAATTCGCTCACTGGCGTAAGCATACCAGCTTACTGAAAGACGATCAGGAGAACACTGCATTGCATCTGATCGCGCAGGGTGGGCATTTGGATACAGCTAAAGCCATAATAAAGAAAGATGATGTTGTGTTAGACGAAAGGTACGTTAAATTAATTTTTTTTGCTAAATGGTTTCCAATTCAATTAGTGTCACAAAAAGCTTTACCCATTTGATCTAATATTATACTTGAAACTGAAGAATGCATCTAAAAATAGTTGTCTCCAAACATATTCAAGTATAATATTATTGCTTCTTATTATTTGGATAAGTGGTAACAGAAAAACACAATAAAATTATGTGAGCAGGAATAGCGTCATTTTTCATATCAGTCATCAAGATCGTTTGAAATGTACACTGAGAAAAAACAAACAAAACAGTGCTTTTTTAATAATAATTTGGAAGTTATTCTTGCTGCGTTACGAAATGAAATGAAATGAAAAATATGTTCCCCCTTTTCTACAAAGAATTGAGACAAGAGTGGCTCCTTTAACAAGCAAACGCAGCGATTAGATAATGCAATCCCGAATCTTATTTCTTTCCCTTCTTTCCTGTCGCTTTCCTTTAACAGGAATAGTTATGGACAAACTCCACTTCATCTTGCAATCAGAGAAGGCCATAAACAAATGACCAAACTCCTCTTGAAAACCGACAAGTCATTGGCTGGAATACATGATAGCAATGCAGTGAGTGATTTTTTTTTTTTTTTTTCATATTTATGATGAATGGCTCATTTCCCTCCCCCCCCCCTTTTCTGAAAATCAAAATTGAAATTACACATATCCGCTTTCATCTTTTTTGTGTTTTTGTTGTTAAAATGTGCCAATTTTAATAGAAATTACAAGCCAGAAGGTACACACATATATCACATCCATTATGGCGTGAGTCAATCTTCACTGAATATTTCACTAGTTACGATACTGAAGAAACACATTTTCATGGTATACCAACATGTATATACGTATATATTTGGTAAAAACTTTTAGGGTACAGTTGATTTGATTTTGTATGTATGCGTCATATACATAATTATTCTGGTATTTTGATCGTCGCCAATGTAGATGACGCCCCTTATGTATGCCTGTCAGAAAGGAGATCCTTTCATCGTGGAACTGCTGCTTGAACAGAATCAAGACGAGATCAAATTTTCTGATTGCGACCAGAATGGTCTGAATTGCCTGGACCATGCCATCAACAACTGTCAGGAGTAAGTAGTAATGCTTTATAGCCAATTGGTCTACAACCAGTTGGTCTAATTGCCAGATCATCTAACACCACCACGGCTAAACCCATTTGTCAACTATCATTTTGGTCTAATAGTCATTTGTTTAAATCATCACTTGGTCTAATACCCGCATAGGCTAATTTTCATTTTGTCCAATGATCGTATGATTTAATTGCCTCTTCGTCTGCTTACTTTTCCTTATTTCGTCTAATGACTATTTGGTCTATTACCAGTTCATCTAATCAGAATAGTATGAAAAAGAAGCGATTCTTATTATATTTGGAAAGTATGGACACCGATTATAGAGTTATTGTACTCGAGAAATTTAAGCACTCGACTGAAGATGCAAAAGTCGTGGGTCCGAAACCGGGTACGGCACCCTCTTTTGGCAGGACAGTAAGCTACATTTGCTGATTGTTACTCATTTTAACACCTGTAGGATGGTGGCTGTGCAGTTGCTATCCCAAGAGAATTGGCGCAAACTTATGACCCACTCAACCAATGAGGGTGACAGTAAAACCAAACCCATGCGGAAACTTATTCAATCTATGCCAGGTTTGTACATAAATCAATTAACCATTATTTGGGTTTTAATATTGATCATTTTTTTCAGATAAGTGTTTAAGCCCAAAGCTTCTATAATGCCCTCGCTCCTAATCTTAGGGTTTGGCAAGTTGAAGATGGTTTAACCCAGTACCGTATCTCCCTTTTGAGGCACTTTTGCAGTATCCATTGATTCAGAATGTTTGGAATCACGCATTATACATGAGCAGAGAAAGTTTACTGAATAAGATAAAGTTATTTTCAGTGCTGTACCGGGTACCATTCTCGACCACAAACAAATTAATTGCGCTAATCATTAAAGTGTTTAAATTGGCAGTGCATTGACAAATATCTGTTCACTAACTTAATGTGCAAATTGGCAATATTTACGTCAAAGTTTGCCATTTTCATTCACATTAGTTACATTTATTTTTATGCCTCCGCCCACCGTAGGTGGTTGCCGGAGGCATTATGTTTTCGGGTCGTCCGTCCGTCCGTCCGTCCCGTTTTCGTTCTCGCGATAACTTAAGAACCGTTTGACAGATCAACTACAAACTTGGCTCGTGTATCCATATGGGAGGGACAATGATCTGATTAGATTTTGGAGTCTCAAGGTCAAAGGTCAAGGTCATAGAGGTAATAAAACACATAAAAATGGCTCGTTCTCGCGATAACCTAAGAACCATTTGACAGATCAACCTCAAACTTGGCACAGGTATGCATATGGGAGGGACAATGATCTGATTAGATTTTGGGGTCACAAGGTCAAAGGCCAAGGTCATAGAGGTAATAAAAACATATAAAAAATGGGTCGTTCTCGCGATAACTTAAGAACCATTTGACCTATCAACCTCAGACTTGGCACAGGTATGCATATGGGACGGACAATGATCTGATTAGATTTTGGGGTCACAAGGTCAAAGGTCAAGGTCATAGAGTTAATAAAACACATAAAAATGGCTCGTTCTCGCGATAACTTAAGAACCATTTGACCTATCAACTTCAAACTTGGCACAGGTATGCATATGGGAGGGACAATGATCTGATTAGATTTTGGGGTCTCAAGGTCAAAGGTCAAAGGTCATAGAGGTCATTATGTACATAGAAATGGTTCGTTCTTGTGATAACTCAGTAACCATTTGACGGTTCAACAAACTTGGCTCATGTATGCATATGGAAAGGGCAATGCTCTCATTAGATTTGGGGGTCACAAGGTCAAAGGTCAAGGTCAAAGATGTCATTGTATAAATGAAAATAAATGAACATGAAGTGCCATTTATTTCTGATTTGGTAATGGCGGAGGCATAAAGTTCGACCACGCGTGGTCGAAGATTCATCTAGTTTCAAACTATATTTGAGTGGGAAAGAAAAAAATCAATTTGAAGGAGAAGGGGATTAATTTATCCCCTAAGAAATTTCTGTAGTGTTATCGGTTAAAAATGTTTGGTTCATACATGTAGTTTCAAGGTATGCGCCGCGTTCCTTGCTCCAGTGTTCCCTCGAATATTTTACGTATTCTCTCCCCGCCTTCCCCACCCCCCCCCCCCCCCCCCCCCCCCCCCCCCCGAAAAGTTCCTGCATACGGCTTTGATGGTTCGTATCAGAGCAAATGGAAAGGGTTTCATAACTCCGAAAATTCATTTTCAGGTTGAAAAATTCTAGAAAGCCATTACCAATCATTTTTTTGAGATTGTCAGAATTTGTTCAAAATTAAGAACTCGCAATTATCATGAATATGCAGAACTGTTTTAAGATAAATTGCAAATATCAGTGCAACTTCATCTAGGTGCCCTCTTTGTCCAAAAGGAAAAACGATTAAAATAAGATTCAGATTAGTTCATGTCCTTCGATTCTTTCAGGAGTTTGCAAGTTTGTCTTGGATAAATGCATCACCAGGCTACCGGAGACCAGTTCCGCCGAAAAGAACTGCACCAAGATCAGAGTCTACTATGAACTCCTTGAAGACTGGTTCTCAGACTGGATGGAAGATACATCGCTATGGCGTAAGAAAAAGTCATCATCCTCCTCGAGATGGTTTTTGTTTATTTGTTTTGTTTTGTTTGTTTTTAGGAGAGGAGGGGGTCCTTAGGACGTCCAAGTTTGTAAGGCATAATAGATAAGGTCGTTGAAATTCAGAAGCATAGGTGTTTGTAATGATTATCCTAAAGTGCTGATACTGTCTAACCCATTGGACATTTCTGATTGGATCATCTTTATGGAGTAAGATACGATGGAATGTGTTTTTCACTCGTACATAACTCCGTACATCGCTTCCACTTAAAAAAAAATCCAGCTGTGTGGAACATAGTTTTCTACTTTGCATTTTGTGTACCGTAAACCGGGGTGGCTTTGGACAAATTTTAACTATTTATATCAATATCTTCATTATGAACAGAGGAATTCTAGGGGTAATGTGGGGGATGGCTAGTACCAATAAAGAGGAAATCGTGTTATATAGAATTCTGTGCAGTTTATTTCATTTCACAATTATTTTTTTGGTCAAAGTTTGTCCAAAGTGACCCCGTAGTTTGGGGTGACTTTGGACAACCATAGATATCCCATTGCATAATCACCTGTACAGCTAATTGTCTAAAGTAAACCTTCTTATGGGGGAACTATGGACTACAATACAGTTTTTTTTAATCTGAACAACTCCAATTTGTTCAGTTTTTTTCAACAGCCACCAAACAATGACTTACAAGAACAACTTGGACATACGTTTTTGTGGTGGTATTTTGGCTACAAAATTTTGCTATCAATAAACATGTAAGAACTTTCATTATAAAGGGGCATTAACAGACACTTGGTTGCACACTTTTTTCAAGATATTGAAATTAAAATTGATATTTTGAATTCATATAAGCCTAAATATTTAAAACAGTAAATGAACAAATTTGAAAAAGGGTAGTTAAGCAGAGCACTGCATGAATTTTCTGTGAACCTGTTACTTGCAATTAGCACAGTTAGTAGTTGACCCTGGTTAGCTTTGGACTACAATACAGTTTTTTTTTTAAATCTTAACAACTCCAATTTGTTCAATTTTTTTCAACAGCCACCAAATAATGACTTACAAGTACAACTTGTACATACGTTTTTGTGGTGGTATTTTGGCTACAAAATTTTGCTAACAATAAACATGTAAAAACTTTCATTATAAAGGGGCATTAACAGACACTTGGTTGCACATTTTTTCAAGATTTTGAAATTAAAATTGATATTTTGAATTCTTATAAGCCTAAGTATTCAAAATAGTAAATGAACAAATTTGAAAAAGTGTAGTTAAGCAGGGCACTGCATGAATTTTCTGTGGACCTTTTACTTGCGATTAGCACGGTTAGTAGTTGACCACCTGGTTAGCTTTGGACTACAATACAGTTTTTTTTTAAATCTTAAAACTCCAATCTGTTCATTTTTTTTTCAACAGCCACCAAATAATGACTTACAAGTACAACTTGTACATGTACATACATTTTGTGGTGGTATTTAGCTACAAAGTTTTGCTAACAATAAACATGTATTAAGAACTTTCATTTTAAAGGGGCATTAACAGACACTTGATTGCACCCTTTTTTCAAGATTTTGTAATTAAATTTGATATTTTTGAATTCTTATATGCCTAAATATCCAAAATAGTAAATGAAGAAATTTGAAAACGTGTAGTTAAACAGGGCACTGCATGAATAGTTACGTAGCTGTCGAACATTTGGTACTCCTTTGATGTCCAAAGTCACCCCGTACGTGAAGCCAAATCATGGGGTGAAATTGGACATGACCTATTTTCAGATTTGCAAGGGTGGTCAGCTATCAAGAGTTTACAGGTGGGTTCATGATCCCTTTATGTTCACTATCTAGCCAGTAGGCTTCAGCTTCCATTCTTCTGTATTTCTGGAGTACCAAAAGTTCGACAGCCATAAAAATCAAGCATTTTATGGACCCTGCAAAGAAAAGTACAAAAACAATGTAAGGCAATGAAATATACAAGAGCACAATAGTCATTCATAATATTCACACATTCCCCTAAAATAACATACAGAAAAAATACTGGAAATACCACAAGGAAAAGAATGTAAAATGAAACAGTACTTTTTTTCTGTTGTGTCCAAAGTCACCCCTATGTCCAAAGTCACCCCAGTTTACGGTACTATGATTTCCAGAAATGTGAAACGCACTTTTATTATTTTATTTTGCCAAGGAAGAACTTTGGGTGTTTTCCCGGGATGTTTTCTTCTTACGTTTTGGAGACCTTTTACCACATGATGGGCTTCGAGGGTTGAACCTCTCAAGCTCTCTCTCTCTTTTTTTTTTTTTTTTTTTTTTTTTTGGGGGGGGGGGGGGATAAAATAGCCACCGGATCAGTAAAACAAGAACTACAGAAACTGTAAAAGTGTAATAACAAATGCAGGTTAGAGCTTGCAATGAACTGCTAGTATACGAAGTTGTTTTGCATGATACGTTTCAACATAGTGTTGTATATTGGTATATTGGTCCATAGGAAGGAGGATGACGCTACAGGCTTTAGCAATCCGTGGGTATGGCATGATGTTACAAACCATCGGCCATGGGGCATCTGATCAAAATACCAACGGCCGAAACGAAACTGTAAGTTTTTAAACTTCGAAACAGCATTTATCGTTTTAAATCTTGCATTTCATACGTTGCACTAAAAAAAAAAGAAGAAGAAGAAGAAGAAGAAAAAAAAAAAAAAAACAGCGTGAATTCTCTCTCTCTCTTAACAGCGAAAATAGCCCTGTGACATTTTTTTTTTCATATGTATTACACTCCCTTCCGAGTCCTCACTTAACCATGCAAGCTTGAGTCTACCAATCATTCGATTTATTATTTTTTAAGATTTTTTTTTTTTTCAATGAGTATCAGTTTCCTTTTTCTTTATTTGTATGATTTTAGAATATAATACCTAAGATTAATTGTAATGAGATATTTACTTATATATTCTTCGTAGGTGTATTCAAATTTCAACGTCGATGGGACACTCCACGATGCAGCCAGTATCTTTGTAACGGACCCAGTATACCGCTCACAAAACCATCCACTTCGACTGATGGTAAGAGAAAAACTGTTTAATCTGCTGACAGGTTTTTGAAGGAATGAACTTGAAAATAATTTTTCTCCTGGATTCCAAGGTTCAAAACCTCGACCCCCACCCCCCCCCCCCCAAGGATTTCAGATCAACCTCCTATGTCTACTTTACTGTGTTTTTAAGGTACTTTCAATTCTAGAGGCCAACCTACCCTTAAAGATTAACATCTCATCTTCGTATTGCCGCCAAGACTCTTCAAGAGTATTCTGTCTGCGATGCTACTGCAATTTTAGCTTGATTTTCCCATGAATACTCTTGAAGTTTATATACATGAATGTAATGATTTTGGAGGGGATTATGCATTAACCCATAGAGGTACAGTATCACCTGTAGGAGACGCTTTTGCAGTATCTGTTGGTCCAGAAAGTTTCTGCTCTCTTTCTGCTCATACATGAGCAGAAAGAGAAACATGCAGTGACAAATTTGAGCCCATTCCCATCGCTGTATGGTGTGGCGTTATCGAATTAGAGCAGTTTAAGTGTAACTAATTGTTAAACTCTTTAAATTGGCAATGCAGTGAATAATATCACTTTTTCTGTGTTCAAATTGGCAATTTCTGATTCAATTTTTCTGTGTTCAAATTGGCAATTTCTGATTCAATTTTACAATTATATTTCATTTTGGTTTATGTTATATCCATAATTATTTTTTTCCAGCTATGTATACGTAGAAAAAAATAATTTGTATTGCCAATTTGAGGATTGAAGATGATTAATTCAGAACTCAAGAAAGCTCTGTACTGCCATGGGTTAGTGTAGGGATGTCGAACTTTCAAAAAATAGCCCAAATGGGTTCTACAGCACTGATAAGGTGGGATTAGAATGTCATCTCCAAGATAAACTACAAAAGCGGGAGATTTATTAGGCTCTTAAAAATTTAGAAGATCATAAACATTATTATTAAAGTTATTGTGTCCCTATAGACCAATATCACAACGCAAGAGGGCAGCAGACTGTTCGACACAGTTCGACATACTGCGGTGGGCGCTCCAACTTTTATAGTACACAAGTCAATAGCGCGTTATGTACATTCGTTCGATTTTTTTGTCTATTTTGACCAATATATGCAGATTTCTTTTAATATTTGCAATGAGAAATTGTCAGGGAAGTTCAGGTCGCAGCTGTGCGGTGCTCGAATGCCGCAAGAATTGGAGAAAGTTTAAAAATTGGAAGCTAACTGAGTGCGAAATTCTTTCGCTTTTGACTCATGAAGCCTGTTTGTGTGAGAAGCCGTACTCCCTACACAGGTTTCCGTAAGCAATGCGAAGGAATCCGTCGCCAGTGGGTAAAAATACCAACAGAAAGGACTTTGAAGTCAAAGAAACATTATCATTATGTACTTTGGTGTAAAATTTAACCCATTCATGACAGGAATTATTTAAAGCCTAATTTAATCAGCTTTTATTCTTCAAATTGGCAACACCAACATTTTTATTTTATTGCTACATTTTTTTTTATAAAACGTCATTAATCTGAAATGAATATAAATTGACAGAAATTATGAGAAGTCAAAAAGTTGCCAATTTGCAGGGGAAAATGGTGATTTTAAACTTTCTATCACATTGCCAATTTAAGGATTTTAATGCTTATTTTCCTTCAAAAAAAATTTCAGCATCAAACAACGAAAATTGACGCAACCAAAATGGGCACAATTTGTGTAGAATTTTTTACTCTTTCTGCTCATGTATTTGGTATGATTTTTAGGGCTTTGCATCAAAAGATATTAGGCCAAACCACAAAATGTGGACCTCTGTCACGAATGGGTTAATGAGTGAAAACATGACTTAGTAAACAGGGTAAGATTGAGGGCTCCCGTTTACTACGGCTTCTGTGCTGCAATCGAACTTATACTGACAAAACTGAGTTGAAAAACTATCGAAAGTACAAAAATACATTATACCTTCATCTGTCAGATATGGCCATTGTCTTACCTCATGTATCCATGTATCAATGCTTTGTTTTATTGATCTAGAATAAAGTAAATGGAACAATATTAGGGCATATCTCATATCTTACATTCATTTTGTACACAGAGCCAATCGCGGTCAGCGCGCTTGCCCACCGCAGCAATGGCGTCGCCGATAGAGGGCCAAATACATAAACCGGAGGTGAAATTGGTCTATATGGTTAAAGAAAAATTTTCACTTCCGTAAAAAATATTCACTTCCATTTCAGCTCAAAACGGATGAGAGTAGGGAGTTGTTGAACCACCCTGTAGTGCGCTTACTGCTCCTACATAAGCACAAAGCTACACGCCCGATATACTGGATGAGTTTCTTCCTCCTACTCACTCTCTTAATCCTGATCACGGGCCACTGCCTGGTCATTCCGCCACCCTTCTACGTCCAGGGCGTCCCCGAAGGCAACAATTACACCTGGTTAGCAGACGGTCAAACTCGATGGGAGGAGAACCTGGACCCTGTCGCCTTGGTCCTTTTTGGGAAAGTTGGGTTCTGGATCATCTTTGTGCTCACTGTGATCTACTTTGTTGAATTTGTAAGAATAACAATCGCGGCTGTGTTCCACAAAGCTGTGCACAGACTTATGCATGAACTTAAGAAATACTTCATAAAGACAGCTAAGTGGGATTCTCAGTCTTATCAAATTGCATAAGTTATAGTTGAAATATCTGTGTAGATTAATATTCTCATTATCATGAACACATTTTCAAATTGAAGGATAATTTTGCCAACCGTTTAAATGAGATAATGGGAAATACAGTCACACTTTGTTCAATCATTACCGGTTGGACCCTTTAATAAGCTTATCGGAATGAGAGAATTCAGTAGCCAACGGATTAAAGCGAGGAAAATTATTGGTCCTTCCCTTCGGCTGTTAATAGTTCAATCGAACTTAAAGTCGTACGTAGTTTTACGAAAAGCTTTGTGAAACACCCGCCATCCCAATTTAAAAAAAAAAGAAAAAAGAAGAGATTGTGGATGTTTCTTATAATCTCATTAGAATAGGCATAATGATAGGGTTAAATTATCTTAACGTGTACCTATTCAAGTACTTTCCAGCTGCAATTAAAGTGTACCAATCACATTTAAAACAAATGAATGCAAGGAATATGAAGGCAATAATGGAAAATAAATAAATCTCTCTTGCAAAATTAATTCTTAGGTAGGATTTACAAGTATGACAATGAGTGGAATGAAAAAAAAAAAAAAGAAATCATAGGGTTTACCTTTATTTCATAAGTATCCCGTGAGTGAGTATTAGGTTAATATTGGTGTTTTGTTGCTCTTGTTTTTGTTTATGTCTCCATGAACATTTGAATCTTAGAACTGCTTTGTATTATTGGTTATTGTTTTCTGAATCATTGCATGTACTATTTCCTTGAAAAGTGCTAGTATTATCATTACTATCACTTTTGTTTTCGTTTTGAGGTTTTTCAAATATTTATTTATTATAACCATCATCATTATCATATTAGCGGTAAGCTCAAACTAGGCAATTTTCTTGAAATGAACAGAAAAAAAAAATCATGGAATGCCTTTTCCTCCTATCTATATTTTTTCTGTGGCCGTCCTAATTTTTCTACCCTTATTGAAATGCCATTGTATATATATCTCATTTCTCTTTCATAGCAGTGAACTTGTTAAGTCATTTTATAGAGCTCTAAATTGTGGGTACAATTTCTTGTTCTTTTTAACTTACCGCAACTTAATTAAAACAACAACAACACAACAACAACAACAACAAACTCCCTGATCAGCTTTATCGCTTTTGGATGTACCGACACTCAAAGTGCAACTCGATGCGTGGACTTCTCAGTATTTTTCGGGAGATAGGGGTCCAGTTTTTCACTGTTCTCTTCATTCTGCCTGGACTTGGGGATTTCAACTATGCTTATGGTGTACATTTCAAACCCGTGAGTATAATAAAGGCCTTTAAAAAAATCAAAATCGTGTATGATATGTTTATTTTTTTTCGAAACCTTATTATATGAAGACAGGGGTGGCGTCAGGGTATTTTGATAAGGGGGGGGGGGCAAGAAGACCCACAGGTGAGTTTAAGTTTTAAATGAAAAAAAAATTGTTGGTATTATATAATTACATAACGGAGCCTTCTATTTTCTTAACCTTTTTTTTCTTCTCCTCTTTTTTCATATCTTTTTTCTTATTCCCCCCCCCCCTTCCTGTAGCGCTGCCCCTGTGTGAAGACTCCTCTATTGGTTCTATGTGTTACTGTATCTTAAAAATTTCGAAAATGAAGGCCCGAGAACTGGCCGATTGATACCGGTTTTATAGATGATGGTGACATTCATGATGATGAAGACCCGATACCCACCTTTGCTTGCTTTGGAATGTCTCACGAATATAATCTTTTTGTCAGTTTGGTAACTTCAGATCGTTTATTTCCAATGTCCTTTGCTCGCATTATTTTTATTTTTTAGATGACATCATAGCAAAGACCAGAGGAGCGTTTCATGAAGAGTCTTGTAGGTGATTTTCACTGAGTAATTTGCTCTCAGCCAATTAGATGCGAGGAGTTTCAGTAGCTTATAACAGTTGGTGAAAATCACCGACAGAACTCTTTATGAAACGCTCTCCAGGTAAGTCAGGGCTGATATGAAAGTTGACAGAGACTATTCCTGATAGATTGAGTAAGGTATTCCACAATATAGGTCCAGGGAAGGAATTCGATATTCCTACGTACAGACCCACACACACCTACAAAAATCTCGAATCCCGTAAAAAAATAGCTCTTTCATATACGCAATGATCATTAGAAAATGCGTTCCAAAGTAATTGGTAGGGACAAGAGTTTTAGAAAAAAAAAAATGTTATTGATAACTATTTCTTTACTCTCCTCTGTTTTAGGATTGGCAATGGCAGATTGGTGCATTTGCAGTGTTTCTTGCATGGTTCAACTTCATTCTCTTTCTGCAGACGGTTCCCTTCTTCGGCATTTACGTTCTCATGTTCTTGGGTAAGACAAAATCTCTGGAGGAACTCGTCCACATCCTCTCTAGTCAGTTTAAAAACAGTTTCCGTCATGTAGTCATGTATTCTAGTGAGTTTTTATTCGTGATCCTCTTTGAATATTCAACTTTGAAAAATACGTGGCCCACCCCCACCTCCAGTAGTCCTCGTTTGAGTCTCTATAAACTTTTGAAAAATAACAGATTCTTCTTCCAGACAGTTTCTGTCTTCTTCTTTTTAACGATGATGATTCTCTAATGAATATATAATGGTTCTGAGGAAAGATACAAAGTATATATTTCAAATCAATATAGTGTTCTAGAGGCGCTGATAGTAATTGTTACTATGCCCGGATAAGCGGTGAAATTTCGCTTACGGCAAATATGATATTCAACAGTAGAGGGTGATATTTCCCACACACAGCGCAGACAATGGGCCGTATCGATAAAATTAGCATTTGCTTATAAGCTGAAGCTACCCAGTAATAGCTATAATGTCCAGGTAAATGGGACCATTTACTAATTTCAGTGATCTTACCAATGCTCCCAGTGATGTTAAAGTACTTTACGAAAGCAAAGTACTCATAATCTGCCGTTAAGCTTTTTTGAGACACCTGGTATAGCTCAAGCACAGGGATACGGTTCAATTTTTTTTTTTCTGAATGGGCATCTATATGTGCTCTTAGTTAAAAGTAATATCAATCAAATGTTTCAAGGGCCCAGTATTGCCAGGAATGTTGTTTGCCAGGTGGTATATTGTTTGAAAGTTTACAACAGGACTATGCGCTCCAACATCAGATTAAGATGCCTTCAGGAAAATAGTACAAAGGAGACTTGTGCTCCAATGCGTAAGCTTTGTCCAAAGGTTTACTCCTTGCTCGCTTTCAAAATTTGATGCTGAAAACGGTTTAACCTACTGTTTTTTATGTAAGTAAACTGGCTTTAATATTCAGTTTTATAACAAACTTTTGAGACTGAAGATGAATACATGTATCAGCTTATTCACGGTTTTCAAAAGAAAGAGAGGGCAATTTGGAATTTATAAGGACTGGTAATTTACATCATGTTATTGCAAGAAAAAGCGTAAGCTACTATAAGAGGAGCTTGCAAAAATCAAGCAAATGCTTGCTGAAGAATGAAAAACTGTCCCTTTTAGACAGGCATTTTCTGATCCGACGAGCCTATAGGTACAGAACAAAATTTTTTATTTTAAGGAAAATTGGAATAGGAATGTTAGCTCTTGCTGTCAAAGAAACAAGTTTCTGCTTCTTTTTGCTAGCAATGACTTATTTGGAATATCTGAAGATACAAGCAGGAGGTTAGAAAAAGCCTTTGCTAGGCGTTTGGTAGTTTTATCGATACGGCCAATATCATGGGACGGGTCTAAACACATCCCACAAGAATTTTACGTTATGAGCATAGAAAAGGAAGGCAACAAATTCTGGTGCTAGCTGCAAAGATTAAATAAAATTGTTCGGAGAGTTTATGAAACTTGAACAATATTTTCGTCAAATGATGGATTTGTTAAACTGGCCGTACATTTTCTATGGAAGCCGGATGAAATCTTGTCATATCGTCGGTACTGGATTTGTATCTGCGAATGTGCTGATATGCCCATTATGCGGGAAATATCGCCCCCAACTGTTGAATCTCATATTTGCGGTAGAGAGAACTGAAGCCAGTCATTTATCATTTGATTTGTGATACACTTTTACCGTAAGACTTGTGTTTTCACCTTTTCTTTTATAGAGGTGCTATCTACTCTTCTTAACTTCATCTTCGTGGTTGGCGTCTTTCTCTTGGCTTTTGCAGTCGTCTTCTGTATTTTGCTCTTGAACCAGGTATTCCTTCTTAAATTCTTACAGCGAAAATCAAATTGTGTGTTTTTCTAAGAACACGGAAAGAGGTAATTTGAATCACCTCTTTTTCATTATATTTTGCTTCATTTTCTCTCTCTCTCTCTTTTCAGGGGGGGGGGGGGACAGAAAATTTCATCAAAGTAAGTTTTAAATTTGAACTCCTGTGTTTCTATCAGTTTGTGAATTTTTAGCGTGCAATCAAATTTGTTGGTAGTACCTCGGGGCAGCCGTATTGGTCCGATGCTGTTCACTTCAGACATGTATCAATTTCATCAGAGCAAGATTGAAATAATTCGATCGGAATCTAATGGATTGTTCTCATCACATTTCTAGGCACCATTTCACACCTTGGGTGATTCTCTATCAAAAACTGTGGCAATGCTGACCGGAGAGATCGAATTAAGCGCTGTCTTTCATAACACTGACTACACCTACAAGCCTGTTGCTTCGGTTGACTTCACGAGCATAGTCTTCTACCCAGTCTCCACCCATATTATATTTGTCATTTTCATTATCTTCATGCCCATACTCATTATGAATCTCCTGGTAAGTATTCTCGGCAACGCATGAATGGTGTGTACGCATGGCTGTATGTATGTGTCATGTTGTGCTTTAACGTTCATTAAGCATTTATCCTTAGCAACAAAATCTGATCGTAAATCGTGAACGGACTGCTTTATAAATTGATCAAAAAGAACAACGTGATTCCTATTTTCTTGTCTTGCGGTTTATACGATCCATATTTAGAAAGTAGATTTTCTAAGAATAGAACCAGAAGACTGATATCTATTTATCTTTTTTTTAACATTATGATCTTACAAACCTGTATATATGATATTTCAGTAAAGCGCTTAGAGACATGGGAGATGTATTAGGCGATATTAAACAAGTCAGACTATTTCATCATTATAATTATTTCAATTATCAAAACACCACACTTTGTAATGGTTTCTCCATCTTTATTTCAGACTGGCTTGGCAGTATACGATATTGAAGTCATACAGACGAAAGCGAAGATGCATAAACAGACTCTCGAGGTGAGGTCAATTCTTGTGAGAGTTTTTTTTATCAAATGTTCGCATGCAATTCGATAATGGATATTTCTTATAGATTGATTTATCTGTTTCTTTCGTGTATATTTTGATGTAGGCCATTACTGTTGGAAATTTAGTTTACTTTGAAGTATTACATTTCCTACAAATCATAATTTTGTATTCAGTGCGTGTAAGAAGTCAGTCCTCTTCTTCGAAAGATTATTGGAACAGTTTGTAGCATTTGCATTGCAAGATAGACCTCACAGTTCCTTAACCCATAGTTGCACAGAGCCCCTATTAATGATATCTTACAGCATGTCCAGGATCTTTGAATTTAGAGTGCTAGGAATAACGTTTGGTCGTGAATAAAACAACCCCCCCCCCCCCCGAAAAAAAAAGGGCTAAACAACAAGAAAATAAATTGGAAGTTTACTTCTTAAGCAGTACGATGTACTCTTTGCGAATAGGAACGATTCGATTGAAGCTAATCATTAAACCCTCTAAATTGGCATAACCATGTGAAATATGTAATCACTATTTTCATATCCATATTGGCAATTTTTCTGTTAAACTTCGTAATTTTCATTCGTTCAAGTTAATATAAAATATTTTTGCAGGTACTTGTTGCGAATTTAAGAAAGAAAACTAACTGGTCCGTTGTCATTTGCTATTGGCCATTGGCTACTGGAACCGGGTGGTCCGTGGTCCCAGAGGCGGCGGAACGTCGGGCTCAGACAATGAAAGTGGAGGTGTATACCTATTGTTTGGCAGATAAAAAAAGTGCCCCTCCACTTCTTTTGTCTTGCCGCCTCTGCGGCTAGTCCCCTGTATTTAGCCTTTGGCAAGTGCAGTAATAAACAGAAACTCTGTACTGATATCGACATTTAAAGAGAGAGAGAGAGAGAGAATGAGAGAGAAGATGGAATCCTTATGTTATCCTTTGAATGTCCATTTAGGCAAAGGGGGTCCTCGACTTCCAGAACAATGTGTTTCTGTTTCCATGGAAGGCCAGCGTTGTCAGGGACCAGGTAATACCCGTCTGGACCAAAATATCGTCCCTTTACAAGCTGGTCTACAAAGTGACAGGATACAAGGAGACCCACGATCAACTGGTCACTTTCCTGGAGGACCTCGAAAAGACGGTAAGATCCTTCTTCATATAGGTGAACTAGAAGCCATGGCATAATGTACGATCTTATTGTGAAAGACATAGCAATACTGACGATTCAAATCAGTAATCCTGAATCAGGTTTTCATTAGCGATAGGAATGCTAACATCCAAATTGTTGCTTTAATATAAGCCCTCTTGTGGGTGTGAAGGCCACATCACCTTCAATGTAAGGTAATCGCAAGATATGCTATGACTTCACTACCATTCGGAAATGACTTCACCTTTCTCTTGCAAGGGAGCTTGCAATTATCCCCCGTGTTTCGATTTTTGTATTCATAAGATTATTCAGAACTTTAAGCATTATGATTTCAGTCCTGTGTCCCAGTGTTCACATCGAATGGCTCTAACCGTTTTCAACAAATGACACATCGTATGTGTGCCATCGGTCAGCTCAAGTTGAACTTGCTTTAGTTTAGTGTAGTGATTAATGAAATGCCAGTTGTTCATGTATCCGTTATCCGGCTTTAATTTGGTTTAAAATAGTAAATTCATTGATTCTTTTCATTAGACTAAATATTAAAATAAATTAAAACAAACAAAAAATCATGATGGCATTCGTGTGGGTGTGTGAGAGGATGTTCACAGAATAATGGGGATTTTTGCGGGATACATGGGGATATCATGTGCCGTCCTATAAATCTGTAGATCATGTAAGTCACTCAGACCTGGAATATATATATATTTCATTATTTTTTTTCAATACCATTCAATGATTCTGCGTATATCTAAGCAAGAAAAAGATCAAAAGGGGTAAATATCAGATAAAACATATTTCAGAGGCAAAACATGACATGGGACTGTATTATACTGCATGATGTATTCATCATACTGCCACAGTCTTGAACGAAAGAAGAAAAGATAAGAAAAATGATAAAATAATACATTCATTGCTCTCACACAGAGCTGATGATTTCAGTGACCTATAGACCAATTTCACCTCCGGTTTATGTATTTGGCCCTCTATTGGCGACGCCATTGCTGCGGTGGGCAAGCGCGCTGACCTGCGATTGGCGCTGTGTACAAAATGAATGTAAGATATGAGATATGCCCTAATATTGTTCCATTTACTTTATTCTAGATCAATAAAATAAAGCATGGATACATGGGTACATGAAGTAAGACAATGGCCATATCTGACAGATGAAGGTATGATGTATTTTTGTACTTTCGATAGTTTTTCAACTTAGTTTTGTCAGTATAAGTTCGGATTGCAGCATAGAAGCCGTAGTAAACGGGAGCCCTCAATCTTACCCTGTTTACAAAGTCATGTTTTCACTCATTAAATTTTACACCAAAGTACATAATGATAATGTTTCTTGACTTCAAATTCCTTTCTGTTGATATTTTTACCCACTGACTACGGATTCCTTCGCATTGCTTACGGAACCCTGTGTAGGGAGTACGGCTTCTCACACAAACAGGCTTCATGAGTCAAAAGCGAGTGAATTTCGCACTCTGTTAGCTTCCAATTTTTAAAGTTTCTCCAATTCTTGTGGCATTCGAGCACCGCACAGCTGCGACCTGAACTTCCTTGACAATTTCTCATTGCAAATTTAAAAGAAATCTCCATATATTGGTCAAAATAGACTAAAAATCGAACGAATGTACATAACGCGCTATTGACTTATGTACTATAAAAGATGGAGCGCCCACCGCAGTATGTCGAACTGTGTCGAACAGTCTGCTGCCCTCTTGCGTTGTGAAATTGGTCTATATTATAGTAACTGTTTCTTACCAGTTTTTAGAGAAGTTTTGAAGATTGGCATTTTGGAACATTTACAGCATTGTAGATTGAGTAAGAGTGTGTGGATGCACAATTTAGGGAAGCTCTTGAAGGGAACTGTTCAGTATTGTTTCTGCGAGATTTCTCATGAGAACAGTTGATTGATGGATAAGAGGTCTTAGCCTTTCAAACTACGCTTCAACCTCTGTCAGAGATGTTTTTCTCAGAGCTCTTGCCGACAGACTGCTCAAGATTCCTTTTTCAGGACTACCGTACATAGTGCAGAGCAAACTTTTACTCCTTTTCAAGGGTAAATAACACGGGCAAAAGTGCTGGACGCCTTTTATTCATATTTCATTTCAGGGCAGTGTGAAGTTCACAAAGACAACTGAAATGACGATAGGAGACATGGCCGAGAATATCACTGACATAACCAACAGACTGAGTGTACTCACGGAGAGCTCTGTGGATGCAAAGGCACAGCATCTAGAAGCAATGAATGCCATACAGGAACTGAAGCAACAAATGAAGGCTTTGCAGAACAGACAGCAGATTTAGTGCAGTTGAATGCAGTTAAATTAGGACATGCTGGAGAACGAAAGCAACATTACTTCAAAGGCACGACAGCTGGAAACAAGGAATGCCATTTTAGAACTAAAGCTCGCTTTGCAGCACAAGTTTCTTTTAATGTTACTAACATTTCACTACCTAGAATGTAGAAAGAGTGTGCAAAAACATCGTGGAAGCAAACTGACCTAGGCAAGTAATACACTGAAGCTCCAAGCAATGACAATTACACATTAACTGTTCTTTGATGAAGCAACAAGTGCAGGAATTTTTTGAAAGATCAGATATGAACGCCAGAAGTGATCACAAGCAACAGATTAACATGGTTAAAGTATATTTAGATGCAATGTACTGGAATTTCTAACTTGTTTAGGCATTACTAATGTTTTTACGAGGATATTCGCCCTTGCAGGGTGCTTATGGAGCTTATGATGTGCAAATGTCTTACTTTTATTTTCCCTATGGCCTTTATGAATTTTTTTTTTTTTTTTTGGTTCTTTCTTTTTTAACTTTTTTAACTCTGTTGTTGTGAAGAACTTGATTAAAATGGCACTGGGAATTCAAGAAAAAATGCGGGTCATTGGAGAAGGCATAAATGTGCTGTAACATTAACTTGCTACGATCTAAATAAAGGATATTTAGATCACCTGAAATTGTTAAATTCCTTATTTTTCTGTTCAACTGGTACCATTTCACTTCTTACAAATGGTCATTCTTATCACCCATTTGCATTTCAAATAGACTTATATTCTCATTACTCAAATAACCGGACGGCAGATTTTTCATCGCAAGTGTCGAAATTTACCATTCCTTAACTCCTCTAGTGTTAACAAAATGTTAAAATGTTGTACTTCAATAAAAGTCTTTTTCAAACCAAATTGCAAATGTCAAATGTTTATGAATCACAACCCTTGTTCTAATGTTGCCTTGCTCCACATTGCATTTTATAAACGAAGCGTTTATGACTAATTATTATTATTCACTGGGGCGGCGCTGCAGGGGGAGGGGGTGGAAGGCGGTCGCGGTGACAAAACAAAAAAAAACAACAAAAAAAAAAACAAAAAAAGATAGATGGATAGAATTTATTTCAACACGGTTAAAAAGCCCAAATAGAAACAAAGTATGGTTTATATTGGGGCCGTGCCATGAACAAACAAATATACAAATTAAAAGGCACGCATAAAATACATAATACAAATCATCATTTAAACACAGTAAAAAAAACTGATATTATCATAACACAGACATAAAATTACATGTAATGAAAATATAATAGTGTTAACTGGAATCATAATCATGTACTTTCAAGAAATTAAGAAGTTACAGATAATTCATATATACAATTACTTAAACATTTGTACATCCCTATCCACACATTCAATCACACACCCTCACCCAAATACACATTCACATTATCCCAACCTCACATCCTCACATACAGTACATCTCTACACACCGCACACAAACACAAACACAAACACATCAGAAAGTACGCTAAAAGTTAACCCTGCAATATGACGTAGAATAAACAATGAAAAAATAAAAATTCGCAAGTTTAAATTAGAGTCCCTTTCATCTCCTGTTATTAATTAATGTCCTTTAAAAGCTATCCAAAGTATTACATTGCTGTTGTTGATAAGTGAGTGAATTCCAACATGATGCCCCCCTGAACATAAAAGATTTCTTTACTGATTCGGTTTTTGGTTTTAGAATGTTTAAAATTGATGGACCTGATCGTGTACTGTATGCATGGCTATAAAACGAAAATCGTTCAGTTAGATACTGGGGTGCTTGCCCTGTCATTATTTTAAACATTATAATAGCTACATTTTCAGTTCTATTTTCTTGGAGATTCAACCACTTAATTTCCTTAGATTTTCTGTGGCAGAAGAATACCATGGGGAACGAGTAATTATTCTCGCAGCCCTGTTTTGAAGTTTTTGAAGTGATTTTTTGATTTCCTACTCGGCAGTTACCCCACACATTATCACAGTAATTGAAATGTGACATGATTAATGAATTAAAGACAGTTATCAAGTCACGGACATCAACAGAATTCATGACAGACTTTAACATAGACAAGCCACCATTTACTTTTTTTCTGCAGATAAGTGATATAGTTTTGCCATGTAAGATTTGAATCAATAATAACGCCTAGATGTTTACGTTCATTAACTTTTTGTAATGGGTTGTTATAGATTTGAATATCAAACAATATTTTCAATTTGTTTGGTACCTAATATAATATTCTCCATTTTTAAAAATATTTAAATGTAATCTATTCCGAATCAGCCATTTTCTTACATTTTCGAGATCTTCATTAATTCTATAACACAATTCAGTAGGATTTTTGCCTGAACAATATCATCGGCGTACATGCTCACTTTGCAATATTTCAGTACGGAGAGTAGATCGTTTCTAGATATGATAAAAAGTAAAGGGCCTAATAATGATCCTTGGAGGATAGGACGATCTTCAGATAAATGACCACTAACGTGCGTGATCTGTCCTCTACCATGTAAATAACTCATAAACCAATGAAAAGATACTTCATCGAGACCATAATGATATATTTTTTAAACTAACAAGTCATGATCTAGCATATCGAACGCTTTACGGAGGTCAAGCATTAGAGCAATCACAATATTTCCTTCATCAAAATTCAGTAAGCCAATCATGTGATCGACTACAAAGCTGTCATGGTAAAATGAAGGGGCCTGAACCCTGATTGGTAAGTATTCAGCAAACAATTAGAGCTTAAATATAGGTACAACTGATTAAAAAAAAAATCAAAAGAGGGAAGAAGAAGAAAAAGAGAAGAAAGAAAAAAAAAGAACAATATGGAACAGAGAGGGTGGGGTAATAGTACTGTATAATATCTATATTTTATTCATTTAAAACGTAAATAAATTCACTTGTTGGTCATCTTGCCTCTCCCCCCTAACAAAATACCCTG
>CM057168.1:16180202-16194029 GCA_029962745.1 Echinometra lucunter
AAAAAAAGTTAAAAAGAAAGAACAAAAATATCTCATAAAGGCCAAAGGGAAAATAAAAGTAAGACATTTGCACATCATAAGCTCCATAAGCTCCTTGCAGGGCGCATATCCTCGTTAAAAAAACATTAGCAATGCCTAAACAAGTTAGAAATTCCAGTACTTTCCCGCAATTGTTGCTTTATCAAAGAACAGTTAATGTGTAATTGTCATTGCTTGGAGCTGCAGTGTATTACTTGCTTAGGTCAGTTTGCTTCCACGATGTTTTTGCACACTCTTTCTACATTCTAGGTAGTGACATTTTAGTAACATTAAAAGAAACTTGTCCTGCAAAGCGAACTTTAGTTCTAAAATGACATTCCGTGTTTCCAGCTGTCGTGCCTTTGAAGTAATGTTGCTTTCGTTCTCCAGCATGTCCTAATTTAACTGCATTCAACTGCACTAAATCTGCTGCCTGTTCTGCAAAGCCTTCATTTGTTGCTTCAGTTCCTGTATGGCATTCATTGCTTCAAGATGCTGTGCCTTTGCATCCACAGAGCTCTCTGTGAGTAAACTCAGTCTGTTGGCTATGTCAGTGATATTCTCGGCCATGTCTTCTATCGTCATCTCAGTTGTCTTTGTGAACTTCACACTGCCCTGAAATGAAATATGAATAAAAGGAGTCCAGCACGTTTGGTCCGTGTTATTTACCCCTTGAAAACGAGTAAAAGTTTGCTGTGCACTATGTACGGTAGTCGTGAAAAAGGAATCGGCAAGCGCTCTGATAAGAACATCTCTGACAGAGGTTGTAGCGTAGTCTGAAAGGCTAAGACCTCTTATCCATCAATCAACTGTTCTCATGAGAAATCTCGCCGAAAAAATACTGAACAGTTCCCTTCAAGACCTTCCCTAAATGGTGTATCCACATACTCTTACTCATTCTACAATGCTGCAGTTGTTCCAAAAATTCCAATCTTCAAAACTACTCTAAAAACTGGTAAGAAACTGTTACACTAATTTAGGTCACTGAAATCGTTAGCTGTGTTTCTGTGGGAGCAATGCATTTATTATTTCATCATCATTTTTCTTATCTTTTCTTCTTTCGTTCAAGATTGTGGCAGTACGATGAATACAGCATGCTGTATAAAACAGTCCCATGTCATGTTTTACCTCTGAAATATGTTTTATCTGATATTTTACCCTTATGATCTTTTTCTTGCTTAGATCTTCTGTAGTAATTTTAATATCTCAGCAGTTATATATACGCAGGATCATTGAATGGTATTGAAAAAAAATAATGAAATATATATATTCCAGGTCTGAGTGACTTACATGTTCTACAGATTTATGGAACGGCACATGATATCCCCACGTATCCCGCAAAAATCGCCATTATTATGTGAACACCCTCTCACACACCCACACGAATGCCATCATGATTTTTTGTTTGAATTTATTCTTATATTCAATCGAATGAAAGGAATCACTGAATTTACTATTTTAAACCGAATTAAAGCCGGATAACGGATACATGAACAATAATCGCTACACTAAGCTAAAGCAAGTTTAACTTGAGCCGACCGATGGCACACATACGATGTATCATTCACCCAAATTTGTTGAAAACGGTTAGAGCCATTCGATGTGAACACTAGGACACAGGACTGAAAGCATAATGCTTAAAGTTCTGAATAATCTTATGAATACAAAAATCGAAACATGGGCGATAATTGCAAGCTCCCTTGCAAGAGGAAAGTAAAGTCATTACCGAATGGTAGTGAAGTCATAGCATATCTTGCGATTACCTTACATTGAAGCTGATGTGGCCTTCACACCCACAAGAGGGCTTATAGTAAAGCAACAATTTGGATGTTAGTATTCCTATCGCTAATGAAAACCTGATTTAGGATTACTGATTTGAATTGTCAGTATTGCTATGCCTTTCACAATAAGATCGTACAATATGCGATGGCTTCCAGTCCACCTATATCAAGAAAGAACTTACTGTCTTTTCGAGGTCCTCCAGGAAAGTGACCAATTGATCGTGGGTCTCCTTGTATCCTGTCACTTTGTAGACCAGCTTGTAAAGAGACGATATCTTGGTCCAGACGGGTATTACCTGGTCTCTGACAACGCTGGCCTTCCATGGGAAGAGGAACACCTTGTTCTGGAAGTCGAGGACCCCCTTTGCCTAAATGGACATTCAAAGAATAACATAAGGATTCCACCTTCTCTCTCATTCTCTCTCTCTCTCTCTCTCTCTCTCTTTAAATGTCGATATCAGTACAGAGTTTCTGTTGATTACTGCACTTGCCAAAGGCTAAATACAGGGGACTAACTGCAGAGGCGGCAAGACGTCGGGCTTGGACAAAAGAAGTGGAGGGGCACTTTTTATCTGCCAAACAACAGGTATACACCTCCACTTTCATTGTCTGAGCCCGACGTTCCGCCGCCTCTGGGACCACGGACCACCCGGTTCCAGTAGCCAATGGCCAATAGCAAATGACAACGGACCAGTTAGTTTTCTTTCTTAAATTACAAGTACCTGCAAAAATATTTTGTATTAACTTGAACGAATGAAAATTACGAAGTTTAACAGAAAAATTGCCAATATGGATATGAAAATAGTGATTATATATTTCACATGGTTATGCCAATTTAGAGGGTTTAGATTAGCTTCAATCGAATCGTTCCTATTCGCAAAGAGTACATCGTACTGCTTAAGAAGTATACTTCCATTTTTTTTTTTTTTTTTTTTTTTGGGGGGGGGGGTTGATTTGTTCACGAACTATGCATTATTCCTAGCACTCTAAATTCAAAGATCCTGGACATGCTGTAAGATATCATTAACAGGGGCTCTGTGCAACTATGGGATAAGGAACCGTGAGGTCTATCTTGCAATGCAAATGCTACAAACTGTTCCAATAATCTTTCGAAGAAGAGGACTGACCCCTTACACGCACTGAATATAGAATAATGATTTGTAGGAAATCAATTAAGACTTCAAAGTAAACTGAATTTCCAACAGTAATGGCCTACATCAAAATATACACGAACGAAACAGATAAATCAATCTATAAGAAATATCCATTATCGAATTGGCTGCACGTGAACATTTGATTAGACAAACTCTCACAAAAATTGACCTCACCTCGAGAGTCTGTTTATGCATCTTCGCTTTCGTCTGTATGACTTCAATATCGTATACTGCCAAGCCAGTCTGAAATAAAGATGGAGAAACCATTACAGAGAATGGTGTTTTGATAATTGAAATAATTATAATGATGAAATAGTCTGACTTGTTTAATATCGCCTAATACATCTCACTTGTCTCTAAGCGCTTTACTGAAATATCATATATACAGGTTTGTAAGATCATAATGTAAAAAAAAAAAAAAATAGATGAATAGACATCAATCTCCTGGTTCTATTTTTAGCAAATCTATTTTCTAAATATGGATCGTATAAACCACAAGACAAGAAAATAGGAATCACGTTGTTGTTTTTGATCAATTTATAAAGCAGACCGTTCACAATTTACGATCAGATTTTTTTTGCTAAGAATAAATGCTTAATGAACGTTAAAGCACAACATGACATATACATACAGCTATGCGTACACACCATTCATGCGTTGCCTAGAATATTTACCAGGAGATTCATAATGAGTATGGGCATGAAGATAATGAAGATGACAAATATAATATGGGTGGAAACTGGGTAGAAGACTATACTCGTGAAGTCAACCGAAGCAACGGGCTTGTAGGTGTAGTCAGTGTTATGAAAGACAGCGCTTAATTCGATCTCTCCGGTCAGCATTGCCACAGTTTTTGATAGAGAATCACCCAAGGTGTGAAATGGTGCCTAGAAATGTGATGAGAACATTCCATTAGATTCCCATCGAATTATTTCAATCTTGCTCTGATGAAATTGATACATGTCTGAAGTGAACAGCATCGGACCAATGAGGCTGCCCCGAAGTACTCCCAACAAATTTGATTGCACGCTAAAAATTCACAAACTGATAGAAACACAGGAGTTCAAATCTAAAACTTACTTGGATGAAATTTTCTGTTATCCCCCCCCCCCCTTCCGAAAAAAGAGAGAGAGAGAAAAAAAAAATGAAGCAAAATTTAATGAAAAAGAGGTGATTCCAAATACCTCTTTCCGTGTTCTTAGAAAAAACACACAATTTGATTTTCGCTGTAAGAATTTAAGAAGGAATACCTGGTTCAAGAGCAAAATACAGAAGACGACTGCAAAAGCCAAGAGAAAGACGCCAACTACGAAGATGACGTTAAGAAGAGTAGATAGCACCTCTATAAAAGGAAAGGTGAAAACACAAGTCTTACGGTAAAAGTGTATCACAAATCAAATGATTAATGACTTGCTTTAGTTCTCCCTACCGCAAATATGAGATTCAACAGTTGGGGCGATATTTCCCGCATAATGGGCATATCAGCACATTCGCAGATACAAATCCAGTACCGACGATATGACAAGATTTCATCCGGCTTCCATAGAAAATGTACGGCCAGTTTAACAAATCCATCATTTGACGAAAATATTGTTCAAGTTTTATAAACTCTCCGAACAATTTTATTCAATCTTTGCAGCTAGCATCGGAATTTGTTGCCTGCCTTTTCTAGGCTCATAAAGTAGAATTCTTGTGGGATGTGTTTAGACCCGTCCCATGATATTGGCCGTATCGATAAAACTACCAAACGCCTAGCACAGACTTTTTCTAAGCTCCTGCTTGTATCTTCAGATGTTCCAAATAAGTCATTGCTAGCAAAAAAGAAGCAGAAACTTGTTTCTTTGACAGCAAGATCTAACATTCCTATTCCAATTTTCCTGAAAATCAAAAATTTTGTTCTGTACCCATAGGCTCGTCGGATAAGAAAATGCCTGTATAAAAAAGGACAATTTTTCTTTCTTCAGCAAGCATTTGCTTGATTTTTCCAAGCTCCTCTAATAGTAGCTTACGCTTTTTATTGTAATAACATGATGTAAATTACCAGTCCTTATAAATTCCAAATTGCCCTCACTTTCTTTTGAAAACCGTGAATAAGCTGATACATGTATTCATCTTCAGTCTCAAAAGTTTGTTATAAAATTAAATATTAAAGCCAGTTTACTTACATAAAAAACAGTAGGTTAAACCGTTTTCAGCATCAAATTTTGAAAGCGAGCAAGGATTAAAACTTTGGACAAAGCTTACGCATCGGAACACAAATCTCCTATGTACTACTTTCCTGAAGGCATTTTGATCTGATGTTGGAGCGCATAGTCCTGTTGTAAACTTTCAAACAATATACCACCTGGCAAACAACATACCTGGCAATACTGGGCCCTTGAAACATTTGATATTACTTTCACAATGAAATTGGCTAGGCTGACAGCCTTAGCATCCATTGTATCCATTTGTATTGTGTCTTTCACAGCTGAACTTGTTCATTATACTACTGATACATGTACATGTAATGCTGTTAAACCTGATCCAAATGGAAAGCACAAATATGTTGGTATACCCATTCAGCGGTATGCTAATTCTCTTTCTAGATTTCGCATTTTGCTACTGATCTCGGGAGACATCAACCCTAACCCTGGGCCTTCTAGTGGATCCAACCTTTCAGCTGATTCTTTTACTTCACATTTTACATATGATAGTCAGACACTTCATGCCCTTAATATAAGGGATAGTTGTTCCACGAGAAGATGGCGAGAAGATAATCCTATTGTATGGGACCGGTTGGTGTCTCTCGGGATCAGTAGACTTTGTCGAAGGCGGAGGACTCATCGGGGCAAGAGAGGAGGACGATGTCTCTTTAAGGGGCATCTTAAATTTGCCAGCATTAATTCCCGGTCACTACGTAATAAAGCTACTATTCTTCAAGATTTTGTTATAGATCACAAATTAGATTTTGTTTGTGTGAGACATGGCTACTTCAGATGACGATGCGGTCATAGGTGACCTGTGTCCTGACTCCTACACTTTCAAGCATTGTCCAAGGGTCTCTGGGCGTGGCGGTGGAGTGGCTTTTCTTTACAAGAAGAGTCTTCACGTTGTCACCAAGCCGCATGAAAATTTCAACAGTTTTGAATGTCTATCCGCAACCATCTCCAACGATGTTAATTGCATGGACATCTCTGTAATCTACAGGCCTCCTGGTGGACATAGCTTTTCCAGATTCCTAGATGAATTCTCTGATTTCCTGGATAGAAGCATATATCGAACTCCACCTTTTATCATCACTGGCGACCTGAACATTCACCTAGACAATAACTCTTCACCCAACACACAGAAGTTTAATGATCTAATTAGCGGTCACGCCATCTCTCAGCTAGTTGATACTCCAACACACGACAGAGGTCACATCCTTGATGTTGTCATGGTTAGGGACTCTGATGATCGAGCTCTCTTATCGAAGCCTCGAGTCATACCTGGCATCTCAGACCACTCTGCCATCTTATGGAAGGTCAACTTTCCCAAGCCGAGTCGGTCCCAGTCCACTATAATCAGTCGCAACATCAACAACATTGACAGGGTGATTTTTGCGAACGACATCACTAAATGTGACATCATTGCTCCTGGGACAGAGAGTGCAGATTTTTGTGTCGACACCGCCGTACATCGTTATAACTCTGAACTTGGAAGGATTCTCGATATTCATGCACCCCCGAAAGAAAGGAAAGTCCGGATTCATGTTGACTCTCCATGGTATAATGACAACATCCGCTCTCAGAAGAAAAAACGAAGAAGGCTGGAGAGGCAATGGCGGCAGTCTTCACTTCATATCCACCGGGAACTTTTCTCTGCCCAGCGTGACCTTGTCAATTCCCTTGTGAAGAGGGCAAAGCGTTCCTATTATGTGGCTATCATTGAAGACTGTCATGACGACTCTAAAGAACTTTTTTCTGTGGCTAATCGGCTGCTGAACCGTCGACAATCATCACCTCTTCCTTCCCACTCTGACAGCTCGCAAATGGCATCTACTTTCCTTCACTTCTTCCAGACCAAAGTCAAGATGATCTGCGATAGCTTAGCACCAGATGAGTCTCCACACAGCCAACTCACTTCCTCCTCCTTTGAAACTATCCAACCTACCACTCCTGACGAGATCATGTTACTTTTACGTAAACTTCCTTCCAAATCATGTCAGTCAGATCCCATTCCCACTAGATTACTCAAGGATTGTTCCCCTTCTGTTGCTCCAATTCTCTCACATCTAATTAATATGAGTATAGAACAGGCATACGTTCCTCCCTCTCTGAAAGTTGCTCTCATTACCCCACTGTTAAAAAAACCCTCCCTGGACCAAAACTCCCTCCAAAACTACCGCCCAGTTTCAAACTTACCATTTTTGTACAAGATTCTTGAAAGGATTGTGTTCTCTCAATTGTCTGAATACCTTTCAGATAATGATTTGCTCGATCCTTTCCAGTCAGGTTATAGGTCTAATCATAGTGTAGAAACACTACTTCTTGACGCGTCTAATTATATCTTACAAAGTATGGATAAAGGGAACACCACAGCTCTTTTGTTGTTAGACTTGTCCTCTGCCTTCGACACGGTAAATCACACTATCCTTTTGAACACACTTAGTTCACTCGGTGTTAAGGGTGAGGCTTATAAGTGGTTTGAGTCTTATCTCTCATTCCACTCTCAGATTGTTTGTATTAACGGTTGTAAATCTGATGTTTTGCCTCTCTCTTGTGGAGTACCACAGGGTTCTGTGGGCGGGCCAACTCTCTTTTCGATTTATTTATCCGGACTGCGACAAGTTCTGTTGAAACATAACATAAAATAACATATTTATGCAGACGACATCCAACTCATGATTCCTTTCAATTCGGATCAACTAGCTGCAGAAAGTTCCATCCATCGTCTTGAATGTTGCATGGTTGATGTTCACAATTGGCTGACTTCTCACTCTCTTAAGTTGAATCCAGCCAAATGTGAATTTCTTCTTTTTGGCTCCAAAGTACAGCTTAGTAAAATCCACATCGACTCCATCTCATTTTCTTGTCTCACTGTAAATTTGTCAAGTTCTTGTCGCAATCTCGGTATAGTTTTTGATTCTCACATGACAATGTCGAATCACATTTCTTTTATTTGTAGATCAGTTCGCTACCATTGCGAAATATTGGTTTTATTAGGAAATACTTGTCTCGACCGGCCACAGAAAAATTGGTTCACGCTTTAATTTCGTCCCGTCTTGATTTTGGAAACTCCCTATTGTTTAATCTACCCCAGAATCAGTTAGTGAAAGTTCAGAAACTTCAAAATGCTGCCGCTCGCATCGTTTCTCTATCCACCAGGCGCACTCACATTACTCCTATTTTAAGATCCTTACATTGGCTCCCTGTAAAACAGCGTATTATGTTCAAGATTTTGTTGTTAACTTTCCATTGTGTTCATGGCTCATCTCCCCAGTACCTTATTTCACTGATCAAAAGTAATACCCCTTCAAGATCCTTACGTTCCTCCCTTTCCAATTCTCTTGTTACCCCCAAAGTTTCCAAAACCTGGGGTGAAAGATCATTTGTTTACTCATCCTCGAAGCTATGGAATAGCCTCCCTCATAACATCAAACAGTGCTTGACTTCTGAAACTTTCAAAAATTACCTCAAAACATTTCTGTTCAATTCTTCTTAATTTCTTTTATAATTTCCTAAAAAGCGCCTTGAGCACTCTACAGAGTGGATTTGGCGCGATATAAGTCTTAATTATTATTATTATTATTATTATTATTAACTAAGAGCACATAGAGATGCCAATTAAGAAAAAAAAAATTGAACCGTATCCCTGTGCTTGAGCTATACCAGGTGTCTCAAAAAAGCTTAACGGCAGATTATGAGTACTTTGCTATCGTAAAGTACTTTAACATCACTGGGAGCATTGGGTAAGATCACTGAAATTAGTAAATGGTTCTATGCTCTTTTAATCAGATAAGGTCATTTTCGAATTTCGCGTGTCTTTTTGCGACCGAAGAGAGTACAGTTACAATATGGTAGAGAATAATCAGTTGTCACACGAAGTAGCAACCCAGTTTGCTACTTCGTGTGACAACTGTTTATTCTCTACCACTCTATGTAGTACTCCACGATGATCAACCTCCTCCGTTCTAGAGAGTAGAGTTGTTTCAAGAATGGCCATTATCAGTGTTTGTGTAACATGTTACAATGGTTGAGGAAAGCCCAATGACATGAATGATGCATTTCAACATAGGAAATATGTCATAAAAAAGGCAATTTTAGGAAATGGGCATAGATGATCCTGGTATTTATCTCTCCGATAGAAGATGCTTTTAAAATAATATAGCAAAAGTAAAAAAAAAATTATGCAATATTCCAAGGAAAAATAGGCCCTATACTGAAAATCCGCCCTTCCGGTTTTTGGGACACCCGGTACAGATCGAAGGCCAAGAAAAAGGTCCGGCGCAAGTGATTGCTTGAGCATTTACCTGGGCATTATAGCTATTACTGGGTAGCTTCAGCTTATAAGCAAATGCTAATTTTATCGATACGGCCCATTGTCTGCGCTGTGTGTGGGAAATATCACCCTCTACTGTTGAATATCATATTTGCCATAAGAGAATTTTCACCGCTTATCGGGGCATAGTAACAATTACTACCAGCGCCTCTAGAACACTATATTGATTTGAAATATATACTTTGTCTTTTTCCTCAGAACCATTATATATTTATTAGAGAATCATCATCGTTAAAAAGAAGAAGACCAGAAACTGTCTGGAAGAAGAATCTGTTATTTTTCAAAAGTTTATAGAGACTCAAACGAGGACTACTGGAGGTGGGGGTGGGCCACGTATTTGTCAAAGTTGAATATTCAAAGAGGATCACGAATAAAAACTCATTAGAATATATGACTACATGATGGAAACTGTTTTTAAACTGACTAGAGAGGGTGTGGACGAGTTCCTCCAGAGATTTTGTCTTACCCAAGAACATGAGAACGTAAATGCCGAAGAAGGGAACCGTCTGCAGGAAGAGAATGAAGTTGAACCATGCAAGAAACACTGCAAATGCACCAATCTGCCATTGCCAATCCTAAAACAGAGGAGAGTAAAGAAATACTTATCAATCAATAACATTTTTTTTTCTAAAACTCTAGTCGCTACCAATTACTTTGGGACGCATTTTCTAATGATCAATGCGTATATGAAAGAGCTATTGCTTTTACGGGATTTGAGTGTAAGAGATTTTTGTGGGTGTGTGTGGGTCTGTACGTAGTAATATCAGATTCCTTCCCTGGACCTATATTGTGGAATACCTTACTCAGTCTATCAGGAATAGTCTCTGTCAACTTTCATATCAGCCCTGACTTACCTGGAGGGCGTTTCATAAAGAGTTTTGTCGGTGATTTTCACCAACTGTTATAAGCTACTGAAAATCCTCGCATCTGATTGGCTGAGAGCAAATTAGTCAGTAAAAATCACCGACAAGTCTCTTCATGAAACGCTCCCCTTGGTCTTTGCTATGACGTCATCTAAAAAAATAACAGTAATGCTAGCAAAGGACAATGGAAATAAACGATCTGAAGTTACCAAACTGACAAAAAGGTTATATTCGTGAGACATTCCAAAGCAAGCAAAGGTGGGTATCGGGTCTTCATCATCATGAACATCACCATCATCTATAAAACCGGTATCAATCGGCCAATTCTCGGGCCTTCAGGTTCGAAATTTTCAAGATACAGTAACACATAGAACCAACAGAGGAGTCTTCACACAGGGGCGGCGCTACAGGAAGGGGGGGGGGGAGAAAAATAAAGAGAAAGAAAGAAAAGTGTAGGAGAAAAGAGTGGGCTCTGTAATATGTAACTATATAATACCAGTATTTTTTTTATTCATTTAAAACGTAAACTCACCTATGGGTCTTCTTGCCCCCCTCTCTATCAAAATACCCTGACGCCACCCTTGTCTTCATATAATAAGGTTTCGAAAAAAAAATACATATCATACACGATTTTGAAATTTTTTAAAGGCCTTTATTGTACTCCCGGCTTTGAAATGTACACCATAAGCATAGTTGAAATCCCCAAGTCCAGGCAGAATGAAGAGAACAGTGAAAAACTGGACCCCTATCTCCCGGAAAATACTGAGAAGTCCACGCATCGAGTTGCACTTTGAGTGTCGGTACATCCAAAAGCGATACAGCTGATCAGGGAGTTTGTTGTTGTTGTTGTTGTTGTGTTGTTGTTGTTTTAATTAAGTTGCGGTAAGTTAAAAAGAACAAGAAATTGTACCCACAATTTAGAGCTCTATAAAATGACTTAACAAGTTCACTGCTATGAAAGAGAAATGAGAAATATATACAATGGCATTTCAATAAGGGTAGAAAAATTAGGACGGCCACAGAAAAAATATAGATAGGAGGAAAAGGCATTCCATGATTTTCTTTTTTCTGTTCATTTCAAGAAAATTGCCTAGTTTGAGCTTACCGCTAATATGATAATGATGATGGCTATAATAAATAGATATTTGAAAAACCTCAAAAACGAAAAAAAAGTGATAGTAATGATAATACTAGCATTTTTCAAGGAAATAGTACCTGCAATGATTCAGAAAACAATAACCAATAATACAAAGCAGTTATAAGATTCAAATGTTCATGAAGACAAAAACAAAAACAAGAGCACCAAAACGCCAATATTAACCTAATACTCACTCACGGGATACTTATGAAATATAAGTAAACCCTACGATTTCCTTTTTTTTTCTCATTCCACTCACTTGTAAATCCTACCTAAGAATTAATTTTGCAAGAGAGATTTATCTATTTTCCATTATTTTGTTTTACACGTGATTGGTACACTTTAATTGCAGCTGGAAAGTACTTGAATAGGTACACGTTAAGATAATTTAACCCTATCTTTATGCCTATTCTAATGAGATTATAAGAAGCATTCACAATCTCTTTTTTTTTTTTTGTTGTTGAAAAATTGGGATGGCGGGTGTTTCACAAAGCTTTTCGTAAAACTACGTACGACTTTAAGTTCGATTGAACTATTAACAGCCGAAGGGAAGGACCAATATTTTTCCTCGCTTTAATCCGTTGGCTAATGAATTCTTTCATTCCGATAGGCTTATTAAAGGGGCCAGTCGGCAATGACTGAACAAAGTGTGACTGTATTTCGCATTACCTCATTTAAAAGGTTGGCAAAAATGATCCTTCACTTTGAAAGTGTTTTCATGATAATGAGAATATTAATCTACACAGATATTTCAACTATAACTTATGCAATTTGATAAGACTGAGAATCCCATTTGGCTTTCTTTATGAAGTATTTCTTAAGTTCATGCATAAGTCTGTGCACAGCTTTGTGGAACACAGCCGCGATTGTTATTCTTACAAATTCAACAAAGTAGATCACAGTGAGCACAAAGATGATCCAGAACCCAACTTTCCCAAAGAGGACCAAGGCGACAGGGTCCAGGTTCTCCTCCCATCGAGTCTGACCGTCTGCTAACCAGGTGTAATTGTTGCCTTCGGGGACGCCCTGGACGTAGAAGGGTGGCGGAATGACCAGGCTGTGGCCCGTGATCAGGATTAAGAGAGTGAGTAGGAGGAAGAAACTCATCCAGTATATCGGGCGTGTAGCTTTGTGCTTATGTAGGAGCAGCAAGCGCACTACAGGGTGGTTCAACAACTCCCTACTCTCATCCGTTTTGAGCTGACATGGAAGTGAATATTTTTTACGGAAGTGAATATTTTTACTTCAACCATATAGGGACACAATAACTTTAATAATAATGTTTATGATCTTCTAAATTTTTAAGAGCCTAATAAATAACCAGTTTTTGTAGTTTATATTGGAGATGACATTCTAATCCCACCTGTTCAGTGCTGTAGAACCCACTTGGGCTATTTTTGAAAGTTCGACATCACTACAATAATGCATAATCCCCTCCAAAATCATTACATTCATGTATATAAACTTTAAGAGTATTCATGGGAAAATCAAGCTAAAATTGCAGTAGCACAGCAGATAGAATACTCTTGAAGAGTCGTAGCGGCATTACGAAAAATGAGATGTTAATCTTTAAGGGTAGGTTGGCCTTTAGAATTGAAAGTACGTTAAGAACACAGTAAAGTGGACATCGGAGGTTGATCCGAAATCCTGGGGAGGGGGGGGGGGGCGAAGTGTTGAACCCTGGAATCCAGAAGAAAAATTATTTTCAAGTTCATTCCTTCAGAAATCTGTCAGAAGATTTAACTATTTCTCTCTTACCATCAGTCGAAGCGGATGGTTTTGTGAGCGGTATACTGGGTCTGTTACAAAGATACTGGCTGCATCGTGGAGTGTCCCATCGGCGTTGAAATTTGAATACACCTACGAAGAATATGTTAGTAAATATCTCATTAAAATTAGTCTTAGGTATTATATTCTAACATCATACAAAGAAAGAAAAAGGAAACTGATAATCATTGAAAAAAATACAACTTAAAAAAACAACAAATCGAATGATTGGTAGACTCAAGCCTGCATGGTTAAGTGAAGACTCGGAAGGGAGTGCTCAGTGTAATAGATATCAAAGAAAATATCATAGGACTATTTTTGCTGTTAAGAGAGAGAGAATTCACGCTTCTTTTTTTTTTTTTCTTTCTTTTTCCTTTTTTTTTTGCGTTAATGCAACACATAAAATGCAAGATTTAACACGATAAATGCTGTTTCGAAGTTTAAGAACTTACAGTTTTGTTTCGGCCGTTGGTATTTTGATCAGATGCCCCATGGCCGATGGTTTGCAACATCATGCCATACCCACGGATTGCTAAAGCCTGTAGCGTCATCCTCCTTCCTATGGACCAATATAGCAATATAGAACA
>CM057168.1:16194529-16231529 GCA_029962745.1 Echinometra lucunter
TTTTTCTATTTATCTTGAATAACGAGGGGCGGTGCCAGCGGCCAGGGTATTTTGTTAGGGGGGAGAGGCAAGATGACCAACAAGTGAGTTTATTTACGTTTTAAATGAATAAAATATAGATATTATACAGTACTATTACCCCTCCCTCTCTGTTCCATATTGTTCTTTTTTTTTTCCTTCTTCTCTTTTTCTTCTTCTTCCCTCTTTTGATTTTTTTTTAATCAGTTGTACCTATATTTAAGCTATAATTGTTTGCTGAATACTTACCAATCAGGGTTCAGGCCCCTTCATTTTACCATGACAGCTTTGTAGTCGATCACATGATTGGCTTACTGAATTTCGATGAAGGAAATATTGTGATTGCTCTAATGCTTGACCTCCGTAAAGCGTTCGATATGCTAGATCATGACTTGTTAGTTTAAAAAATATATCATTATGGTCTCGATGAAGTATCTTTACATTGGTTTATGAGTTATTTACATGGTAGAGGACATGTCACGCACGTTAGTGGTCATTTATCTGAAGATCGTCCTATCCTCCAAGGATCATTATTGGGCCCTTTACTTTTTATCATATCTATAAACGATCTACTCTCCGTACTGAAATATTGCAAAGTGAGCATGTACGCCGATGATATTGTTCAGGCAAAAATCCTACTGAATTGTGCTATAGAATTAATGAAGATCTCGAAAATGTAAGAAAATGGCTGATTCGGAATAGATTACATTTAAATATTAAAAAAAATGGAGAATATTACATTAGGTACCAAACAAATTGAAAATATTGTTTGATATTCAAATCTATAACAACCCATTACAAAAAGTTAATGAACGTAAACATCTAGGCGTTATTATTGATTCAAATCTTACATGGCAAAACTATATCACTTATCTGCAGAAAAAAAGTATATGGTGGCTTGTTTATGTTAAAGTCTGTCATGAATTCTGTTGATGTCCGTGACTTGATAACTGTCTTTAATTCATTAATCATGTCACATTTCAATTACTGTGATAATGTGTGGGGTAACTGCGGAGTGGGAAATCAAAAATCACTTCAAAAACTTCAAAACAGGGCTGCGAGAATAATTACTCGTTCCCCATGGTATTATTCTGCCACAGAAAATCTAAGGAAATTAAAGTGGTTGAATCTCCAAGAAAATAGAACTGAAAATGTAGCTATTATAATGTTTAAAATAATGACAGGGCAAGCACCCCAGTATCTAACTGAACGATTTTCGTTTTATAGCCATGCATACAATACACGATCAGGTCCATCAATTTTAAACATTCTAAAACCAAAAACCGAATCAGTAAAGAAATCTTGTATGTTCAGGGGGGCATCATGTTGGAATTCACTCATTTATCAACAACAGCAATGTAATACTTTGGATAGCTTTAACAGGACATAATTCATAATAGGAGATGAAAGGAACTCTAATTTAAACTTGCGAATTTTATTTTTTTCATTGTTTATTCTACGTCATATTGCAGGGTTAACTTTTAGCATACTTTCTGATGTGTTTGTGTGCGGTGTGCGGTGTGTAAAGATGTACTGTATGTGAGGATGTGAGGTTGGGATAATGTGAATGTGTATTTGGGTGAGGGTGTTTGATTAAATGTGTGTGGATAGGGATGTACAAATGTTTGAGTAATTGTATATATGAATTATCTGTATCTGTTTTAAATCTTGAAAGTACATGATTATGATTCTAGTTAACACTATTATATTTTCATCACATGTAATTTTATGTCTATGTTATGATAGTATCATTTTTTTTACTCTGTTTAAATGATGATTTGTATAATGTATTTTATGCGTGCCTTTTAATTTGTATATTTGTTTGTTCATGGCACGGCCCCAATATAAACCAGACTTTGTTTCTGTTTGGGCTTTTTAACCGTGCTGAAATAAATTCTATCCATCTATCTTTTTTCTGTTTGGTCACCGCGACCGCCCCCCCCCCCTGTAGCGCCGCCCCTGTAAATAACTATAATTAGTCATAAACGCTTCGTTATAAAATGCAAGATGGAGCGAGGCAACATTAGAACAAGGGTTGTGATTCATAAACATCTGACATTTGCAATGTGGTTTGAAAAAGACTTTTATTGAAGTACAACTTCTTAACATTTTGTAAACACTAGAGGAGTTAAGGAATGGTAAATTCCACACTTGCGATGAAAAATCTGCCGTCTGGTTATTTTAGTAATAAGAATATATTGTCTATTTTAAATGCAAATGGGTGATAAGAATTACCATTTGTAAGAAGTAAAACGGTACCAGTTGAACAGAAAAATAAGGAATTTAACAATTTCAGGTAATCTAAATATTCTTTATTTAGATCCTAGCAAGTTAAAGTTATAGCACATTTATGCCTTCTCCAATGACCTGCATTTTTTCTTGAATTCCCAGTGTCATTTTTAATCAAGTTCTTCACAACGACAGAGTTAAGAAAGTTAAAAAGAAAGAACAAAAATATCTCATAAAGGCCATAGGGAAAATAAAAGTAAGACATTTGCACATCATAAGCTCCATAAGCTCCCTGCAAGGGCAAATATCCTCGTTAAAAAAACATTAGCAATGCCTAAACAAGTTAGACATTCCAGTACATTGTATCTAAATATTCTTTAACCATGTTAACTTGTTGCTTGTGATCACTTCTGGCGTTCATATCTGACCTTTCCAAAAATTACCGCAATTGTTGCTTTATCAAAGAACAGTTGTTTTTTTTTTTTTTGTATTTATATGTTATCAAAGAACAGTTAATGTGTAATTGTCATTGCCTGGAGCAGCAGTGTATTACTTGCTTAGGTCAGTTTGCTTCCACGATGTTTTGCACACTCTTTCTACATTCTAGGCGGTGACATTTTAGTAACATTAAAAAAAACTTGTCCTGCAAAGCGAACTTTAGTTCTAAAATGACATTCCGTGTTTCCAGCTGTCGTGCCTTTGAAGTAATGTTGCTTTCGTTCTCCAGCATGTCCTAATTTAACTGCATTCAACTGCACTAAATCTGCTGCCTGTTCTGCAAAGCCTTCATTTGTTGCTTCAGTTCCTGTATGGCATTCATTGCTTCAAGATGCTGTGCCTTTGCGTCCACAGAGCTCTCTGTGAGTACACTCAGTCTGTTGGCTATGTCAGTGATATTCTCGGCCATGTCTTCTATCGTCATCTCAGTTGTCTTTGTGAACTTCACACTGCCCTGAAATGAAATATGAATAAAAGGAGTCCAGCACGTTTGGCCCGTGTTATTTACCCCTTGAAAACGAGTAAAAGTTTGCTGTGCACTATGTACGGTAGTCGTGAAAAAGGAATCTTGGGCAGTCTGTCGGCAAGCGCTCTGATAAGAACATCTCTGACAGAGGTTGTAGCGTAGTCTGAAAGGCTAAGACCTCTTATCCATCAATCAACTGTTCTCATGAGAAATCTCGCCGAAAAAATACTGAACAGTTCCCTTCAAGACCTTCCATAAATGGTGTATCCACATACTCTTACTCATTCTACAATGCTGCAGTTGTTCCAAAATGCCAATCTTCAAAACTACTCTAAAAACTCGTAAGAAACTGTTACACTAATTTAGGTCACTGAAATCGTTAGCTGTGTTTGTGTGGGAGCAATGAATTTATTATTTCATCATCATTTTTCTTATCTTTTCTTCTTTCGTTCAAGATTGTGGCAGTACGATGAATACAGCATGCTGTATAAAACAGTCCCATGTCATGTTTTGCCTCTGAAATATGTTTTATCTGATATTTTACCCTTATGATCTTTTTCTTGCTTAGATCTTCTGTAGTAATTTTAATATCTCGGCAGTTATATATACGCAGGATCATTGAATGGTATTGAAAAAAAATAATGAAATATATATATTCCAGGTCTGAGTGACTACATGTTCTACAGATTTATGGAACGGCACATGATATCCCCATGTATCCCGCAAAAATCGCCATTATTATGTGAACACCCTCTCACACACCCACACGAATGCCATCATGATTTTTTGTTTTAATTTATTCGTATATTCAATCGAATGAAAGGAATCACTGAATTTACTATTTTAAACCGAATTAAAGCCAGATAACGGGTACATGAACAATTGGCATTTCATTAATCGCTACACTAAGCTAAAACAAGTTTAACTTGAGCCGACCGATGGCACACATACGATGTATCATTCACCCAAATTTGTTGAAAACGGTTAGAGCCATTCGATGTGAACACTAGGACACAGGACTGAAAGCATAATGCTTAAAATTCTGAATAATCTTATGAATACAAAAATCGAAACAAGGGCGATAATTGCAAGCTCCCTTGCAAGAGGAAAGTAAAGTCATTACCGAATGGTAGTGAAGTCATAGCATATCTTGCGATTACCTTACATTGAAGCTGATGTGGCCTTCACACCCACAAGAGGGCTTATAGTAAAGCAACAATTTGGATGTTAGTATTCCTAATGAAAACCTAATTTAGGATTACTGATTTGAATTGTGAGTATCGCTATGTCTTTCACAATAAGATCGTACAATATGTGATGGCTTCCAGTCCACCTATATGAAGAAAGAACTTACTGTCTTTTCGAGGTCCTCCAGGAAAGTGACCAATTGATCGTGGGTCTCCTTGTATCCTGTCACTTTGTAGACCAGCTTGTAAAGGGACGATATCTTGGTCCAGACGGGTATTACCTGGTCCCTGACAACGCTGGCCTTCCATGGAAACAGGAACACATTGTTCTGGAAGTCGAGGACCCCCTTTGCCTAAATGGACATTTAGAGGATAACATAAGGATTCCATCTTCTATCTCATTCTCTCTCTCTCTTTAAATGTCGATATCAGTATAGAGTTTCTGTTGATTACTGCACTTGCCAAAGGCTAAATACAGGGGACTAGCCGCAGAGGCGGCAGGACGTCGGGCTTGTACAAAAGAAGTGGAGGGGCACTTTTTATCTGCCAAACAATAGGTATACACCTCCACTTTCATTGTCTGAGCCCGACGTTCCGCCGCCTATGGGACCACGGACCACCCGGTTCCAGTAGACAATGGCCAATAGCAAATGACAACGGACCAGTTAGTTTTCTTTCTTAAATTCGCAACAAGTACCTGCAAACATATTTTATATTAACTTGAACGAATGAAAATTACGAAGTTTAACAGAAAAATTGCCAATATGGATATGAAAATAGTGATTACATATTTCACATGGTTATGCCAATTTAGAGGGTTTAATGATTAGCTTCAATCTAATCGTTCCTATTCGCAAAGAGTACATCGTACTGCTTAAGAAGTATACTTCCATTTTTTTATATTTTATTTTTTATTTGTTTACTTATTTATTTTATTTACTTTATTTTTTATTTATTTATTTATTTTTTTTTTGGGGGGGTCGTTTTTTTCACGAACTATGCGTTATTCCTAGCACTCTAAATTCAAAGATCCTGGACATGCTGTAAGATATCATTAATAGGGGCTCTGTGCAACTATGGGATAAGGAACCGTGAGGTCTATCTTGCAATGCAAATGCTACAAACATAACTTTTCGAAGAAGAGGACTGACATCTTACACGCACTGAATACAAAATAATGATTTGTAGGAAATGTAATACTTTAAAGTAAACTGAATTTCCAAGAGTAATGGCCTACATCAAAATATACAAACGAAACAGATAAATCAATCTATAAGAAATATCCATTATCAAATTGCATGTGATTATTTGATTAGACAAACTCTCACAAAAATTGACCTCACCTCGAGAGTCTGTTTATGCATCTTCGCTTTCGTCTGTATGACTTCAATATCGTATACTGCCAAGCCAGTCTGAAATAAAGATGGAGAAACCATTACAAAGAATGGTGTTTTGATAATTGAAATAATTATAATGATGAAATAGTCTGACTTGTTTAATATCGCCTAATACATCTCACTTGTCTCTAAGCGCTTTACTGAAATATCATATATACAGTTTTGTAAGATCATAATATTAAAAAAAATAGATGAATAGATATCAATCTCCTGGTTCTATTTTTAGCAAATCTATTTTCTAAATATGGATCGTATAAACCACAAGACAAGAAAATAGGAATCACGTTGTTGTTTTTGATCAATTTATAAAGCAGACCGTTCACGATTTACGATCAGATTTTGTTGCTAAGAATAAATGCTTAATGAACGTTAAAGCACAACATGACAAATACATACAGCTATGCGTACACACCATTCATGCGTTGCCGAGAATATTTACCAGGAGATTCATAATGAGTATGGGCATGAAGATAATGAAGATGACAAATATAATATGGGTGGAGACTGGGTAGAAGACTATACTCGTGAAGTCAACCGAAGCAACGGGCTTGTAGGTGTAGTCAGTGTTATGAAAGACAGCGCTTAATTCGATCTCTCCGGTCAGCATCGCCACAGTTTTTGATAGAGAATCACCCAAGGTGTGAAATGGTGCCTAGAAATGTGATGAGAACAATCCATTAGATTCCGATCGAATTATTTCAATCTTGCTCTGATGAAATTGATACTTGTCTGAAGTGAAAAGCATCGGACCAATGAGGCTGCCCCGAGGTACTCCCAACAAATTTGATAGCACGCTAAAAATTCACAAACTGATAGAAACACAGGAGTTCAAATCTAAAACTTACTTGGATGAAATTTTCTGTTCCCTCTCCCCCCCCCCCCCCCCGAAAAGAGAGAGAGAGAAAAAAAAATGAAGCAAAATTTAATGAAAGAGAGGTGATTCAAAATACCTCTCTCCGTGTTCTTAGAAAAACACACAATTTGATTTTCGCTGTAAGAATTTAAGAAGGAATACCTGGTTCAAGAGCAAAATACAGAAGACGACTGCAAAAGCCAAGAGAAAGACGCCAACTACGAAGATGAAGTTAAGAAGAGTAGATAGCACCCCTATAAAAGGAAAGGTGAAAACACAAGTCTTACGGTAAAATAAAATGATTAATGACTTGCTTCAGTTCTCCCTACCGCAAATATGAGATTCAACAGTTGGGGGCGATATCTCCCGCATAATGGGCATATCAGCACATTCGCAGATACAAATCCAGTACCGACGATATGACAAGATTTCATCCGGCTTCCATAGAAAATGTACGGCCATGTTAACAAATCCATCCTTTGACGAAAATATTGTTCAAGTTTCATAAACTCTCCGAACAATTTTATTTAATCTTTGCAGCTAGCATCAGAATTTGTTGCCTGCCTTTTCTAGGCTCATAAAGTAGAATTCTTGTGGGATGTGTTTAGACCCGTCCCATGATATTGGCCGTATGGATAAAACTACCAAACGCCTAGCACAGACTTTTTCTAAGCTCCTGTTTGTATCTTCAGATGTTCCAAACAAGTCACTGCTAGCAAAAAAGAAGCAGAAACTGTTTCTTTGACAGCAAGAGCTAACATTCCTATTCCAATTTTCCTGAAAATCAAAAATTTTGTTCTGTACCCATAGGCTCGTCGGATCAGAAAATGCCTGTATAAAAAGGACAATTTTTCTTTCTTCAGCAAGCATTTGCTTGAATTCTCCAAGCTCCTCTAATAGTAGCTTACGCTTTTTCTTGCAATAACATGATGTAAATTACCAGTCCTTATAAATTCCAAATTGCCCCACTTTCTTTTGAAAGCCGTGAATAAGCTGATACATGTATTCATCTTCAGTCTCAAAAGTTTGTTATAAAATTGAATATTAAAGCCAGTTTACTTACATAAAAAAAAACAGTAGGTTAAACCGTTTTTCAGCATCAAATTTTGAAAGCGAGCAAGGAGTAAAACTTTGGACAAAGCTTACGCATTGGAGCACAAATCTCCTTTGTACTATTTTCCTGAAGGCATCTTGATCTGATGTTGGAGCGCATAGTCCTGTTGTAAACTTTCAAACAATATACCACCTGGCAAACAACATACCTGGCAATACTGGGCCCTTGAAACATTTGATTGATATTACTTTTAACTAAGAGCACATAGAGATGCCAATTTAGAAGAAAAAAAATGAACCGTATCCCTGTGCTTGAGCTATACCAGGTGTCTCAAAAAAGCTTAACGGCAGATTATGAGTACTTTGCTATCGTAAAGTACTTTAACATCACTAGGAGCATTGGGTAAGATCACTGAAATGAGTAAATGGTTCCATGCTCTTTTATTTAGATAAGGTCATATTCGAATTTCGCGTGTCTTTTTGCGACCGAAGAGAGTAGAGTTGCAATATGGTAGAGAATAATCAGTTGTCACACGAAGTAGCAAACCAGTTTGCTACTTCGTGTGACAACTGATTATTCTCTACCACTCTATATAGTACTCCACGATGATCAACCTCTTCCGTTCTAGAGAGTAGAGTTGTTTCAAGAATGTCGATTATCAGTGTTTGTGTAACATGTTACAATGGTTGAAGAAAGCCCAATGACATGAATGATGCATTTCAACATAAGAAAATGTCATAAAAAAGGCAATTTTAGGAAATGGGCATAGATGATCTTGGTATTTATCTCTCCGATAGAAGATGCTTTAAAAATAATATAGTAAAAGTAAAAAAAAAAAAAATGCAATATTCCAAGGCAAAATAGGCCCCTATACTGAAAATCCGCCTTCCGCTTTTTGGGACACCCGGTATAGATGGAAGGCCAAGAAAAAAGTACGGCGCAAGTGATTGCTTGAGCATTTACCTGGGCATTATAGCTATTACTGGGTAGCTTCAGCTTATAAGCAAATGCTAATTTTATCGATACGGCCCATTGTCTGCGCTGTGTGTGGGAAATATCACCCTCTACTGTTGAATATCATATTTGCCATAAGAGAATTTTCACCGCTTATCGGGGCATAGTAACAATTACTACCAGCGCTTCTAGAACACTATATTGATTTGAAATATATACTTTGTCTTTTTCCTCAGAACCATGATATATTCATTAGAGAATCATCGTTAAAAAGAAGAAGACAGAAACTGTCTGGAAGGAGAATCTGTTATTTTTCAAAAGTTTATAGAGACTCAAACGAGGACTACTGGAGGTGGGGGTGGGCCACGTATTTGTCAAAGTTGAATCAATCAAAGAGGATCACGAATAAAAACTCATTAGAATATATGACTAAATGATGGAAGCTGTTTTGAAAGTGACTAGGGAGGGTGTGGACGAGTTCCTCCAGAGATTTTGTCTTACCCAAGAACATGAGAACGTAAATGCCGAAGAAGGGAACCGTCTGCAGGAAGAGAATGAAGTTGAACCATGCAAGAAACACTGCAAATGCACCAGTCTGCCATTGCCAATCCTAAAACAGAGGAGAGTAAAGAAATAGTTATCAATCAATAACTTTTTTTTTCTAAAACTCTTGTCCCTACCAATTACTTTGGAACGCATTTTCTAATGATTATTGCGTATATGAAAGAGCTATTTCTTTTACGGGATTTGAGATTTTTGTGGGTGTGTGTGGGTCTGTACGTAGGAATATCGAATTCCTTCCCTGGACCTATATTGTGGAATACCTTACTCAATCTATCAGGAATAGTCTCTGTCAACTTTCATATCAGCCCTGACTTACCTGGAGAGCGTTTCATAAAGAGTTCTGTCGGTGATTTTCACCAACTGTTATAAGCTACTGAAACTCCTCGCATCTGATTGGCTGAGAGCAAATTACTCAGTGAAAATCACCGACAAGACTCTTCATGAAACGCTCCCCTGGTCTTTGCTATGATGTCATCTAAAATAACAATAATGCTAGCAAAGGACATTTGAAATAAACGATCTGAAGTTACCAAACTGACAAAAAGGTTACATTTGTGAGACATTCCAAAGCAAGCAAAGGTGGGTATCGGGTCTTCATCATCATGAACGTCACCATCATCTATAAAACCAGTATCAATCGGCCAATTATCGGGCCTTCAGTTTCGAAATTTTTAAGATACAGTAACACATAGAACCAATAGAGGAGTCTTCACACAGGGGCGGCGCTACAGGAAGGGGGGGGAATAAGAAAAAAAAATATGAAAAAAGAGGAGAAGAAAAAAAAAGGATTTTAAGAAAAGGGAGAGCTCCGTTATGTAATTATATAATACCAATATTTTTTTTTTCATTTAAAACGTAAACTCACCTATGGGTCTTCTTGCCCCCCCCCCCTTATCAAAATACCCTGACGCCACCCCTGTCTTCATATAATAAGGTTTCGAAAAAAAAAAAAAAACATATCATACACGATTTTGATTTTTTTTTTAAAGGCCTTTATGATACTCACGGCTTTGAAATGTACACCATAAGCATAGTTGAAATCCCCAAGTCCAGGCAGAATGAAGAGAACAGTGAAAAACTGGACCCCTATCTCCCGGGAAATACTGAGAAGTCCACGCATCGAGTTGCACTTTGAGTGTCGGTACATCCAAAAGCGATACAGCTGATCAGGAGATTTTTTTTTTTTTTTTTTTTAATTAAGTTGCGGTAAGTTAAAAAGAAAAAAAAATTGTACCCACAATTAAGAGCTCTATAAAATGACTTAACAAGTTCACTGCTATGAAAGAGAAATGAGAAATATATACAATGACATTTCAATCAGGGTATAAAAATTAGGACGGCCACAGAAAAATATAGATAGGAGGAAAAGGCATTCCATGATTTTTTTTTTTCTGTTCATTCCAGGAAAATCCCCTAGTTTGAGCTTACCGCTAATATGATAATGATGATGGTTATAATAAATAAATATTTGAAAAACCTCAAAACGAAAACAAAAGTGATAGTAATGATAATACTAGCACTTTTCAAGGAAATAGTACATGCAATGATTCAGAAAACAATAACCAATAATACAAAGCAGTTCTAAGATTCAAATGTTCATGGAGACAAAAACAAAAACAAGAGCAACAAAACACCAATATTAACCTAATACTCACTCACGGGATACTTATGAAATAAAGCTAAACCCTACGATTTCTTTTTTTTTTTCATTCCACTCATTGTCATACTTGTAAATCCTACCTAAGAATTAATTTTGCAAGAGAGATTTATCTATTTTCCATTATTGCCTTCATATTCCTTGCATTCATTTGTTTTAAATGTGATTGGTACACTTTAATTGCAGCTGGAAAGTACTTGAATAGGTACACGTTAAGATAATTTAACCCTATCATCATGCCTATTCTAATGAGATTATAAGAAACATCCACAATCTCTTCTTTTTTCTTCTTTTTTTAAAAATTGGGATGGCGGGTGTTTCACAAAGCTTTTCGTAAAACTACGTACGACTTTAAGTTCGATTGAACTATTAACAGCCGAAGGGAAGGACCAATAATTTTCCTCGCTTTAATCCGTTGGCTACTGAATTCTCTCATTCCGATAGGCTTATTAAAGGGTCCAACCGGCAATGATTGAACAAAGTGTGACTGTATTTCGCATTATCTCATTTAAAAGGTTGGCAAAAATTATCCTTCACTTTGAAAGTGTTTTCATGATAATGAGAATATTAATCTACACAGATATTTCAACTATAACTTATGTAATCTGATAAGACTGAGAATCCCATTCGGCTTTCTTTATGAAGTATTTCTTAAGTTCATGCATAAGTCTGTGCACAGCTTTGTGGAACACAGCCGCGATTGTTATTCTTACAAATTCAACAAAGTAGATCACAGTGAGCACAAAGATGATCCAGAACCCAACTTTCCCAAATAGGACCAAGGCGATAGGGTCCAGATTTTCCTCCCATCGAGTCTGACCATCTGCTAACCAGGTGTAATTGTTGCCTTCGGGGACGCCCTGGACGTAGAAGGGTGGCGGAATGACCAGGCTGTGGCCCGTGATCAGGATTAAGAGAGTGAGTAGGAGGAAGAAACTCATCCAGTATATCGGGCGTGTACCTTCGGCTTATGTAGGAGCAGCAGGCGTACTACAGGGTGGTTCAACAACTCCCTACTCTCATCCGTTTTGAGCTGAAATGGAAGTGAATATTTTTACTTCAACCATATAGGGAGACAACAACTTTAATAATAATGTTTATGATCTTCTAAATTTTTAAGAGCCTGATAAATATCCCGTTTTTGTAGTTTATCTTGGAGATGACATTCTAATCCCACCTTATCAGTGCTGTAGAACCCACTTGGGCTATTTTTGAAAGTTCGACATCACTACAATAATGCATAATCCCCTCCAAAATCAGTACATTCATGTATATAAACTTTAAGAGTAAAAACACAGTAAAGTGGACATCGGAGGTTGATCTGAAATCCTGGGGGGGGGGGGGGGGGGGGAGTCGAAGTTTCGAACCCTGGAATCCGGGAGAAAAACTATTTTCAAGTTCATTCCTTCAAAAATCTGTCAGTAGATTAAACAATTTCTCTCTCTTACCATCAGTCGAAGTGGATGGTTTTGTGAGCGGTATACTGGGTCCGTTACAAAGATACTGGCTGTATCGTGGAGTGTCCCATCGGCGTTGAAATTTGAATACACCTACGAAGAATATGTTAGTAAATATCTCATTAAAATTAGTCTTCGGTATTATATTCTAAAATCATACACAAAAAAAAAGAAAAAGGAAACGGATACTCATTGAAAAAAATAAATAAATAAATGGAATGATTGGTAGACTCAAGCCTGCATGGTTAAGTGAGGACTTGGAAGGGAGTGTATTAGATATCAAAGAAAATGTCACAGGACTATTTTCGCCGTTAAAAGAGAGAGAATTCACGCTTTTTTCTTCTTCTTCTTCTTCTACATTTTTTGCGTTAGTGCAACACATAAAATGCAAGATTTAAAACGATAAATGCTTTTTCGAAGTTTAAAAAAACTTACAGTTTCGTTTCGGCCGTTGCTATTTTGATCAGATACCCCATGGCCGATGGTTTGTAACATCATGCCATACCCACGGATTGCTAAAGCAATGGACCATTATAGAACACTATGTTGAAACATATCATGCAAAACAAATTCGTATACTAGTAGTTCATTGCAAGCTCTAACCTGCATTTGTTATTACACTTTCACAGTTTCTGTAGTTATTGTTCTACCGATCCGGTATCTATTTTATCCCCCCCCCAAAAAAAATAAATAAATAAATAAAAAAAAAATAAAAAAAATAAGAAGAGGAAGAATACTAGACAAGTATTAGGCCGCACGCCTGTGAATAGATCCAATCATTTTCAGAGATTACTACACCCAGAGATGATGTTATTGCTGGGGGTTGGGAATCATATAAAATCAATTCAAACACCATTCAAACACCTTTTTTTTTCATATTTGCCTAAAGAATAAAGAGGGATAATTACTGGTTTAGATCAGTCCCATGAGATTACAGCGGTTGGTCCCACTTCAATTTTTATGGGGATTTTCTTAGTATGGCAAGAAAAATTACTACCACTGTAACTTTGACCAAGTTTTTGGTTACTCTAAGTTTCAGCCCCTTTAAAGAGAAAAAAAGGTGATATACAGCCTTTTATTTTTTTCCGGAAGTGATGGATATTGCATGATCTTGTAAAGACAAGCACTTATTTTTCATGATTTTTTTGAATTCTCATTTCAACACTTGAGCCTACGGGGAAATATTCACAGGCGTGCGCCCATTAGGGTATTTTATATAAATAAATAAATATATATATATATATATATATATAAGTGCCTTGTCGCCAAAGTAACAATAAACGGATATATTGGACAGCGCCATCTTACGTTCATCCTAATTGAATAATTATCATGTTGAAATATTAATTGCGTGTAAGGGCATTTTATTTATTTATCTATCCAGGAAATTAGTTTGAATGATAGTAGAGTTTCCATATGGGACTATTACTGTGGAGTTGCAGGCATAGAATATTGATTCTTGCAAAAAAGTGCGCCCATTAGGGTATTTTTTTTTAAATAAATAATTGCCTTGTCTTCAAAGTAACAATAAGCGGATATATTGGGCAGTGCCATTTTACATTCATCCTAATTGAATGATTATCATGTTGAAATATTAATGGCGTGTTAAGGGCATTTTATTTAGATATCTATCTAGGAAATTAGTTTGAATGATAGCAAAGTTTCCATATGGAACTATTACTTTGAAGTTGCAAGCATAGAATATTGATTCTTGGAAATACGTGCGCCCATTATTTTCTTTTTAAATTTTATATAATTACATTGTCTTCAAAGTAACAATAATAATAATAATATACAGTTCTTGTATAGCGCATATCACATTATGATATAACGTCTCTATGCGCTTCCAAAGGACTTGGATATTATTACCCTGGCTTTAGCCCGGCAGCCGTTTTCAGCGCGCAAGCATTTCAAGGAATAAATTCCTGCCAGGTACCCATTCACCTCACCTGGGTTGAGTGCAGCACAATGTGGATGAATTTCTTGCTGAAGGAAATTAACGCCGTGGCCGGGATTCGAACCCACGACCCTCTGATTGAAAGACGAGAGTCAGAACCACCAGACCACGACGCTTCCAATGAACGGATATATTGGACAGCGCCATCTTACGTTCATCCCAATTGAATAATTATCATGTTGAAATATTAATTGCGTGTAAGGGCATTTTATTTACATATCTATCCAGTAAATTAGTTTGAATGATAGCAGAGTTTCCATATGGGACTATTACTGTGGAGTTGCAGGCATAGAATATTGATTCTTGCAAATACGTGAGCCCATTAGGGTGTTTGTTTGTTTTTTTTTTTTATAAATAATTGCCTTGTCTTCAAGTAACAATAAGCGGATATATTGGGCAGTGCCATTTTACATTCATCCTAATTGAATGATTATCATGTTGATCTATTAATGGCGTGTTAAGGGCATTTTATTTAGATATCTATCTAGGAAATTACTTTTAATGATAGCACAGTTTCCATATGGAACTATTACTTTGAAGTTGCAAACATAGAATATTGATTGAATACAAGCTACTACATGAAAACATAAAATGGTGCATGATGGGGAAAAACTAGCACAGATATTTCCTAATCATGTTGTTCGCTGTGTTTGACACAACTTTGAATCAGGATGCACTCGACCATCTTGAAAAAAAATCCAGCTTCTATTTAAATAATACATACAATAAAAAAGTCTTAAAAGAGTAAATTTAATGTTCCGATCTTTCGATAATCTCTCTTTTTTTTTCTCTTGATTTTATGACGTTCACTCTCTACTCATCATCTCTCCTTTCTCATTTTCTACTCCCCCATGCACTCTCTTCATTTCTTTTTCTTGGCAAAGACCTACTGAGTGCACAAGGCAAATTTAAGTTTCCTTGAGCTTTCCGATTTTTTTCGAATGCTTATGATAACAATTATTTCATTGTTTCAAAATTTTCTCTTATACTGCACTTTAGTCAATATATTTTAGGCAAAACAACGTTTCAGTAATCATGATGATATCTTTTGATTTTTTTCAAAATCATCATATCAACTTCCCATGACTATCTGTATGGTGTTCAGAGTCGAATTGTGAACTTGTTTTCATTTGTTTTCTGTTTTATTTAATAAAAAGCCTCCTTAGCGTGTTCAATTTTGCTATCACTTGAGTTGTTACCGAGCATAACTCCCATATTCATTTATTTCATAAATGCTATATTTTTTCACGCAATAAAACATTTTATCAATATATCCTAACGGTAGAATTTTGCATGCCTTCGCAATATATATAATGATGTTTTTGATATTGTAAATCTTTCTCAAATCAGCTACTGGCTATGACGAAAAGATAAGAAAGCTTTGCGCTCTTCTTTTGTCTTTCTTATTCTCTCTTTCTCCTCTCTCGTTTCCCCTCTCTTTTAATGTTTTTTTCTATGTTTGTTTCGTTTCCTTCTCTATACCATGTGAGTAAAGAAAATCTACACTTATTTAAAACTCAGCTGTGAAGGCAAATCTTTTATACATATTTTGAAAAAAATCTAATTCTCCGAGCTCATCCAGCATCATTTGGTACCATTTTATGTGGTGTGAGCTTGGATGAACAAGAGGCAATGCTTACAAGAGAGTAAAAATTAATATGTGCCAACGTACTGCTTATGTGATGTTTAAACAATACCTTTTGAACAGGGGCATAAATTCGGTCTTTGCAGATACAAATAACACTCAAACCTATCCCAAGCAAAATCAAACGTGACACACATATAAAACACACACACATACACACACCCATGCGTACCCCCCCCCCCCACACACACACACACCCATTCACACACTCTTGCAAATGATAGGGGGAAAAAGCCATGCGTAATTCCATACCACACACACACAAAAAAAATAATAACACAAAAATGGTACCAAATACGGGCTAAGATATATAATTTTTAAAAAATATGTATTATTTTGCGTTCAGAACTGAGTTTTAAATGAAACAAAAATTTTCAATAAGTTATGATTTTTGTTTACTCACAATCATGACAATGGTATCGCTTCTTCTTTTCTTCCTCCTTTCCTTCCTCTGTATGTCTAACTTCCCTTTCTTTCATTATTATATTTTGCAACTATCAATGAAAATCAACATGCTTAGGATTTACCATAATCGTTCCACTTTTTCTGCAATTAAAAGTATTAATGGAAAGGCAAATTCATCTAACCATGAATCGACAACAATTCACTGACAAACAATCACTCTCCATTCCGTAGTAAAATTGCACAACCTTTTCGTGAGGTGCTTAGATTAAATTCGATTCAAAGATTGTTACACCCCAAATAAATTTCAGTTCCAGGAATTTCAGTAGATGATGACAACTAGAAATAAAACCTGAACTATTTTTAGACAGGGAACAAAATCTTATAATACCGAAGTTCTTTCCGGCATTATTTTATTCAATAGAGCACTACAACAAGAAGAATAAGAACAAAGATGATGTGTTTATAGCATGCATGTATTACAAATTGTAATATGATTTTCGTATACCATACAAGTGCAGACCTACTCCGTATAACTGCGATTGTGTATTAGGTTCTGCCAGTCGGTAGTCCTTTCCAGCATTATTTTATTCAACAGAGCACTACAACAAGAAGAATAAGAACAACGATGATGTGTATATAGCAGGCATGTATTACAAATTATAAAATGATTTTCATATAACATACAACAAGTGCAGGCCTACTCCGTACAGTTATGAATAAATCTGTGTAAAGCATACAGAACAACATCAACATTTTTCACTCAAGACAGTGTTTGTTTTGACAATTTATGGCATTTAGAACACAATACCGCGGTTGTGTAAGGTTCTGCCAGTCGGTAATCTATCTCGTAGCGTGATTTTCGTTTTCATTTCGAAAATTTTTTTCTGATGAAATAAGCATTCGTCATCTACCTATACACTTCACTAATGCTACTAAATATCAATCAGTAATAATGTTATTTTCGTCTTCATTTTAAAAACAATCTTCTGTAAAACTTAGCATTCGTCATCTACTACATTTGCATTATGATGAAACTAATACAAACACTAGTATTTACTTTAGATATCAGAAAAATCATAAGAACAATAATTTCAAGTCAAAAATAAGTTTTAAAGTGTAGCTTCCAATATAATAAATGTGCATGTTGTTACATCACCTGGATTATATACCATGACCAAAAAAATCAACTGCTGTCTAGGAACTATAGCGCGAAAGGTTGGATTAATTAGCCTACAAATGCATGCGTGTCAGTGAAATATTAACTGAAAGCAATTGTCATCTGCTAAACTTCTAAGAAATACAAATAAATGCTAATATCCGTAACATATAATAAGCTTACGGGAAGACGAGTTTTGAATCACACAAATCATGAAGCTGAAATAGAAAAATTTTACATATTAGGCTACTCAAATACAGTTATATATGTTTTTTCTATATACATTTTTTTTTACATTATATAGAACGTGGTTATATCTGACTCATTAATAAAGAGGTGCAAACAAAGACACTATTGGCTCATGCCTTTCAGAAGAAATTAATAAAATGAACATTATAAAAATTCAGAGTGCATCTTCGCCTGATAATGAGATGTAGCAAGAAAAAAAGATACATTCACCCTTTACCTACCTTTACCAAAGCAATCAATCTTTGCCTCACATACAAACATCTATGAAATCATCACCATTACTATTCTTCCATATCAAAAAAGAAACCAAACATCATTCAATACGAAATAAGTATATACAAATCTGTTAATCTCTTATGACCATTTGACTTCCTAATCCACGAGTCATGGCCGCTTATAAACAAAATATAAAGTACAGTGAAACAAATATGTTTGTCGATGCAACCATTCCATTGAAAGTAACCAGTAGTTATTATGAAAGACCTTTAATGATTTTTTTTATAAAATGCAACTGACACTATTCATCTCACCAAGAAAATTCTATTTGTGTACGGTATTACCAATTCCTTCTTGTTTCTCAATGCGAAGAAAGGTTAGACCATGTAGACTATTATTTTCAACACTTTTCTATGAGGAAAGACTCATAAGCATGATAAGGAAACGTCAAGCAACTATCAATATTCAGGTAACTCTTCCACACGAATACCCGACCACCACCATGAACACAAAATACCCCTTACTGCGGCAAAGAAGTAATACATAATTATAATATGTATGTATATATATATATATATATATATGCACATATGAAGATTTTGATTAAAACAGCGACATGATTATCCACTGATAAAAATAAGATATTTACATTTGAAGTTGATGAGATACAAAGAAAATATAGGAAACATCATAATTCCAAATCTTTTCCCTGAGTGAGGTTATCAAACGGAAGGCATTTTTTTTTTCTTTTTTTTCATATAATGGTGGTATTACTTAGGAATGTAAAAATGGCTGGAAATAACAACTGAAAGGGCTATCGCCTAAAAAAAAAAGAATAATTAGGAAACTGTCAAAAGAAATAATTTGGTTTGACTTGTACAAAGTTAAACTTTGATTATAGAGACACTAAGTTGCTTATGATAATGTAGTGGGCTTTTATGCTATAGCTATCAAACTTCCATCGAGAGAAAAGGTAATTCTTGACAAGTTGTTTAAACCTATAATAAGGTAGACTGTACACTGGAGAACGGATTAATTTACACAGTTTTCCAACATAACTCTACACAGTATGTATATTCATAAAGCAAACTTTAGCATTAATAATACAGCTTTTACCTATACATGTAAAAGCAATTATGTGACCAACATCGGAAATTTAAAGAAAGGGAAAATTTCATACGCACACAAAAGCTGCAAACTCCACCCAAACATGACGGTTAGGATCATGTTTGTATACAAAAGAACGGAGTCTAAATCTTGAACACTGTTGAATACGTAGCTAAGTTACAGGATGATTTTTTTTAAAACACTAGGTATTCAATGCTCCTTCATTCAAAAGAGCATATTCTTATTAGCAGAAAATTATCTGTCTAAAGTTCCAAAATAGTCGAGTTGCCAAGCAATATTCAAAATATGGTAAGATTTCAGCCTATTGTTGGCACTTCCGCGGTGTCCCAGTTTCAACTGCTGTTGACCCAATGACGTCATTGTGGGTAGCTTGTCTCGCAATTCTAGCAAAAATGCGCGCTAGGTATATTAACCAAACATACCTTGCAATGAGAGGCACCAGTAGAAATTATGGATTCTCTGAGGTGACTGGCATAGCACTATTTTCTGAGGGACGCAGCCCCGAAGAAAATGATGGCAAATATGCCAGTCACCGAAGAATCCATAATTTCCACTGATGCCTCGAAAAGAGTGCATGGTATATTTGATTTATATTCTACAAGAGGAGCCTAGATAGGTAAAAAAAAAAAATAAATAAATAAAAAATAAATGTGGAATCTGGACCTAGACCTTGTTCGTACGGTCGATCGGTCGTTTGCACTTTTGTTTGCACTAATACGCGCATGAGAGACAACCTAGCTCAGCTGCGCCGCTAGCTGGCCGCTCTCAGCTTCAATATCGCGATACATTTTAGCGATATTGATAGCGTATATCCAAAAAAGCAAAAAAAAGGGACGTCAAAATATTGGTATAGCGAAAAATATATGGAGGTCTGACGTCACGCAATCTTCATGGTGAAAGTACTTTATGTCACGTGAGAAATTCCTGGCCAATCCTTGCAAGAGAATTTTATGATGTAGGATATAATACATATTGTAAATTATAGCGCGCACATCAACTATGTGCGCGTTATCTGGTACCCACATTTATGTCACTGCTGGTTTATCGTATTTACTCAAATTCTGAGGTCAACCATGACCAAGCCACAAATAATTTGCTAAAATGCATTGATTTCGATTGAAAGTCATCAAAATGTTAATGTATTGTTCTTAGAATTCTATTCTTGATCATATATCATTTTTTTTTTGGGGGGGGGGGGGACCAATCACTTTAATGGTACGCATTCATGTATTCATGGCGTACAGCAAAACAGTAGAAATTCCTTCAAATTGACTGAATTTCTTATGGAATAACGTTATGATCACATACATAAAATCTTAGGAAAATAACATCATTTTACGATCAAGAAATATGTCTTTGAGAGAGGTATGCTTTCAATTAGCTCCGACAATAATAATGAACTGCAAAGCAAGTCTCTTTTTGTTCACTTCGAACAACGTGCTGTGCCATGCATTTAAAAACTTTGGATGTCGTACTACACGGTCATGCACACTCTCTTGTCTCTTTAGCATGACTGAAAAGAACTCGTTTCGGTTTCAGTGTCAGGCTACATCTGAGCGCGATGGACTAGGTAGGCATGTAAGCAGGGTGACCAGATTTTCGATACTGAAATACAGGACTTTGTTGGGTCTCGACTTCATAGAACAAGGCACAATAGTAAAATTGCGAGCGAGCAATCTTCACTGGCGTCCGAATAAAAGTTGACGCCAACTAATACTTTTCAGTGGAATCCCCTTAAGGGAACGGGTGATTAAAATCAAAGGGAGGGGATTGATTCTAATCTCTGCACCTCTTCCCGCGGATGAGGTGTTTGATGTAGATCCAAAGTCTTATATTCTTTTCAAGCGAATGAGGAGGCAGTGTTCGTTGATAGATTTATGGTTAAGTAATTCTGTAGATATGAAAAGGACACCGGACTCCGTCGTATTGCAATTTACGCCAGTATACTGGGTTTTGGTAAGGTTATAAAATGATATTTTCAATATACTTCTATAAGGTTGGTTGACAGAAAATACATGGAGGGGGGAGGGGTGTCATAATGCCGTTCGTAAAGTTACGAATGACTCTACGGACGACTTGAATATGACAAGCTAAATCTGATGCTTTAACATTATAAACGCAAACATTAATAATCACAATTATAAATATTTGATAATGATAAAAAATAATGATTGTAATAATGACGACAACAATAGCAAAACCTGGGCTCCGCTGCATAGAACTTTACCCTTAACACTGCAATCAATGGTATGGCATCATTGTTGCTCAACAGCCAATCAAATTAAAGGTTTGCATGGAAGTTACAGTTGATGGTAAAATTATCATAATGGTAAGTTTTATCCAACAGGGCCCTGATTGTGAAACTGGATATAAGGATCCTTTCTCCACTGTAAGCATTAAAACATTATAGGAATGTGATTATTGTCTTTATCGCATTGGTCCCGAAATCCTCAACTTTACGTCAGCTGACAGCTGCTCGTTACCTAGACCATATCTCTGAACAGTCTTTAGTTCTTTGCCTTGACACTATAGTTTATATTTGGACCTAAGACCTTTAGCATTAGCCTCCTCAAGAACCTGGTCCAAGTCTGCCAAGGTTCTCCTGGACCCTGCCTTCCACAGCTGTAGTAACTGCATGTAAGTCTCTGGATAGTTGTTCATCTGTTGAACTTTGATGCTTTCTGCAGTACCTGTAGGGATCCTCAGAGCAACATACAGAGCGGAGAAATGACTCGGAAAGAGTTCTCTTGAGAGTGAGAGCAAGTGCTTGTCGGTAACTTCCTGTGAATCTATAGAACTGAGACAATAACATACCAAACAATTAAATCTCTCTGCCGCCAATACCTCTTTTTATAGGATCAGAGAACTACTTAGACAAATAAAAGACAAATATAACTTAATATGTATTTATGAAGGATGCAGCAAAAAAATGACACAAAATTGTATTGTAAAAACTTAATCACCTTTGAGTTCCAGCTCCTGGAGTAGGAGCAGACAGTCCGCTTGCTGACATCTGGTCTGTGGATTCTTTCGAGATGCCAACAGAAAAAGCAAAAAAACAAAAAACAAAACATGAACACAGACAAGTAGAAAAGGCAAAGAAAGTTCTTATACCTTAAACTCTAGAAACCTTTTTTGTGAAATGAAAAAAGTATTACTTATAACGATTCAGGAATATTTTTTCAGGAATAAATCACAGTTTCAAGATTGCACTTGTAATTCTTTCACAATGTCTTAAAATTCTAGTTGTGTTCTTGTAGAAAAGCGTGCATTGTCAGACTGATATAACAAAGGGTAATTACTATTGGTATCAATGCAGATTTCCAATAATAACAGGCTGGAAGTAGAAGACCTCGGATGGAGAGAGGTCGGGTAAGGGGAGGCGGGTGCTTAACTGGGGAATCAGTTCTACCAAGAATCTCTGGAGTTTTTGATTCTTCTCCGAATGACTGTGATTGAACAGAACCAGAGGAGGAAGAATCCAGAAGACTTCCATCTTTGAAGTCTTATTTGATATAAAAAATAAAAACGAAATGATTTCACTTAGCATGCTGAGGATGATTTCTAGCACTGGACATGTAAGGAGGAAACAACCGGAATGTCAGTGAAACAGAAAGTGATACACAAATATATTGGTGGAAAAATGAAACTAATATGATAATAGGATGGTTTTGCAAGGAGACTTTGACCGAAAAACACCTGAACAAAATTAACCACCCTCTGTATATGCAGACTCATTGTTTAAATTGAACAACCTTTCTGTTTGGAAGGACACTGATTTTAAGAATGTGACTTTTATTATATTAATAAGATCTTGTAATAACAATATTTTCTTTCATGCATTTTATGTTTTGTGCTACCATGGTCATTCTCTAAGAAAAAAAAAACATATGGCAAAGCATTGAGTTAATTTCAAATAAATGATGTATTTACACTGAAATTCACTGAAAATCAGGGTTGTAATATCACGCATACATTTTTAAAAATAAAAATTCAATTTGGCATTCTTTTATTTTTCACCTCTTTGATGACAATGTTCTTTTACAGACTGCCCAAAATGACGCTAGCATCTGAAAAGTTTGATTGCGAGCATGAACGGACGGTGCAAGTTGCATATTGACACTAATAATATTCAATCAATTTGGTGATTACGCTGCGGCCCGGTTCTGATCTCTGCGTGACCCTTCGTAACTTTCGTATTCAAAATGACGGCGAGAAACTGTGCCCTCAGTTTTTTTGGTCGAACAGTCTTCAATATCAAAACGGTATTAGATTTTCCCCAACGGGAATGAAAAAAAAAAATTATTAATAATCCCGTATTGAAGTGTAGGAAAAAATGTGTAATATCACTTACCGAAAATTCGGCGTACACTAGAGGTATTTATTCTTTCATCACAATCTTCACAAACCACCAGGTCCTTTTCAAAGTATTCTTCCAGCGGGACGGTCGTTGGATATTGGCACTTGTGCTTCAGACAATTCTTGCATCTCAACCCGATCGTGTACTTCATCCGCCCTGCCCACCTTGCCTTCACCTGATACAATGCTTTTTGTAGTTCTTGCAAGAACTTAAAGAAAGATGAAAAAGGCGTAGATAAATAATGAATTCGACATTCATCATACGTGTGGGCCTACTTTGCGATCATCGTGCTTGTTTTGATTAAGCACGAATACCCAACTGAGAAAAAGTTTCTTTCCAACTAAAATAACCGGATTTCAAGTTGATTAGATTTTTTATTTTCTAAACAGTTGTTAGTCAAGCAAATCCACCGAGAAGATAAAATTGTCTCGGTGTCACGGATGCTTCTCACCAAATATTGGTCACGTATGACCAACATTTCCTATTGATTTCCAAATAAGCAACGTTGGACCCATTTAGCAACGATTTTAAAGGCCTACTGACCTAATCTTTCACAGGTTACTGACCACATTCAATTTTTAGGTTATCTGTGTTACTGTTAATCTGAAAAAAAAAAAAAAAATGCCTTAGTGGAGCTGCATAGCAAAAAAGTATTTAGAAAAGTTGAACATTTTTGCAATAGTAACTTTTCCATAGCATGGACATGAAAACTATTTGAATTGCCTTAAACAGGCTTAGAGAAATATGTGCATTAAAAAAAAAAGAATATGCAAAAGTTAGTAGTGAATTTATGAATGGGTGAGTCACTTTTTTTTTCCTTCCTTGCAGGATCACGTGCTTTAGCCAAGGGTTTCAATATTTGCTGAGAATGAGCGATCCTGAAAGTTGAAAGAAAATGGATATTTCATTAAAACTCGTTTGAATTACAAGTCTTCCTGAAAAAATATTAATGAAATAGAATAAAGTAAATTAAATTACCTCCGCCATCAGCGATGGTTCTATATCCGATAAGGTATCCAAATCCACATTCATCATAGTCACCTGTCAAAAAATGTAATACACATATACAATATAAAGTGTAAAAGTTTTAAGAATTACGTCAAATCAGTGTATTCAAGTGATTTCCCAATGAAGAATGGAAAAACAAAAACCTAATTCAGGTATATAATATGCTTTATCCTCAATTTCCTATCAACCTTCGACTCCTACCTGCTGAAAACCGGTAGGTATAATCAAAGGCGTTTGAAATATAAGATTCGTACTTCGAGAGTTGCCTACATATAATTTTGTTTTTGATTTTCATGACTTTTGCTTTCTAAGAGCAATACTTTGCTGGATACCAAAAAATGGCAAAGCGCCAGACATGCACACTAAGAGCATTCTCGTTCCTTTCAAATTTCCTGCAGTATTATAATCACTTTTTCATTTGGTTATTGTTTTGTTAATCATTTGTTAATTTGTTCTCTATGTTTTTTCTAGTATTGAAAATTTATTCCATGTTGGCTTTTATTCGATGGCCCTTTTCTCCCCCTCGTTACAGATTTTATAACTAGAAAAAAAGAGGTTATCTGGTTATTCAAATGTGTTATTAAAAATACGATTTTTCACTAATACTTTGAAACTTTTAGCGGTTCCGTCACAGCACTAAATTCAGAAAAGAAACGCGTTACATGAAAATTTGAGCTCTTGGTTTCCTACCTCAAGTGATGTTAACTGAAGTTAGGAAGAGCTTCGGTAGCCTTTTTCCTCACCTGCATTTCTTTTCCGTCGATTGCTTCCATTAACAACTGATGGTGTTCGTCGACGTAGAATGTCATTTTCTCTGTGCGGAAGCGAGGCATGTGCGAACCTTTCCCCATCGTCCAGCGAGCAATGTGCACGAACAGGCGGTGAACAAATCCAACTGTTAGGAATAGTAAACCAACATAATAGTGAGCAATTTCTATTATTTGAGAATACTGATGACGGTTAGATGGGTAAAATAGTATTTTCCGTTTTCTTTGTATCGTTACGTGTCTTATCTTAATACCTGGTTAACATGATACATTACAGAATGCTATGTACTCGATTGAGTCATTCATTATTTGTTAAAAAGATGATAAAATAGCTTTAACATAATGTGCCAGGAAAGCGTACAAATATAAATAATACTTCGTATTTTACAGGTTTTAATTACAACCTGAAGACAAAACAACAACTAAAAATAAGTTTGAAAAATGTCTGTTATTGTTAAATAGGAAGCTTTGAGGAAATCTGAACACAGAAATATGTCTACTTCTCAGCTACATTTCACGTGATATTCAGGGGGAATCCTTCAGTAACACTTCAGTGAACATACTCTAAATGGAAAATGGTAACTTTTTAAAGTTCACAAGCCTAATGTCATAACTTTGATTCAGTGATATCAGAAAAAAAATGAAAAATTTTCAGCGTAAAAGGCATGCAACATACGTTTTTATGGTCGAGTGTGCCAAATGTAGAATGTCTTGCCAAAGGACATTGGTGCTTTGGCAGGGATTCGAACCCAGTACCTACTTGTATGGGTACAAATCTCTGTATTCAGATTTCCTAAATGGTTACTGATTGAGAACTGAAGAGATTTGTTTATAAAGTGGGAACTCAATTTTGGGGGGTGTTTTTTGTTTTGTTTTAGGTTTAGTTTGCTTGTTTATGTTAAAGACATTCAGTCGTGGGCTTTCATTGGGAGTGAATCATAATTGCTGACACCAGACTTTGTGAAAAGCATAGAAATACTTGTAATATAGCTACATTTCTAGAGCACAGCAAAACGTACTGTCCCACCATGAACATTCTTCGGCCTGCTTCGGGCATTCTCGGGCCAGGGAAAGTGAGATAATGACTTTGCCATATGGGGCAAAGGGTGGAATATACAGAGCGATACATAAGGTCTGTTGGTCATAAAACTCATAGTGATGGGCAACACCTGTTACTGGGTAAGCACCCATGGTGTCAAATTCCCCATGAAAGCCCATGACTGAGCGTCTTTAAGTGAATAATATACAGGTGCGCCACACCTCTTGTAGAGACATACCTGGAAGAAAGCCGTAGAAATCTATGAGGAAGGAAAAGTTTTGATGAGCTTCCTTTATCTCCCAGTCATGCAAGCGCTCTTCCGCAAGACAGGGAACAAAGAACGAACGCTCCCTTTCATGGCCAACATTTGCAGCACCCCGTGGTCCTTGGGGTTCTTTGCTGGATTTTGACTTACTCTTCTGCAAAACAAATGACAGCGGTATTTCCTCTTACTTCTTAAAAACCATAATCCCCTTTTGATAATAGACCCCTTTCTCAATTTTCACCCTTCTAATTCTTCCTATATACCTGGGCATCTCTGTCTATCACTTTTCCTGTCTCTTCTCCCCACCTCAGTATAGTCCGTAATCCCTGGTCATACGATGTACACAACTCATTATATATTTATGCTATACGAAATTCTTTTCCTTTCACATTTTTTGTTGTTGTTGTTTTTTGGTGTGCGCCTCCATAGGTAGCCCCTCTCATTTAGGGCTCTGATTATTTTGCTTTTTGTGAGGTTTTTGATGCTATTTTGATATTTGCTTGTTCGTGTTGTACTCCTTCGTGTGTCAAGGATCTTGCGAGACATTTTGAGTCAATATTCTAGTAAGATAGCTCCGTATTTAAAGGCTGAATTTTGTATCTTTTACTGTAGCTTGCTCTGCACTGCCATTTTCAGTGTTCAGTACTGTACACTTACTTGGTACACTTCACACTGTTTACTTTGTATTTACTTTTAATAGTACCTTTCCTTATTGCTGTGCACTTTGTATGTTACAGCTGCCTTTACAACTGCAGTCATTAGTAGTACCTCCACAACAATGGAGGGGATTAAAATCTGGCATCTGTTGTTTTGTGTACCTCTGATTGTATTTCTTTTGAATGTTAACCCTTAAAGACATTCACTCGTGGGCTTTCATGGGGAGTGAATTATAATTTGTTGACACCATACTTTTTGAAAAGCTTTGGAAATACCTGTGATAGAGCTACATTTCTGGAGCACAGCAAAACAAGCTCTCCCACCATAAATATTCTTCGGCCTGCTTCGGGCATTCTCTTGCCAGGAAAAGTGAGATAATGACTTTTCCATGTGGGGCAAAGGGTGGAATATACAGAGCATACATAAGGCCTGTTGGTCATAAAAGTTATTGTGATGGACAACACCTGTTACTGGGTAAGTGCCCATGGTGTCAAATTCCCCATGAAAGCTCACGATTGAGCGTCTTTAATGTGCCAACCACATATCCTCCCTGCGCCAGATTTACTGTAGGGCTGTGTAATACACATGAATGAGCATGCTACTATACGTGCATTTGGCACTCCTACGCAGATCACTATATGGAGCTTTGGCAGCTTAAGGGTTAACCATGTATCAATTCTGGCATCTGATGCTTGTTATTCCAATCAAAGTCTACACTTTCCTGTATATACAAACATGTCAAGTACTGTAGCAAACCTATTGCATATCATAACAATACTAGTGCATGTTTTCAGTTAGCCTTTATGTTATTAGTTGATATCCAAATGAACCCTGGCCCATTTTATGAAGTTGATGTTTTTCAACGTGCTAATAGTTCGCAATCGAATCGTATACAGTATGATGTACAAACTCTCCATCAGTTAAATAAGAAGCCAAATCATCTCCTTCCCCCGAATGTTTGGAGGAGGGTATGTGATCTTGACCGACATGGATCTGCCGACAGCGTCGCACGGGCCGGGGACGCAGGCGAAGGGTCCCAGGGTCACAGTCTCTGAGACTTCACGTGGGTCTCAGTTTGATTTATGGAATGCAAGATCCTTGACTAATAAATGCCATGTAGTGTCTTCTTTGATCACAGACAATAAAACGGATGTGTTAGTTACTACCGAGTCATGGCTTTCTAGTGACCATAGAGATAAGCCTACTCTGGCCGATATGAAATTATCCCTTCCTAATTTTGATGTAATCAATCATTGCAGAAAGTCTTCTAGAGGAGGTGGTATTTGTGTCCTCTTCAGGTCTACTGCTCGCTGCATTGTCGATGACATTTAAAACGGTGTGTTGGATCTCATGATTCATCTTACTTCTTCATCTACTGTCAGAGTTTAATGTATCTACCGTCCACCCCAATCCTCACGGCACCCTTTACTAGCAGTGATTTCCTTGAAGAGTTTTTAACTCTCCTTGAAAGTGCCACTGTAGACATTCACCCTCTTATCCTTCTGAATGACTTTAATAATCACGTAGATGATTCTTCTGATAGTTTCGCTCAATCTTTTCTTCATACAGTGGAAACCTTTGGGATCCAACAGCATGGCCAAGGTCCCATGCACCACGCAGGCCATACACTTGATCTAGTTCTCAGTAGGAAATCTTAAGATATTATTTCCCATATTATTTTTTTGGCATCGCTGCCATCCAATCATTCAGCCATCATTTCCGCTATTAATCTCAAAGGGCCTAAAAGCCCCAAGAGGAAAGTGAGTTTCAGAAAGCTTCGCGACATCAACACTAACTCCTTCCACCAGGGCATCAAACAGGTATTGGCATCTTCGCAGTGTCCTTCTTGTGCAGCAGCAGCAGTTTCATTCTAAAATGACAGTTTGAGCAATCTGATGGACAAGCATGCCCCTTTGAAAACTGTGACTGTCACAATCAGACCAAATGCACCTTGGTTCTATGATAAGATTAGGGAGGCAAGGATACACAGGCGTCGTGCTGAACTTCGAATGCTTAAGTCCGGCTTGCAGATTGACAAGGAGCTGTATCACCAAGAACGTGAGTCCTACTACAGTCACATCACCGATGCTAAATCTAAATACCTGGGGAATGATATTGCCATTGCTGACTCTAAACAGCTATTTAACATTGTGAAGAAACTTTCCGCCCCTAATCAGTCTTCTATTTATCCCGAACACTCATCTGATTCTGAACTTGCAAATCAGTTCATTGAATTCTTCAAAAAGAAAATCAGTGATATTGTGACTTCATTGGCATCTGTTGCTGCTTATGCGGAGCCACGTGTTCTGCCTGCTGAGAACTCTTCGAATAGCAGCCTGAGTGGGTTTTATGCAGTATCTCAAGTTCAGCTTCGACGACTTATCAAGTCAACGCCACCGAAATCCTGCAATCTGGACCCTCTTCCAACTTGGCTGCTGAAAGATTGCCATGATGAACTGCTCCCGGTACTGACAAACATCATCAATGCATCATTGTCGTCGGGTGTAGTTCCTTTGCCATTCCAATCATCACTAGTTTCCCCTCTGTTGAAGAAGCCGAATCTAGACTCAAACGTTCTGGGCAATTATTGCCCAACTGCCAATTTGTCATTCGGAAGCAAGCTTCTTGAAAGGATCGTAGCTAACCAATTAATGCATCACATGGACAGTCATCATCTGCTTCCTGGGAATCAGTCTGCGTATCGCAACTCCACTTAACAGAAACGGCATGGTTGAAAGTGCTCAACTATGTACTTCTTGCTGTTGACAAGGGTGATGAGGCTGTTCTGCTTCTGCTGGACTATTCCGCGGCGCTTGATACGCTCGACCACACCGTGTTGCTGCAGCGTCTTGCAATCGACTACTCCATTGCAGGGACTGCTCTTCAATGGATTGAGACACATCTACAAGACCGCACACTGAGGGGAATAATTAACGGGACCTGCTCAGCTCCACTTGCTCTCAGCTGCGGAGTTCATCAAGGCTCCGTCATTCGGCCCACTGCTGTATCTTCTTTACACTCGTTCTCTCGCAAGAATTATCACTCGTCATCAGGGCGTGAACTACGCTATGTACGCGGATGACACTAAACTATATTACCTTGCGGTAGGGTTAATGCCGTCAACTAGCTGAAAGAATGTCTTCCAGACATCAAGGTCTGGGCGCCCATCAACCGACTCCGTCCCAACGAACGAAAGTCTGAACTGATCCATTTTACTTCGCAGTTCAAAAGCACGGCGCCTCAACCTGATCTGTTCGGAGGAGAGTATTACATTGGACACCTAAACACCTCACTCTTCAAAAGCACATTAAAACTATCTGCAAATCTGCTTCTTGTGGCATCTATACAAAACTGGTAAGATCAGGCGACTGCCTGACAAAGCCTCCACTGAAAGACTTGTCCACGCCTTTGTCTCCTCTCATCTAGACTGTTGCAACTCCCTCCTTGCCGGCCTCCCTATTTCTCATATATCTTCCCTCCAGCGCATCCAAAATGCAGCAGCTAGATTGATTAACTTAAAGGAGAAGTCCAGACGATTTCATTAAAAAAATTACACCATAAAGCTAACATATAATGCTACTTTCATTTATCGAATTGATTTCTGTGATTTTTAAATACTGATTAAGTGTTCGGGATTTTTTTTTCACTCCGTAATTGAATTTCCCACCGAAACCCAAATATGGTGATTGGTCGCGTGACGTAGGCGATGCATTCGCACTGCGCATGCGCACTTATTTTCTGCACATTCTCTATGCAAAATGCCGAGATGTCTAGCTTTTGGGTGTACAAATCACACCAGTTCTGTTCCCAAGAGAAGTTTTTTTGCAATCCCGAATCCCCTGACGAACATGGAGAGGTGTGCCCGATGGAATAATGATATTAGAACGGACGAATTCGACATCAAAACTTATTAATTTTCGTAGTAAATAAAAGTGTGCGAAGACCGCTTCAAGCCGGGATGTTAGCAGGTGGCGGTGGATAGGGTGTTCGGAAGTGATGGGCTACGAGCCCACGAGAAATTGTAAGGTCTTCCCGTCGATTGAAATGGTCAGATTTAACGGTCTTTACAAATTCTGAGGCTAACCAATAGGCACAAGAAGCCTAAATAAAATCAGGAATGATATGACTGTAGATCTATTAAAATTCAGAGGGAAAAAAAAAAAAAACTACGGCGCGATATGAGATGACGAAACAAACAATGTGTACCTCTACTGCAGTGATTCACTCTCGCGCTATGCACGCACTATATCACTGCACTCGCATCATGCATGCCTGCATGCCTGCATGCCTGCAGCATGATGCGGTGCATCTACTACGTCACTGGGCGGGGGTGCGTGGATGAAAATTGGTTCATACTAGAACTACTGTTTATAAGAGTTGATTATTCTGTAATCCTAAGGTATGTTGTGTAAAGGAAGACATTTTCTAGCCACTGATTTTTTTTCTCCCTTTATGATGCATGCTTACAGAAATCAACTAGACTTCTACTTTAACTAGGAAACATGACCATATATCCCCTGTTCTTCGCTCACTTCACTGGCTACTGGTCCACTTACGCATTACTTTCAAGATCCTACTTCTGTCATACAAAATAAGACATAATCTTGCTCCCAAATATCTCCAGGATCTTGTCTTCCTTCGTTCCTCTTCTTCCGCCAGATTCATCCGTTCGTCTTACTCTATGCAGTGTCGTGTTGGGATCGGATTTATTGTTTGGATCTTCCAGCGTAGAGAATATATAATGCACGAAAACTCAAAGTCAGTTTAAGGATAAAGTTATAACATTTATTCAGGAGATGAACAACTCCAACATAAGGATGATAAACAGAAGTCTAGAGTCAGTCTGATGGTCACTGTACTCTGATGATGTCTTAACGTTTCAGCGTCCAAGTTCTAGGTCCCCTTCATCTAGAATTTTTTTTTTTTTTCACAGTAACATTTTCTGGGGCCTCACTTCACTGGGGTAACAAACTACATGTGTACTAACATTCTTATTGGTGTAAGTTATCTGTTAATTATGGTTGCTATGGGACTTTGGGGAAGTGGTGAAGGAAGATGTAATGATTGGGGTTGGTCCGTGAGTCATCACCGGGGTCATCGCCCATGGGACAAAGAACTCATTAATGTTGCTTATATAATCTTTCAGGGATGCTTGTTTATGGTTAATAGTTTGGGGTCAGAATAATAGAGGGTCTATGTAATTTTGAAGTTGGAGCTTAATCCATGCTTAATGGCATATGTATTCAGGAGATGGGGGCAAAGGGAATAAACAAAGAGTTGACACATACTACATAACAGCAGTTAACTCAGGCCTACGTACAAAAACCCGATATGGTGACCTTGTGTTATGTGATAATAAGACCAATTTTATATTTTCTATAATTTATCAATACTTCAATCAATACTTCTACAGGAAGTAAAACAGGAAGTTAAATGTTTACAAACTTCATTCTTCTTCAGAAAGTATTACTCATACACCTTCCAACTAAAACTATGAAGCACTGGTCACTTTATGGTCTTCTTATTCACTACATCACTCCTTCCAGATAACTGACCCACTCCCCCAATACTGAGTAAAAGTTATGACGTACACAAGTCCTTTGGTCAAGAGCTCAAGGTTGACCAACTCCCAGTAGAGGGTTTACCCATTATAAAAGGGGTTCACTTCAGGACTCCAATCAGAAAAGAGAGAGATAGAGATCAAGAGAGAGAGAACCAGAATACTTCAGAGTACTTCAGACTACATCAGAGTACAGTCACCATCAGACTTACTCTTAGGCTTCTGTTTGTAATTCTTATGTTCGAGTTATACATCACGTAAATAAATGTTACACCTTATCCTTTCACTTTGAGTATTCGTGTCTTCAATGAACATGTTCTCTGTTGCTGGACGGTTGAACTAAACACTAAAATCCGATCCCTACACGACATGGTGGAGAACCCGTTTTCAATTTAATCCAGCTAAGGACAACCCGGTTTTGTCCAGCTAAAGCACAGACAGTGTTGATAATTGATATCATCATGGCGAGATTATTTGACAAGAGATTGAGGATAGCTCTCATTTCAGCACTCTAACGAACACATCTTCTCCTGAACTGCGACTCCTGAATTTTTACACTTATATTATCTTGATCTGATCGACTACTAAACCATACATGATGACAACGAAGACAACGAAGACAACATGACAGACGGAAGAAACAGACTGACGAACCAACACATTGCAACGAAGACGACGACGAGGACAGCGATGAAAGCAGAGACAACATGAAGGACAACGACTACGACAACAGGGACAATAAAGAGACCTACAGAGCTGAGATCCACATCAACAAACTTTGACATCTAATTTCATCCCAAGAATGACCAGATGGAGGATCATGACAGATTGACGAAATTATTGACACTAAGTCTGGAAGACAGACTTTTGAGAGGACTGCTTCTATTCTACTAAGTTTGTGTGTGTGTGTGTTTAATTATCTATGTCTTTTGATGTTTTCACTAATTTTCTAGACTTTTTGTGATTTGGATGGCTGTGGTAAGTCAAACCAATTTACTTAATTAACCAATTTTCTCTTTGCTTAATTTACTACTAGTATTTTTATTCTGAATTGGTATTTTCATTCAAAAGTTTGCTTAGATAACTTTTGTTAGTGTATTACTGTAAGAATGTAATATAAACGATTGATTAATGTATCCATGCGTTGTTATTACTGGTTTGATAAGCCCCTATATTACCGCTGACAATTAATTTTTAAAGGAATAAAATGATCAATATTTCACCCCAATTAAAGGCTACCAACAAAAACAAAATTGAACTATTTCATTTATCATATTTTTTATCAAAAATCTAAGATATGTAATCATTGAACATCGCACATGTATCCAAAAGTTCCTAGAAAAGTATTAAAGGAATATTGATCAAGATGTAAGCGTGAAATCCCCTATGGGAAACTTTAAATGCATTAATGGAAATGATGCTAACATGTAAAAGCTTTATTTGAATCATGTGGCGTATGTTTCGTGTATAGACCGACAATTCAGAACAAAATCACATTATGATATAATCAAAATAGATACTACAAAGCGATAATTCATGTATTTCAGTCTAAATTTAATAATGTCATATACGGTTAACATGTAAAGCAAAGCAATTTTCCAGTTTGAATTATACTGGACTACTCTATAATGTCAAGGAATACCAGTAAAAACATTGTGTGCTCCAATGTCAGAGTATTTCAACGCTTTGTGTATAGCATGAATACAAATCAAGTTTGAAAGTACTTGAAAAAAAAACTGTCAGAGAGACGTTATCCGAGCAATTTGGAGTAAAACTCATACAGGATGATTTGGTTAGTGCAAAATTCTATGTTTTATAGGCTTCAGAAGAGGAAGTACAAAATGATTTAAATTTTGGCATAGATGCACATCTCCCTGTGATGAGAATGCCCGCAGCTCGAGACTGATTGATTTATATGATCTTATTGTGAAGTAAGGCAACCATTTTGATCACATCATAATTTGTTATACTACTCCAGCTTCAATTCGTCAAAGCTATAATTCATCCTTTCTTAGTTCAAGGAGGTAAAAAATAGCGGGACACTACCAGCAGTATGTTTCAGTTTTGGATTAATTTATTGTTTACACAAACTTCAGTTTTATCTTTTTCTGCTATGACTTTCAACGGATGCTGATTTGGTATTTTATTGCAGGATTTCTGTATAACTTCATGGTATTAGTAAATCATTAATCTTCAAGGTATAAGAATAATTGAAATGTCATTATTTCTTTAGCGTTCAAGTTCGATTAAGTTATGTTTTAACTTCATCAACAAATCAATGTGAATTTAGAAGTTAGATTGATATTTGTTTGGAATAGATTTTGATAGAATATTCTTTAAAATCCTTTTTCTTCTTTTCTTTCTTCTTTTCTTTCTTTTTCTCCTCTTCTTATGTTTTGATATGTTTGAGATAAAGTCAAGATTGTTTGATGCATTGCGTGGTAAACGAATTTGTTAGGATAGAATAGACTGTATAGAATGTCACTGTAAATTTCTATGTTTTTCTATTGATTATCCATTTAAGTTGATTGAGACATAACCTACTTTAAATACATGTGGGAAAGCCACATTTTCTAACAAAAGGGGATGTTATGTGATAATAAGACCAATTTTATATTTTCTATAATTTATCAATACTTCAATCAATACTTCTACAGGAAGTAAAACAGGAAGTTAAATGTTTACAAACTTCATTCTTCTTCAGAAAGTATTACTCATACATCTTCCAACTAAAACTATGAAGCACTGGTCACTTTATGGTCTTCTTATTCACTACATCACTCCTTCCAGATAACTGACCCACTCCCCCAATACTGAGTAAAAGTTATGACGTACACAAGGCCTTTGGTCAAGAACTCAAGGTTGACCAACTCCCAGTAGAGGGTTTACCCATTATAAAAGGGGTTCACTTCAGGACTCCAATCAGAAAAGAGAGAGATAGAGATCGAGAGAGAGAGAGAACCAGAATACTTCAGAGTACTTCAGATTACATCAGAGTACAGTCACCATCAGACTTACTCTTAGGCTTCTGTTTGTAATTCTTATGTTCGAGTTATACATCACGTAAATAAATGTTACACCTTATCCTTTCACTTTGAGTATTCGTGTCTTCAATGAACATGTTCTCTGTTGCTGGACGGTTGAACTAAACACTAAAATCCGATCCCTACACGACACTTGCTTTTTCATCGATTGCCCCCTCCCTTTGGAACAAACTCCCATCCCATATCCAAAATGCCCCATCCACTGAATCATTTAAAACCCTTCTCAAAACCCATGTTTATAATCAGTTGTAGTATACTGGAGGCGCACACAAGTAGTTAATTTCGTTTATATTCATTGTATTCTATCAGTAATATTATTTTTGTTGTTGCTTTTTAGCCATTTAATATACCAGTATTGAGTTAGAAAGACCACCTGTGCGCTTAGAAACATCCGTATAAAGCGTCCTATAAATGTAATTATTATTATTAGTAGTAGTAGTAGTAGTAGTAGCAGTAGTAGTATTAGTATTAGTATTATTATTATTATTATTATTATTATTATTATTATTATTATTATTTTTATGTATTAATCTACTTGTTGGCCCTGCCTGAGTATAAATCTTTGCCCTGGGCCTAATACATATAATAATTATGTATGTGTTATGTATGTGTAACTTTTGTTTGTCCTCTTTCCTTTAATTCATCGATCACTAATGGGAAGCATATGCAGCACTTTAGTCTTTGATATATTTTGTAAAATTTTAATTGTACTAAATATCTTATAACAAATCATGAGTCATTATTTATGTTATAATGAATAACAGAAATCTTTATGGGAGTCTTATGAATTTGTTGAACAAGATTTCTAGGACAAGATGCCATTTCAATAACTTGTAGAGAATTTGCGTTTTTTGGCGCCATCCATTACTCTGAACGAATTGATTTCGGCGTCAGGTTTTTGCACATTTTATTAACCTGTACACTGAAATTAGACAGGGGGATTAAGATTTCAAAATTGCAACACTTGATAAATTATCTCTCTTTTATGTTCAAATTAATTAAGAGGTGAAAGTCATGACAATTGTCCTTTCACTATTTTCTATAAATGCTACTTCCCTTAAATAGTTCAGTATTGATAGTGGTAATTATCCTATAGAAATCACCATAGCTCACAGGTCTTTTTTAGTTCACTGGTACAGCGGTGGGGGAGAAAGATAATTATCACGATTTTTCAATATAATTGTACGCATGTGCACTAGTGCACAAGGAA
>CM057168.1:16232029-16249189 GCA_029962745.1 Echinometra lucunter
AAAATATGAACATAATTTCTTATGCTCGAACAATTTGAACGCACGCTCTGGACAGCTGATTTTTAAAGAGAGTGTATGTGTACGGTACTAGTAGTTGTGTCTGTGGTATGCATCTGAATGACCCTGCGTGTGTGTGAAGCATTAAATGGAGCGGCACTGCTGTGTACAGTTGTGTGCCTAAAGTGACCATTTTAGAGCTGAAGTTATAGCCAGGCCAGAAAAATACTTGTCATGCATTGAAATATGAAATCAAATCTTGCAGTTGCACTTAAGTTTTGCAAGTGAACAATTTTACAGCGCGAATTCAAGAACCCGCGAATATGTTTTGCGGTCGCTCAACGCGAAAATTTAATCACGCGAAAATAACAGCATTTACAGTATTAAAGTTTAGAAGTAGTAATATTGTTAATGAGCAATTGAATAAATCAGCAAATAAACAAATAACCATTAAAATCATAATACCTATAATAATGGTAATAATGATAATAATAATGATAATGATGATGATAATAATAATATTAACAGTAATGATAATAATAATTTCAACCTGTTTTTGTAAAAAAACCTGATTTTACACACCACCCCCCTAAAATTCTGAGTGGATGCATCTCCCCCCCCCCCCCGCTATCTACGCCCCTGTCTGATAACGGCAAATAGTTGTTATGTGATAATAAGACCAATTTCACATTTTCTATAATTTATCAATACTTAATCAATACTTATACAGGAAGTAAAACAGGAAGTTAAATGTTTACAAACTTCATTCTTCTTCAGAAAATATTACTCATACATCTTCCAACTAAAGCTATGACGCACTGGTCACTTTATGGTCTTCTTATTCACTACATCACTCCTTCCAGATAACTGACCCACTCCCCCAATACTGAGTAAAAGTTATGACGTACACAAGGCCTTTGGTCAAGAGCTTAAGGTTGACCAACTCCCAGTAGAGGGTTTACCCATTATAAAAGGGGTTCACTTCAGGACTCCAATCAGAGAGAGAGAGAGAGAGAGAGAAAGAGTGAGAGAGAGGTTGAGAGAGAGAGAACCAGAATACTTCAGAATACTTCAGAATACTTCACACTACATTCAAGACATCATCAGAGTACAGTCACCATCAGACTTACTCTAGACTTCTGTTCATATTTTTAATCTTCAACTGAATAAATGTTAACTTCATACTTAAACGGACTTTGAATCTTCGTTTACATGTTCTCTGTTGCTGGACGATTAAACTAAACAGTAAAATCCGATCCCAACACGACATAATGTCTGTGACGATGCTGTAAGTATTGTCATCATGTCTTCGGTGTTAGCTACAAAAACTCCGCTCTTCAAGTGTTTGCCTCCTTCTTTGTAACTTGTGTCGCATTGGTGTACATTATAAACGAGGTATTATAATAAATGTGAATTTCAAATTTTCATATCTCAACATTAAATTTTATCCCTTCTAACATCTCGTTGCTCTTCATTCTAGTTTGCTTTCGTCGAGTAATTTTGACTGAGCGAAATCCTAACTAAAGAAGTTAGGAATTATTTACTTCAACATGATCAATTTGCAGATCCCCTTCTTTTTTTTTTTTCCTTTTTGATATTGATTATGTTCAATTGCAGAACATACGTTATTTCTGTACAAAATGAAATAATTATATGCTACTCTGTCATTATTATCTTGTAATGATTTAGAGACAATGAGTTGAATCGAATTCTTCAAATTGACAGATTGAGAAAGTGCGAGAAGCCATAGACGAGGAAATGGACAAAGCTTCTTTCATGAACGAAGCCGTTCCTACAAGATGGGTGCTCTTTGAAAATCGTATTCATCAGCTTGTAGCGGAGAAGAAATTTCACCTCCATCGATCACAGGTTAGCACTGTCCGCCTTCCCATTATTTAATAAATGTTTTTTTTTTTTATCATTACTATTATTTATTTGTATATTTATTATTAATGAGTTCTTAAGTTTATTCTTGCTACAACTTTTAGTACTGGTATTTTTAATGGCATTGTTTCTTTTCCTAGTCGTGCTAGTAGCTATTATCATGAATGTTTACGATAACTTCTATTACTACCATGGGTACTACTTCTTCTAATTCTAGTATTACCACTGCTATTTTTCACTAAAGCTGAAAGATGAATTACAGCTGCTAGAGATTGAGGATGACGAAGCTGAAGCAGCCCTTACCATGTTCCATCATTTTGGCAAAATTGTATACTACAAAGACATGGACATTGTTGTCCTTGATCCTCAATGGCTGAATGGTGTCATAACGAAAGTCATCGCTGTTGTAGATGAGGAAAGGGTAGGTTCTGTACGCGGAGGGATATGTCTTATTGAGACCTGTAAGGAATCACTTTCTGAAAAGCACCCTAAATGGGGAGTATAGTGGGAGGGATTTTAATAAACACAGAAACATGCCCAACATCTCCGATCTTTATACCTTTAACAAGGATATGATTCGAGCATTGCATCATCACCTGTGAATTTGATACCCCTTTCTCACATTTTTTCCTGTGGTTCCCCTCCTGGTGCTGAAAAAATAACCTTATTCCCGTTTTCGTGTATGTGGATGATGTACAGGCCTCACTGAAACTACCGCCAGGGAACGAGGATTAAGTGAAGTGGTTTTCGTACCCTAAACAGAGAACCATGTCTAACATATCCAATACCCTTTTTTAAAGGATTGTATCCTCATAACTTTAAATTTGATACCCTTTTTCTAGATTTGTTCCCCCTGTTTTTGATATCCTTAACGGGATCCCCACGTTCCTCACCTTTTGTGCTGAAAAACAACCAATTTTCTATGTTTTCTTTTATACGAGGATGATTTACAGGCGCCTCAATGGGACATAACCTCCAGGGTTCTTTATAGGAGATATTTTGTGGGGCATTCCATCAGTGCTTCGTCCAGACATGAAAGTTCCACCAGAGCAAAGAAATTTTATAATGTATGCCTTTCATCCAACTCTTGTTTTAAAGGGTTCCGTTTCAAGAAAATATGTATGAATGAATAAAGCAACAACATCACTCTACAGTGCGTCCCAAAAAAACTTTACACTTTTAAAATGGCCGCCAAATGAAAAATACATGATTCTGGAAGAAAAGGTTTATATGTATGGATAGCTCATGGACTCAACTTTCATATGAGACCAAAAAGGCCGAAAATAATTCATGCTTGGGTGAGCACTGCTCACTTTTGTAAAGGGTATGAAAATTAGGTTGCGCAGGAATTGCGCCTTCCAATTTGTGAGAGGTAAGTCCACATTCCCTTACCCCGAATTCTACCTGCATTTCCAAAACTGGTCTGGCACTGGTATCACATTGTAACCTGAAGTCAATCACATTCTATCGGTCAGTCAATCAATACCGTAAGTTAGACAATCGATATTTAGGTATCATTCAACTAATCAATGTATCAGTCAATCATTTAATCAATCAAGCATTCAATCACCATTCAGCTGATTCAATCAATGAATCATTCAATAAATCAATCATAATTAATCAATAACTCAGTCAGTCACTCAATCAAAGTTTATCCAACCAACCATTCATTTTATCAGTTGAGTTTCGGACAAGAAAAACGGTACAGTGTAACACAAATTGGTAAAATGAACATGTCAGTCTTTGTTTTCAGTTGATTTTCATTCATTTCAATTTTACAACTGTTTCATGCATCTTGTAAGAGAGAAAAGGGGGGAAATAAATGATCATGGGAACTAAAAATCAAAGTTTGCTAGTTCAGTGGTCCACATGTCCACCTCCTTCTTCAATGCACAATATTGCTCTCTTCATAAGGGATAACGGACGGTGGTTTGGATATTTTGGAGTGGAGACCAAAGAATGTGAATTGTCAAGATATGCACTAGCACACAGGAAGCAAGATAGATAGAGAGAGAGGGGGGGGGGGGGGGGCATGCTGTCCGCTTGACCCTTATCCTATCTACCTAACAAAGTCTTACCCTATCTCACCTCCCCTGCAACATGTACCATCACCCAATCCTGACTCCCATGAACACACCACTGAGTCTACCAGGGAAAAGGTACAACACTACAATAAAGTGTAAAGTTTTTTTGGGACAAACTGTAGAGGTAGGAGGTAGAAATGTCAAAGATAACAATACTAGAGATAATTACGGACCAATGAAATTGAAAATGGACCATGCCTAGCAGCTAGATTGTGAAGAGAGTAATAGAGTATCCGGGGGTCAGATGAAGTGTTTTTGCTGCGCTAAGTTGGGTTTTCACAATAATCATTGATATCTTCTGTTTTCCAAAATTCATCGTTATGTTATGCATTCATACATACGCTCCTTTGGGTGTACGCCCTTGTATACCGACTAAATGGACTAAAAAGGCCAAATACCAATTGTCCAAATATATATATATATATATATATACAAGCGGAGGGATATTATTCTGACAAAGTCGTGTTTCATAAAGACTCCCATCTCAAGAGGAAAATACAGGAGGCATTGAACGTTTTGATGATTTTTCTCAAAAACAGTTGATATGTCAATTCTCATACTTATCAAAACCAATTATATATATGCAGAAGAATGCACTTCGTGATGAATGGGCGAACCTTGAGAAGCGAGGTGTTCTGATGGAAAAACTGATTGATCATGTCTGGAGAATGGACGGCGAGTTGAGGGATGAGCTGTTGAGGATTATGGAAAGATTTGATCTAATCTGTGAGATCAAGAGGAAGGTATCTTTCTTTAACTCCTTGTGCGTTCCTTGTGCACTAGTGCACATGCGTAAAATTATATTTGAAAAATCGTGATAATTATCTTTCTCCCCCACCGCTGTACCAGTGAACTAAAAAAAAAACCTGTGAGCTAAGGTGATTTCTATAGGATAATTACCACTATCAATACTGAACTATTTAAGGGAAGTAGCATTTATAGAAAATAATGAAAGGACAATTGTCATGATTTTCTCCTCTTAATTAATTTGAACATAAAAGAGAGATAATTTATCAAGTATTGCAATTTTGAAATCTTAATCCCCCTGTCTAATTTCAGTGTACAGGTTAATGAAATGTGCAAAAACCTGACGCCGAAATCAATTCGTTCAGAGTAATGGATGGCGCCAAAAAACGCAAATTCTCTACAAGTTATTGAAATGGCATCTTGTCCTAGAAATCTTGTTCAACAAATTCATAAGACTCCCATAAAGATTTCTGTTATTCATTATAACATAAAATAACGACTCATGATTTGTTATAAGATATTTAGTACAATTAAAATTTTACAAAATATATCAAAGACTAAAGTGCTGCATATGCTTCCCATTAGTGATCAATGAATTAAAGGAAAGAGGACAAACAAAAGTTACACATACATAACACATACATAATTATTATATGTATTAGGCCCAGGGCAAAGATTTATACTCAGGCAGGGCCAACAAGTAGATTAATACATAATAATAATAATAATAATAATAATAATAATAATAATAATAATAATACTAATACTACTACTGCTACTACTACTACTACTACTAATAATGATAATAATAATTACATTTATAGGACGCTTTATACGGATGTTTCTAAGCGCACAGGTGGTCTGTCTAACTCAATACTGGTATATTAAATGGCTAAAAAGCAACAACAAAAATAATATTACTGATAGAATACAATGAATATAAACGAAATTAACTACTTGTGTGCGCCTCCAGTATACTACAACTGATTATAAACATGGGTTTTGAGAAGGGTTTTAAATGATTCAGTGGATGGGGCATTTTGGATATGGGATGGGAGTTTGTTCCAAAGGGAGGGGGCAATCGATGAAAAAGCAAGTGTCGTGTAGGGATCGGATTTTAGTGTTTAGTTCAACCGTCCAGCAACAGAGAACATGTTCACTGAAGACACGAATACTCAAAGTTAAAGGATAAGGTGTAACATTTATTTACGTGATGTATAACTCGAACATAAGAATTACAAACAGAAGCCTAAGAGTAAGTCTGATGGTGACTGTACTCTGATGTAATCTGAAGTACTCTGAAGTATTCTGGTTCTCTCTCTCTCTCGATCTCTATCTCTCTCTTTTCTGATTGGAGTCCTGAAGTGAACCCCTTTTATAATGGGTAAACCCTCTACTGGGAGTTGGTCAACCTTGAGCTCTTGACCAAAGGCCTTGTGTACGTCATAACTTTTACTCAGTATTGGGGGAGTGGGTCAGTTATCTGGAAGGAGTGATGTAGTGAATAACAAGACCATAAAGTGACCAGTGCTTCATAGTTTTAGTTGGAAGATGTATGAGTAATACTTTCTGAAGAAGAATGAAGTTTGTAAACATTTAACTTCCTGTTTTACTTCCTGTAGAAGTATTGATTGAAGTATTGATAAATTATAGAAAATATAAAATTGGTCTTATTATCACATAACACAAGGTCACCATATCGGGTTTTTGTACGTAGGCCTGAGTTAACTGCTGTTATGTAGTATGTGTCAACTCTTTGTTTATTCCCTTTGCTCCCATCTCCTGAATACATATGCCATTAAGCATGGATTAAGCTCCAACTCCAAAATTACATAGACCCTCTATTATTCTGACCCCACCATAAACAAGCATCCCTGAAAGATTATATAAGCAACATTAATGAGTTCTTTGTCCCATGGGCGATGACCCCGGTGATGACTCACGGACCAACCCCAATCATTACATCTTCCTTCACCACTTCCCCAAAGTCCCATAGCAACCATAATTAACAGATAACTTACACCAATAAGAATGTTAGTACACATGAAGTTTGTTACCCCAGTGAAGTGAGGCCCCAGAAAATGTTACTGTGAAAAAAAAAAAATTCTAGATGAAGGGGACCTAGAACTTGGACGCTGAAACGTTAAGACATCATCAGAGTACAGTCAGACTGACTCTAGACTTCTGTTTATCATCCTTATGTTGGAGTTGTTCATCTCCTGAATAAATGTTATAACTTTATCCTTAAACTGACTTTGAGTTTTCGTGCATTATATATTCTCTACGCTGGAAGATCCAAACAATAAATCCGATCCCAACACGACACTGCATAGAGTAAGACGAACGGATGAATCTGGCGGAAGAAGAGGAACAAAGGAAGACAAGATCCTGGAGATATTTGGGAGCAAGATTATGTCTTATTTTGTATGACAGAAGTAGGATCTTGAAAGTAATGCGTAAGTGGACCAGTAGCCAGTGAAGTGAGCGAAGAACAGGGGATATATGGTCATGTTTCCTAGTTAAAGTAGAAGTCTAGTTGATTTCTGTAAGCATGGATCATAAAGGGAGAAAAAAAATCAGTGGCTAGAAAATGTCTTCCTTTACACAACATACCTTAGGATCACAGAATAATCAACTCTTATAAACAGTAGTTCTAGTATGAACCAATTTTCATCCACGCACCCCCGCCCAGTGACGTAGTAGATGCACCGCATCATGCTGCAGGCATGCAGGCATGCAGGCATGCATGATGCGAGTGCAGTGATATAGTGCGTGCATAGCGCGAGAGTGAATCACTGCAGTAGAGGTACACATTGTTTGTTTCGTCATCTCATATCGCGCCGTAGTTTTTTTTTTTTCCCCCTCTGAATTTTAATAGATCTACAGTCATATCATTCCTGATTTTATTTAGGCTTCTTGTGCCTATTGGTTAGCCTCAGAATTTGTTAAGACCGTTAAATCTGACCATTTCAATCGACGGGAAGACCTTACAATTTCTCGTGGGCTCGTAGCCCATCACTTCCGAACACCCTATCCACCGCCACCTGCCAACATCCCGGCTTGAAGCGGTCTTCGCACACTTTTATTTACTACGAAAATTAATAAGTTTTGATGTCGAATTCGTCCGTTCTAATATCATTATTCCATCGGGCACACCTCTCCATGTTCGTCAGGGGATTCGGGATTGCAAAAAAACTTCTCTTGGGAACAGAACAGGTGTGATTTGTACACCCAAAAGCTAGACATCTCGGCATTTTGCATAGAGAATGTGCAGAAAATAAGTGCGCATGCGCAGTGCGAATGCATCGCCTACGTCACGCGACCAATCACCATATTTGGGTTTCGGTGGGAAATTCAATTACGGAGTGAAAAAAAAAACCCGAACACTTAATCAGTATTTAAAAATCACAGAAATCAATTCGATAAATGAAAGTAGCATTATATGTTAGCTTTATGGTGTAATTTTTTAATGAAATCGTCTGGACTTCTCCTTTAAGTTAATCAATCTAGCTGCTGCATTTTGGATGCGCTGGAGGGAAGATATATGAGAAATAGGGAGGCCGGCAAGGAGGGAGTTGCAACAGTCTAGATGAGAGGAGACAAAGGCGTGGACAAGTCTTTCAGTGGAGGCTTTGTCAGGCAGTCGCCTGATCTTACCAGTTTTGTATAGATGCCACAAGAAGCAGATTTGCAGATAGTTTTAATGTGCTTTTGAAGAGTGAGGTGTTTAGGTGTCCAATGTAATACTCTCCTCCGAACAGATCAGGTAGAGGCGCCGTGCTTCTGAACTGCGAAGTAAAATGGATCAGTTCAGACTTTCGTTCGTTGGGACGGAGTCGGTTGATGGGCGCCCAGACCTTGATGTCTGGAAGACATTCTTTCAGCTAGTTGACGGCATTAACCCTACCGCAAGGTAATATAGTTTAGTGTCATCCGCGTACATAGCGTAGTTCACGCCCTGATGACGAGTGATAATTCTTGCGAGAGGACGAGTGTAAAGAAGATACAGCAGTGGGCCGAATGACGGAGCCTTGATGAACTCCGCAGCTGAGAGCAAGTGGAGCTGAGCAGGTCCCGTTAATTATTCCCCTCAGTGTGCGGTCTTGTAGATGTGTCTCAATCCATTGAAGAGCAGTCCCTGCAATGGAGTAGTCGATTGCAAGACGCTGCAGCAACCAGAGGCGTCGATCCATTTTTCGGATTGGGGGGGGGGGGGGGGGGGGGCAAGCGGAGATGAACCCACGGCTACTATTTGTACACACACACACACACACACACACACACCCTCACACATATGTATGTATGTATGTATATATAAAACATAGGCCTATATCAACGTGAAGCGTTTTCAAATTGGGGAAATTAAGCAACTTGCTATGTGAACCATCCTGCTTTTTTTTTTTCAATTTTGCGAGCGAGCGAAGCGAGCGAGCAAAAAATAACAAATTTCTTGTTATGAGGGAAGAGTTTAGTTATCATATAGGCATAAATGATACCTGATATATATGTATATGTTTACTTCGCTGCCAAATATGAACTGTATTTTGTCACATCGCTGGACCATTGCTGCTTCCCCCTCAAACCACTCTGTTTTTTAATATTACGAGCGAGCGAAGCGAGCGAGGAAGCACACACTGTTTTTCATGGTAGATATAGTAAACCGTTTGGCAAATTTCGCTGTGAGCCAATGAAACATCTACATTATCTATTCGGTCTCATCTCACCGAATTCGTTTGCTTTTCAGAACCATTAATATGAAACGAGCGAGCGCAGCGAGCGAGGAAAAATATACCCTTTTCCATATGATAGAAGTGTTATTTCGTCATAAAAATGTGATAAAAATGTGATATGCGCTATACAAGAACTGAATATTATTATTATCATTATCATCAGAATACACTATAAACCTGTCATGCCTGTATGATATCTAAATAATACATCCGATCACCTGTGTGCCGAATATGACACTGTTTTAGCAACCTCGCTTGCAGTCCGAATCCATTCTGTTTCTACTATAGCGAGCAAAGTCAACGACCGATCCCGGCAAAATTATATGGATTCGTCCCAAAATCTTTGTCAACCACCTTGCTGCCCAAATATAATGATACTTTGGAATCTCGCTGCTATAATAAGCTACTTGCTGCCCGAAATCATCTTGTATCTAGCTTTTACCAGCGAGAGTACAGTGGAGTAGCGAGCGAGTTAACGAAAAATATGTTTTTATTTTGCGTTTTTTTTTATCCATGCCGTTATCTCCTGAAATTTTATTTATTTTTAGATCAACTGGCCGCTCGATTTCTAGGAGTGATATCTTATTTGGCTATATTACTTCCTATGAGTAGAAGAATAGTATAACATTAGATAGAAACATAAGACGCAAACCGATTTCCTTTCATAAGAATAGTAATTATCATCGGCATTGATTAAGATACAATAAATACGAGGGAGCGAAGCGAGCGAGCGCTTTCCAGTGTCCCATTTTCTTTCTTTCTTTTTTTTCTTGTTTTACGCTTTCATTTCACTTCCTTCCTTCCTTTTCCTTTCTTTTCTTTCTTTTTTCTTTTTTCTTTTTTTTTGGGGGGGTTGGGAAATTATTGGGGGGGGGGGGGGGCAAAATGATATCTTTGCCCCCCCGAAATTTTCTTTGGGGGGGGAAACTGCCCCCCCCCCCTGCCCCCCCCCCCCCCCCCCCCCCCCCCAGGATCGACGCCTCTGGCAGCAACACGGTGTGGTCGAGCGTATCAAGCGCCGCGGAATAGTCCAGCAGAAGCAGAACAGCCTCATCACCCTTGTCAACAGCAAGAAGTACATAGTTGAGCACTTTCAACCATGCCGTTTCTGTTAAGTGGAGTTGCGATACGCAGACTGATTCCCAGGAAGCAGATGATGACTGTCCATGTGATGCATTAGTTGGTTAGCTACGATCCTTTCAAGAAGCTTGCTTCCGAACGACAAATTGGCAGTTGGGCAATAATTGCCCAGAACGTTTGAGTCTAGATTCGGCTTCTTCAACAGAGGGGAAACTAGTGATGATTGGAATGGCAAAGGAACTACACCCGACGACAATGATGCATTGATGATGTTTGTCAGTACCGGGAGCAGTTCATCATGGCAATCTTTCAGCAGCCAAGTTGGAAGAGGGTCCAGATTGCAGGATTTCGGTGGCGTTGACTTGATAAGTCGTCGAAGCTGAACTTGAGATACTGCATAAAACCCACTCAGGCTGCTATTCGAAGAGTTCTCAGCAGGCATAACACATGGCTCCGCATAAGCAGCAACAGATGCCAATGAAGTCACAATATCACTGATTTTCTTTTTGAAGAATTCAATGAACTGATTTGCAAGTTCAGAATCAGATGAGTGTTCAGGATAAATAGAAGACTGATTAGGGGCGGAAAGTTTCTTCACAATGTTAAATAGCTGTTTAGAGTCAGCAATGGCAATATCATTCCCCAGGTATTTAGATTTAGCATCGGTGATGTGACTGTAGTAGGACTCACGTTCTTGGTGATACAGCTCCTTGTCAATCTGCAAGCCGGACTTAAGCATTCGAAGTTCAGCACGACGCCTGTGTATCCTTGCCTCCCTAATCTTTTCATAGAACCAAGGTGCATTTGGTCTGATTGTGACAGTCACAGTTTTCAAAGGGGCATGCTTGTCCATCAGATTGCTCAAACTGTCATTTTAGAATGAAACTGCTGCTGCTGCACAAGAAGGACACTGCGAAGATGCCAATACCTGTTTGATGCCCTGGTGGAAGGAGTTAGTGTTGATGTCGCGAAGCTTTCTGAAACTCACTTTCCTCTTGGGGCTTTTAGGCCCTTTGAGATTAATAGCGGAAATGATGGCTAAATGATTGGATGGCAGCGATGCCAAAAAAATAATATGGGAAATAATATCTTAAGATTTCCTACTGAGAACTAGATCAAGTGTATGGCCTGCGTGGTGCATGGGACCTTGGCCATGCTGTTGGATCCCAAAGGTTTCCACTGTATGAAGAAAAGATTGAGCGAAACTATCAGAAGAATCATCTACGTGATTATTAAAGTCATTCAGAAGGATAAGAGGGTGAATGTCTACAGTGGCACTTTCAAGGAGAGTTAAAAACTCTTCAAGGAAATCACTGCTAGTAAAGGGTGCCGTGAGGATTGGGGTGGACGGTAGATACATTAAACTCTGACAGTAGATGAAGAAGTAAGATGAATCATGAGATCCAACACACCGTTTTAAATGTCATCGACAATGCAGCGAGCAGTAGACCTGAAGAGGACACAAATACCACCTCCTCTAGAAGACTTTCTGCAATGATTGATTACATCAAAATTAGGAAGGGATAATTTCAGATCGGCCAGAGTAGGCTTATCTCTATGGTCACTAGAAAGCCATGACTCGGTAGTAACTAACACATCCGTTTTATTGTCTGTGATCAAAGAAGACACTACATGGCATTTATTAGTCAAGGATCTTGCATTCCATAAATCAAACTGAGACCCACGTGAAGTCTCAGAGACTGTGACCCTGGGACCCTTCGCCTGCGTCCCCGGCCCGTGCGACGCTGTCGGCAGATCCATGTCGGTCAAGATCACATACCCTCCTCCAAACATTCGGGGGAAGGAGATGATTTGGCTTCTTATTTAACTGATGGAGAGTTTGTACATCATACTGTATACGATTCGATTGCGAACTATTAGCACGTTGAAAAACATCAACTTCATAAAATGGGCCAGGGTTCATTTGGATATCAACTAATAACATGATGGCTCACTGAAAACATGCACTAGTATTGTTATGATATGCAATACGTTTACTACAGTACTTGACATGTTTGTATATACAGGAAAGTGTAGACTTTGATTGGAATAACAAGCATCAGATGCCAGAATTGATACATGGTTAACCCTTAAGCTGCCAAAGCTCCATATAGTGATCTGCGTAGGAGTGCCAAATGCACGTATAGTAGCATGCTCATTCATGTGTATTACACAGCCCTACAGTAAATCTGGCGCAGGGAGGATATGTGGTTGGCACATTAAAGACGCTCAATCGTGAGCTTTCATGGGGAATTTGAAACCATGGGCACTTACCCAGTAACAGGTGTTGTCCATCACAATAACTTTTATGACCAACAGGCCTTATGTATGCTCTGTATATTCAGTGGCGGCACCAGGATTGTTAAAGTGGGGGGGCAAATGGAGGGCAAAAGAAAATGTTGGGGGGGCAGGGGCAGTCAATTTTTCTTTTGCGTGTATGGAAAAATCGAGCGTGAAGCTCGAGTTTTAGTCGCTTACACACATTTTAATATCAATTTTGCGAGCGAGCAAAGCGAGCGAACAAAAAAAACCGCTTTTTTGTTTTTTAATCACATTTTCGAATAATATCTGAAATATGACGAGCGAGCGAAGCGAGCGAGCCGAAAATGGCTACTTTTCTTGTTTTTAATCGCATTTTAGAAAATAAATTTAAAAATATGACGAGCGAGCGAAGCGAGCGAGCCAAAAATAACCACTTTTTGGTTTTCAATCAAAGTTTTGAAGAGTGGAAAATGGTATTTTAGAGAACTTCACAGCTTGAATATGATGCTTATGACAACATCTACTTATTTACAAATTACTGTATAATTTTTCATTTCAGTCCTCAAAATTTCTGGGGGGGGGGCAACTGGGGGGGCAAAGCTTCTGAGTGGGGGGGGGGGGCAAATGCCCCCCCATGCCCCCCCTTGGTGCCGCCACTGTGTATATTCCACCCTTTGCCCCACATGGAAAAGTCATTATCTCACTTTTCCTGGCAAGAGAATGCCCGAAGCAGGCCGAAGAATATTTATGGTGGGAGAGCTTGTTTTGCTGTGCTCCAGAAATGTAGCTCTATCACAGGTATTTCCAAATCTTTTCAAAAAGTATGGTGTCAACAAATTATAATTCACTCCCCATGAAAGCGCACGAGTGAATGTCTTTAAGGGTTAACATTCAAAAGAAATACAATCAGAGGTACACAAAACAACAGATGCCAGATTTTAATCCCCTCCATTGTTGTGGAGGTACTACTAATGACTGCAGTTGTAAAGGCAGCTGTAACATACAAAGTGCACAGCAATAAGGAAAGGTATACTAAGTAAATACAAAGTAAACAGTGTGAAGTGTACCAAGTAAGTGTACAGTACTGAACACTGAAAATGGCAGTGCAGAGCAAGCTACAGTAAAAGATACAAAATTCAGCCTTTAAATACGGAGCTATCTTACTAGAATATTGACTCAAAATGTCTCGCAAGATCCTTGACACACGAAGGAGTACAACACGAACAAGCAAATATCAAAATAGCATCAAAAACCTCACAAAAAGCAAAATAATCAGAGCCCTAAATGAGAGGGGCTACCTATGGAGGCGCACACCAAAAAACAACAACAAAAAATGTGAAAGGAAAAGAATTTCGTATAGCATAGATATATAATGAGTTGTGTACATCGTATGACCAGGGATTACGGACTATACTGAGGTGGGGAGAAGAGACAGGAAAAGTGATAGACAGAGATGCCCAGGTATATAGGAAGAAATAGAAGGGTGAAAATTGAGAAAGGGGTCTATTATCAAAAGGGGGTTATGGTTTTTAAGAAGTAAGAGGAAATACCGCTGTCATTTGTTTTGCAGAAGAGTAAGTCAAAATCCAGCAAAGAACCCCAAGGACCACGGGGTGCTGCAAATGTTGGCCATGAAAGGGAGCGTTCGTTCTTTGTTCCCTGTCTTGCGGAAGAGCGCTTGCATGACTGGGAGATAAAGGAAGCTCATCAAAACTTTTCCTTCCTCATAGATTTCTACGGCTTTCTTCCAGGTATGTCTCTACAAGAGGTGTGGCGCACCTGTATATTATTCACTTAAAGACGCTCAGTCGTGGGCTTTCATGGGGAATTTGACACCATGGGTGCTTACCCAGTAACAGGTGTTGCCCATCACTATGAGTTTTATGACCAACAGACCTTATGTATCGCTCTGTATATTCCACCCTTTGCCCCATATGGCAAAGTCATTATCTCACTTTCCCTGGCCCGAGAATGCCCGAAGCAGGCCGAAGAATGTTCATGGTGGGACAGTACGTTTTGCTGTGCTCTAGAAATGTAGCTATATTACAAGTATTTCTATGCTTTTCACAAAGTCTGGTGTCAGCAATTATGATTCACTCCCAATGAAAGCCCACGACTGAATGTCTTTAACATAAACAAGCAAACTAAACCTAAAACAAAACAAAAAACACCCCCCAAAATTGAGTTCCCACTTTATAAACAAATCTCTTCAGTTCTCAATCAGTAACCATTTAGGAAATCTGAATACAGAGATTTGTACCCATACAAGTAGATACTGGGTTCGAATCCCTGCCAAAGCACTAATGTCCTTTGGCAAGACATTCTACATTTGGCACACTCGACCATAAAAACGTATGTTGCATGCCTTTTACGCTGAAAATTTTTTAATTTTTTTCTGATATCACTGAATCAAAGTTATGACATTAGGCTTGTGAACTTTAAAAAGTTACCATTTTCCATTTAGAGTATGTTCACTGAAGTGTTACTGAAGGATTCCCCCTGAATATCACGTGAAATGTAGCTGAGAAGTAGACATATTTCTGTGTTCAGATTTCCTCAAAGCTTCCTATTTAACAATAACATACATTTTTCAAACTTATTTTTAGTTGTTGTTTTGTCTTCAGGTTGTAATTAAAACCTGTAAAATACGAAGTATTATTTATATTTGTACGCTTTCCTGGCACATTATGTTAAAGCTATTTTATAATCTTTTTAACAAATAATGAATGACTCAACCGAGTACATAGCATTCTGTAATGTATCATGTTAACCAGGTATTAAGATAAGACACGTAACGATACAAAGAAAACGGAAAATACTATTTTACCCATCTAACCGTCATCAGTATTCTCAAATAATAGAAATTGCTCACTATTATGTTGGTTACTATTCCTAACAGTTGGATTTGTTCACCGCCTGTTCGTGCACATTGCTCGCTGGACGATGGGGAAAGGTTCGCACATGCCTCGCTTCCGCACAGAGAAAATGACATTCTACGTCGACGAACACCATCAGTTGTTAATGGAAGCAATCGACGGAAAAGAAATGCAGGTGAGGAAAAAGGCTACCGAAGCTCTTCCTAACTTCAGTTAACATCACTTGAGGCAGGAAACCAAGAGCTCAAATTTTCATGTAACGCGTTTCTTTTCTGAATTTAGTGCTGTGACGGAACCGCTAAAAGTTTCAAAGTATTAGTGAAAAATCGTATTTTTAATAACACATTTGAATAACCAGATAACCTCTTTTTTTCTAGTTATAAAATCTGTAACGAGGGGGAGAAAAGGGCCATCGAATAAAAGCCAACATGGAATAAATTTTCAATACTAGAAAAAACATAGAGAACAAATTAACAAATGATTAACAAAACAATAACCAAATGAAAAAGTGATTATAATACTGCAGGAAATTTGAAAGGAACGAGAATGCTCTTAGTGTGCATGTCTGGCGCTTTGCCATTTTTTGGTATCCAGCAAAGTATTGCTCTTAGAAAGCAAAAGTCATGAAAATCAAAAACAAAATTATATGTAGGCAACTCTCGAAGTACGAATCTTATATTTCAAACGCCTTTGATTATACCTACCGGTTTTCAGCAGGTAGGAGTCGAAGGTTGATAGGAAATTGAGGAAAAAGCATATTATATACCTGAATTAGGTTTTTGTTTTTCCATTCTTCATTGGGAAATCACTTGAATACACTGATTTGACGTAATTCTTAAAACTTTTACACTTTATATTGTATATGTGTATTACATTTTTTGACAGGTGACTATGATGAATGTGGATTTGGATACCTTATCGGATATAGAACCATCGCTGATGGCGGAGGTAATTTAATTTACTTTATTCTATTTCATTAATATTATTTTAGGAAGGCTTGTAATTCAAACGAGTTTTACTGAAATATCCATTTTCTGTAAACTTTCAGAATCGTTCATTCTCAGCAAATATTGAAACCCTTGGCTAAAGCACGTGATCCTGCAAGGAAGGGAAAAAAAGTGACTCACTCATTCATAAATTCACTAATAGCTTTTGCATATTCTTTTTTTTTGTTGTTGTTGTTTAATGCACATATTTTCCCAAACCTGTTTAAGGCAATTCAAATAGTTTTCATGTCCATTGCTATGGAAAAGTTAGTATTGGCAAAATGTTCAACTTTTCTAAATTACTTTTTTTTTGCTATCCAGCTCCACCAAGGCATTTTATTTTTTTATTTTTTTTTCAGATTAAAAGGAACACAGACAACCTAAAAATTGAATGTGGTCAGTAACCTATGAAAGATTAGGTCAATAGGCCTTTAAAATCGTTGCTAAATGGGTCAAACGTTGTTTATTTGGACATAAATAGGAAATGTTGGTCATACGTGAACATATTTGGTAA
>CM057168.1:16249689-16261689 GCA_029962745.1 Echinometra lucunter
TATTTCTTAGAAGTATAGCTCATGACAATTGCCTTCAGTTATATTTCACTGACATGTATGCATTTTGTTGGCTTATCAATCCAACCTTTCGCGCTATATTTGCTAGACAGCAGTTGATTTTTGTGGTCATGGTAATGTAACAGCATGCATATTCATTATATTGGAAGCTACAATTAAAACTTATTTCTAACTTGAAATTATTGTTCTTGTGATTTTACTTATATCTAAAGGAAATACTAGTATTTGCATTAGTTTCATAATGCAAGTGTTATAGATGACGAATGCTTAGTTTTACAGAAGATTGTTTTTAAAATGAAAACGAAAATAACATTATTACTGATATTTAGTAGCATTAGTGAAGTGTATAAGTAGATGACGAATGCTTAATTCGTCAGAAAATCGTTTTCGAAATGAAAACGAAAATCACGCTACGACATAGATTACCGACTGGCAGAACCTTACACAACCGCGGTATTGTGTTCTAAATAACATATATTGTCAAATCAAACACTGTCTCGAGTGAAAATGTTGATGTTGTTCTATATGCTGTACACAGATTTATCCATAATTATACGGAGTAGGTCTGCACTAGCTGTATGTTATACGAAAATCATTTTATAATTTGTAATACATGCCTGCTATATACACATCATCGTTGTTCTTATTCTTCTTGTTGTAGTGCTCTGTTGAATAAAATAATGCCGGAAAGGACTTCGCTATTATAAGATTCCGTTCCCTGTCTAAAAATAATTAATAATCAATAATTTCTAGTTGTCATCATCTACTGAAATTCCTGGAAATGAAATTTATTTGGGGTGTAACAATCTTTCAATCGAATTTAATCTAAGCACCTCACGAAAAGGTTGTGCAATTTTACTACGGAATGGAGAGTGATTGTTTGACAGTGAATTGTTTTCGATTCATGGTTAGATGAATTTGCCTTTCCATTAATACTTTTAATTGTAGAAAAAGTGGAACGATTATGGTAAAATCCTAAGCATGTTGATTTTCATTGATAGTTGCAAAAAATAATAATAATGACAAAAAGGGAAGTTAGATATACAGAGGAAGGAAAGGAGGAAGAGAAAAAGAAGCGATACCATTGTGAGTGAACAAAAATCTTAACTTATTGAAAATTTCTGTTTCATTTAAAACTCAATTCTGAACGCAATATAATACATATTTCAAAAAAGTATATATCTTAGCCCGTATTCGGTACCATTTTGTATTACCATTTTTGTGTGGTATGTAATTACGCCTGGCTTTTTTTCCCTATCATTTTCAAGAGTGTGTGAGTAGGCGTGTGTGCGTGTGGGTACGCATGTGTAACTGTATGTGTGTGTTTTATATGACGTGTCACGTTTGATTTTCCTTGTGATAGGTTTGAGCGTTATTTAGACCGAATTTATGCCCCTATTCAAAAGGTTTTGTTTTAACATCACATAAGGCGTACATTAACACATATTAATTTTTACTCTCTTGTAAGCAATGGCTCTTGTTCATCCAAGCTCATACCACATAAAATGGTACCAAATGATGCTGGATGAGCTCGGGGAATTAGATTTTTTTCAAAATATATTTATAAAAATTTTGCGTTCACAGATGAGTTTTGAATAAGTGTAGACTTTTTTTACCCATATGGTATAGAGAAGGAAACGAAACAAAATAGAACAAAAAATGAAAAGAGAATGGAAACGAGAGAGGAGAAAGATAGAATAAGAAATACAAAAGAAGAGAGCAAAACTTTCTTATCTTTTGGTCACAGCCAGTAGCTGATTTGAGAAAGATTTACAACATTAAAAACGTAATTGTACACATTGCGAAAGCATGTAAAATTCTCCCGTTTGAGATAAATTGAGAAAATGTTTTATTGCGTGAAAATATAGCATTTATGAAATAAATGAATATGGGAGTTATGCTCGGTAACAACCAGGGGCGTAGACAGCGGGGGGGGGGGGGGGGGATGAGGGGTATGCATACGCCCCACCTCACAAGGTGGGGGGATGACATGTACAATCATCCCCCCCCCCCCCCCCCAGGTTTTGGGGAAGGATGTTTGCTTACGTTATCATTATAACAACAACAGCAAGAACAACAATAATGATAATAATAATGATAATAATGATAATGATAATAATAACATAATAATAATAATGATAATAATTAGTAATGTATTATATGCAATAATGTGTGTCAGTCCATATTCTATATACGTTTGTCACGGTGCCTATAAATTCTATTTACAGAGGCGGCGCTCCCGGGGGCAGGGGGCACAGTGCCCCCCCCCCCTTTTTAGAAGCACCCAAAAGTGCCCCTTTTTACCCCGGCAACAAAAATGCCGTCTTTCAAACCTGTTCAGTGCCTTTCTTTTATCTTAGAAGGGCCCATTTCCTTTGTTGATCAAGTGCTCTTTCGCTTTCTAATAAGTGCCCCTTTTCGTTTCAGATAGATTACCCTTAAAATCTACAGAAATGCGTTCTTTTATGACCTTTCCCTTTTAATAGCGATCTGTTCCCTTCTGAGAAGTGCGCCTTTTACACTTCAAATGAATGTCTTTTTTTATATGTGATTATTACCCCCCTTTCACTACCTCTTTTCGTTTTTCACAGTGCAATTTCTCTTCTGCAGAGTGCCCCTTTTCACCCCTGATAAGTGCCCATTTGAAATCTGATACATGCCTTCACTTACTTCTGATAAGTGCCCCTTTTCCTTTCTAGTTTGTCTAATTTCTGCATCTGTTCATGTAAGATAAGGGCAATTAGCGCCCTTTTTGTTTTCTGATAGTGTCCCTTTTCCATTCGGGCAAGTGCTTGTGCTTCCCACAACTGTAATTAGAAGGAACGGTGCCCCTTAATTGGGGGGTATTTTTCTACTTTTTCTTTCTAAAGCTCGCTCGCTACGCTCGCTCGCACTTATGATATCTCACGCAAGGAACTTCAAGTGAGTTGTAGCCATAAAGTCTTATATGTTCTCCTAAGTTCCTGATGGTATTGTGCTCAAAACCCCATTCGATTTGAATATTTCTCTAATAAAAAATGATCGGTAGCTTTGAGACCTCACTTGCATTATATAGCTTGGTCACTATATGGAACACGTATAAAATGAATTTCCAGGAGCCTTTATCATTATAGGCCACTCGAAATATACTGCAAATAACATGCCCTTCAGCAAAGGTACCTAGCATTTTTTGCTCGCTCGCTTCGCTCGCTCACAATTGAGTAAGACAGAGCAGTATACAATAATATTGCAAAGTAGTTATTATCACGTAAAAGTATGTAATGCACTTTAGAAGTGTGTTAAATAGAATGTAGGGGTATATTTTCCTTCTCGTGTTCAGCTTTTGTAAATGCCCCCATTTTCCCCAAAGTGCCCTTTTTCGCTAGTGCCCCCCCCCCCACTTTGAAAGACGCTCCGCCGCCCCTGTCTATTCATGTCTGTGCATTCGGGTGTGAACGGCAAATCATCCCCCCAGGTGTAAGAACCTGTCTACGCCACTGGTAACAACTCAAGTGATAGCTAAATTGAACACGGTAAGGAGGCTTTTTTATTTAGTAAAACAGAAAACAAATGAAAAAAAGTTCACAATTCGACTCTGAACACCATACAAGATAGTCATGGGAAGTCGATATGATGACGATATCTTTTGAAAAAAAATCAAAAGATATCATCATGATCATTAAAATGTGGTTTTTCCTGAAATATCTTAATTAAAGTGCAATATAAGAGAAAAAAAATTGAAACGATGAAAGAATTGTTATCATAAGCATTCAAACAAATTGGAAAGCTCAAGGAAACTTAAAGTTGCCTTGTGCACTCAGCAGGTCTTTGCCAGGAAGAAGAAGTGGAGAGAGTGCATGGGGGGATTGAAAAGGAGAAAGGAGAGAATGATGAGTGGAGGGTGAACTTTTTCATGTTTTCCCCACAATAAGCAAGTAGGCCTACTATCAAATCAAACTGTTGTAAAAGTATACCCTTTCCTGCTGATTTTGCAATTTTCATACCCTTTTCACTTCACGCGCTTACATCGCCCGTTCGTGCTCTTTCAAAAAAGAAAAAGAGTGAAAAACAACCCTTTGCGCGTTTTTGTGTACGAGCATGGTGTCCACCTTGTAATGGCAGTGCCCCCGGCCCCTCCGGTGGGCACTGATAGCATGATGTGGGACCACTGAAAAGCTTCTGTTATCATGTAGAACCATCCCTTCCCTCCCACGTTTATGACTCTTGACATATCTAGCACCACTTAACGATTTGAATTAAAACTCAAATTCATTGAAAGAGAATCCCGCAGTAACACAGGACTTATTAGTAAAGATATATATATGTATTATTGTGAGGAACATCCTGAACAATTTTCAACAAAGAAAAAATAGAGAAATGTTGTATCAACTTGCCTCTTTTCACTGTGCATAACTTCTTATAAACACAACAAAAAATGTAACTCCCCCTAATTCAAAATAGCATAACTTTTAACGAAGACGTTTTTAGGAAAATAATTTGGCAAGAGTGTTCCTACACTTATTGACTGACATCTGTTTGAAAATGAGATTGATCTGTCAAGTCATGCATGAGTGAGCAGGCATTAAAGGCAAAAATGTCACTTTTCAAAAGTCACAAGAGTCATTTTGGGGGGTTTGTGAAACAAGATTTTTCTGGCGGTTTTTTTTTTCTCTTTTTTTTTTTGAGTGTTGTCGATGTTTTTCGAGGTTGTGCCACGGTTGAGTGACAAGATTGCGAACGATGAAGCAATAAATACTGAAAACTTACTGCTTAATGCCGGAAAAAACGAATACCTGGTATTTTCAAATAATGTGCTGACTCATGTTCGTTGATGCCAGTTTTTTCCACAAACGGAATGGATTTTGTAGATTTAAGAGGGCTGAACAACATTTTTCTATAAAAAAACTGTGTTCACCCAACTGTGATAAACATGAAAAGTGTCAGGGATAGGCATGACTGGATCAAACAATGGAAGAATTCAAATTCGCCACAGGTTTGTTTCACAGAGCCCCAAAATGACTCTTGTTACTTTTGAAAAGTGACATTTTTGCCTTTAATGTTTGCTCGCTCATGCATGAGTTGACGGATCAATCCCATTTTCACACAGAAGTAAGTCAATAAGTGAAGAAACACTCCTACCAAATTATTTTGCTCAAAACTTTTTCGTTTAAAAGTTATGCTACTTTGAATTAGGGGGGAGTTACTTTTTTGTTGTGTTTATTTAATAAATTTATATAGTGAGGTTGTGCATTTCCTCTAATCTGTGGTTATTCCATTTCATTTCGAACAATTTCCAGTTATTCAAATAAACAGCAAAATAATGAAATTAAAGAATGTTTTTCTTGGTATTGATAACAAAATATGACATAATATACAATCATCGTAATTAATGAATAATAATGTCTATGTATATTTCCATAGCCATCTTTCCAATGCAACTTATGAGATTTAGATTGTACGTTTCCCCTATCCTGTAGTTATGTCAGTGTATATTTTTCGTAACCTCATTTTAATCTTATTAATTAATTATTCCGTATTCTAATTCTGTATATGTTTTCACTACATTTTGTTGGTACATACATGTAATATTATAGTTTACGGAAAACAATATTCATAGACAAACATAGAATAATCACATAATTATCAAACTTGAATTTTAAAAGTATACATTTTTTTGTTTTCAAATTCATTCCACTTCTGTAAATTTTGCTTGAAGTGATTTCCACTTGCCAGAGTTATACAAATATGTTTTTTTAACACAAAGCTAAAATACCAAACAAAACAATAAGAAGGAAACTGAAAATGCAAGAACACGGCTGTGAACAAGTTCTGGGCCCTGTTTCATAAAACTTTTTATCAATAACACTTAAGTTGCAATAACTGTTAAAAAGCTACTGAAATCATTGCATCTGATTGGCTGAGAGCAAATTTGTCATAGAAATGTGGCAGTTGTTACTGCATGATTACAAGATTTATGAAACGGGGCCCTGTTATGTTTTACATGATGGTGGTGATGGTGATGATGATGGAGACAGATGAAGATCACTGGCGCGCATACGGGCTGCTTCCGCTCCCCCTTCCAGTTTCACGACCCACGTTTTGGTTTTCTTTGAATTATTGTTTGTATCTCTTTGTCACTGTCAATGCATCGAGTTTTATTGAATATCTAGACGATATGCCCTTTTTTTTCTCCCTGGTATTCTTCATTTTCCTTGAAGACATTATTATTAATTTTTTTTTTTTTGCTTGACAGCAGCTGCACCCCTGTTCTTCCCCCTCCCCCCCAAAAACCCCCACTGAATATGAATATTTGGCTCATTATACCACTGATGAAGAATGACAATTATCGCTACTAGTTCAGCATTATAGCCTTATCATAATTGTTATTTTTGTTATGGTTATTATTATTGTTATTAATATTATAATTACTATTATTATTATTATTATTATTATCATTATTATTATTATCAGTGGCGGCACCAGGATTGTTAAAGTGGGGGGGGGGGGCAAATGGAGGGCAAAAGAAAATGTTGGGGGGCAGGGGCAGTCAATTTTTTTTTTGCGTGTGTGGAAAAATCGAGCTTGAAGTGCGAGTTTTAGTCGCCGGCGTAAATCCACTTTGAGGAGTGGGGGGGGGGACAATTGATTTTATGGATTTTTTCCCTCTTACACACATTTTAATATCAATTCTGTGAGCGAGCGAAGCGAGGAAACAAAAAATAACCACTTTTTTTTTAAATCACATTTCCGAATAAATATTCTGAAATATGATGAGCGAGCGAAGCGAGCGAACCAAAAATGGCTACTTTTCTTGTTTTTAATCACATTTTAGAAAGAAAATTTTGAGATATGACAGGCGAGCGAAGCGAGCAAGCCAAAAATAACCACTTTTTTGTTTTCAGTCAAAGTTTTGAATAGCGGAAAATGGTATTTTAGAGCACTTCACAGCTCGAATATGATGCTTATGACAGCATCTACTTATTTACAAATTACTGTATAATTTTTCTTTTCAGTCCTCAAAATTTCTGGGGGGGCAAGTGGGGGGGGGGGGGCAAATGCCCCCCATGCCCCCCCTCCCCTTGGTGCCGCCACTGATTATTATTATTATTGTTGTTGTTGTCATTATTATCATTGTTATTATTATCATTACTATTATTACTATTGTTGTTAGTGTTATTACTATTAATATTATTATCATTACTATTGATATTATTATTATTACTAGGCCTATAAACCCCTTATTATTATTATCATTATTATTATTATTATTACTATCATCATTACTATAATAATTGTTGTTTTTGTTCTCGTTTTTATTCTTTTTCGTCTTATTGTTATCATTATCATGCTCATTATGATTATTAGCATCATTATCATTAACACTGTTATTATCATCAATGCTGTTTTGGGTTTTTTTTCTCATTATCATTATTGTCAATACAATCATTAGGCCAAATATCATTTTCATATGTCTGTCGTAATCACATTATGATCAGCGCGCATTATATCATCAGACAAGGCCAGGATATCTACTGATTCTATGTATCCATGGAGTATATGAACAGAACGTACAGAATTCTCACCAAGTTATCACGGAAAATAAGGAGATAATTCCAACCATGCACGCAGTTTAATATATTTCTTATAAGAAACATATATGCACTGTGCACACACCGAAAAAAAGAGTTATGAATCATCGTTTCGTCTTACTACGTATCCCAGAATACAGTACGTAAGCACTATTACATCCGGGACATCGACATTTGTCATACACTGCGCATGCGCTCTTTGCGCAATTCATCTGAAACGAATCTGTGTATATTTCCCTGCGATCATCAAAGCGGATTTTGCAGTAAGTACCACGAACTTTATGTCCTTTCTAAAGTCCTTTATCAGCTTCGAATGATAAATCTGCCACATTGCAGTAATAATATATGCAAAATGGGCGTCATTATTTTATCTAATATAGTAGAAGTTCTAATGAAGAAAATTACGCACGAATGTAGTGGTGCACAGTTTATTTTGGGCGTCTTTCCATTGACATTACGTGTGGCGCATATTGTTTGACTGTGTCATAGTGAATGAATGAGTACAACTCGAATGACTTTTTGTGTGCAATCCATCGCTTAGTTATGGCATTAGCCTATAGCTATAGGCAAGTAAACTGATGTTAGACGTAAATAATGTTAACTGTTCGATCTAGATTCTGAACACAGTTTGCCGATTGATTAGCAAACCCATCGGACACTGTCGGATGTAGACTCTAGGTCAAAAGTAAAAACAGCGTTTTGAATAGCGAAACTATTGCTGACGCAAACGCGAAATAGGCTGGCCTACATTGACTTAACAACACTCAACAGTTAATGTTAGATCTTCTATAGATCTACATGTAGGTCTAATAGAGAAGAAAAGTTTTGATTGTACTTGCCAGCAATGTTCCTGAGGCTCTCAATTTTCCCCTTTCTGCTTCTAGGTCTAGACCTATATCTGATGAATGAACTGAAAATGGTGAATTTTAAGAAAAAAACTGATGCTTATCGGACTCGTACGAGTCGTAGGTTGATAGCATGCAGTCGAGTAACAAAAAAAAAAACCTGCTATCTTGGTTAGATAGTTTCGGTAGATCTACAGACTTGTCACATTTGTAGGACAAGGTCAATTCATTGACCGAGTACACAGGATGAGTGCAAACCGGAGAATATTATTAAGCCTTAAGGACCAAAAGGACCAGAAAATTGCGACGGATGAATGTCGGTAATGCATATTTTCAGGTCGATATCATTGCTGGTGTCAGATTTTGTTCCAAAAAAATGAAGGGGTCCTAAAGCTCCACACATGCAGCAAATGCATGCAAATCTTGATACTGAAATTGACAATGTGTACCATGTGTGTATTTTACCCTGATTTGACGCGTCGCATTGCGCCTGTATACATGTGATTTGCATGGTGCGTACATGTACATGTAGGCCGTAGCTTAGGACCCGGCGTAGCTATAGAACCTCCGACCGTACACTGCAACAGTGTCAGTGCAACAAATTGGCAGAGACAGCTGCTGAAACTCAAGTCAAAGCAGGTACATGGTACGTGTATGGTCGGGGGTCCTAAAGCTATGGCCTACGCACCATACAAATCACATACACGCATTACACCCGCAATATAACGCGTTCAAATGAGGGTAAAATGCACACCGATACACACAGTCATTTTCGATAGCAAGATTTGCATTCATTTATTGCATGTGCATAGCTTTAGGACCCCTTCATTTTTCTGAACAAAATTTGACACCGGCATTGATATCGACCTGAAAATGTGCATTATTGACATTCACCCGCCATAATTTTCTCCACAAATCAACTTTTGAAAATGTAGAATCAAGATATAGAAATGAAAGAAGCATCGTGAAATCAGTTACCAGTCCATTCACTGCCATTTATTTTGTCAGTGCTGGTGACAGCTTTCCACTCCCATAGACTTTGTACACAAAGAGAGCGCACAAGCAAGAAGATAGGTGACAAATCTCACGATAAGGCCAGAATGAAATTAGCATAAACCAATAACTTTTGTGACTTTTTAAGGTAAATTCTAAACAAATCACCTTAGGTGGTATTCTAAGCATCATTTTTTCCATGAAATTGTTTATTTTATCTTTGAAATAAAATCTGTATTCTGATGCTAGGAGTCCACTGGGCCGGCGCCAGTTCGCGCTAAAGACTATGTGATTGGCGCGTAGTGGCTCGCTGTGGCGCCGAATTAATGTCCGCTCGGCATGTTGTGTGTCGCCAAGTGGAATAAACTAGGTGTCACATGGCGTGCGCCATTACATTCCAGTGGATTCCATTAGGCGGATTGTTTGCGCCATTTGGTGCCACTTGGTGGACACTTCGCGCTGATTGCTCGATGCAAGTGGTGCGACGAAAATTTTAAACATTTTGAAATTTCCTTGCCGCCAAATTCAAATTTGGCGCCGTTACGAGCCACCACGAGCCAGTTGGGAGGCAGTTTGAGCCACTGCACGCCACTAGGCACCTTATTGGCGACACTAGGCGCCACAGCAAATTGCATTGGCGCGAACTGGCGCCGGCCCAGTGGACTCCTAGCATGAGACCACTTTTTATCTTGCAATAAAGCGAATACGCGTTTTAACCAAGTCCTTGAAAAAATGAATTTGGCAATTTCCATGGTTTCTGCATACCATTTAAAGCAGCATTTCAAGGACATTATTAGCAAAAATCTTAGTCTAAATTGATTATCTTGCAGGAGTGTTGCTAGAGTATTGCAGTCGATATTTATGGCATTTTGGTTAACTAATGGCGAATTCATCTAGGAAATTGGGCGTCTGAGAGATAAAATAGCCCATAACCCTTTTCAAAGTTTCATTTTATCTTTTTCTTTGAAGTACTGTAAGATGAGCACAAGCACAAATGTGCATTTTGTTTTTTTGTGCTGTAGATAAGCGCACTGGAGATAGAGACCAAGACAAAAAGGAAGATAAAATTGTGAGGTAAAACATGGTCTCAGAATACCAATTTTATTTTAAAGATGGAATGAAAAAAATCTTAGAGACATGTATGACGCTAAGAATAGCATCCCAGATCTGTTCAATTTCACATATACTTAACAATTTGTACTTTAACGCTGTTTTTCTTAGACAGTGACCCAGTCGTACTGAGATTAAATTGTTTGTTGTGAGCCATCTGACTGTCTGCCTTCTGTTACCCGAGCATCTGTTTCTCTACGCTGTCCAATCAAATCACCATGTCAAACTTTGATGAACCAGCCGAGGTAAGGTTACCATTTGGCGACCCCATATTTTCTGTAAACTATCCTGTCAAGACTCAGAGATTATCATTAGGCTTTCAACTTGGTTTTTTTTGTGTGTATTTGTAGTATATTACGTACAACAATCACGATTATTGCAAAACAGTTCACTTTTCTTAATCGGGTATTTTTACCTCTCCGCAAAATGCTTGAGTAGGGCCATCCCTCCTTTTTTTTAAAATCAAATGTCTTTATATAATTATTTGCATGTATTATTATTGCTTCTAATTTTTTTCTTTAAATTTTGACAGAAATAAATAACAACTTGTCTTTTTGGTATGCTTTTGCTTGCTTGTCTGGAAGTTCTGCAGACCCACATCGTAGCTGGCGCTTGGGCTATAGCAGCACAACAATGTGGGAGAAGGGGTTTGTAAGGGGAAGTAAGGAAGCAATACATCAATACATCATGAAATACCCTAAACCTAATGCCAACCTGATGTTTTTTTTATTTTTTTTTTTTATCCCAGTGATGTCAGCCATCACGTAAGGAGTCACAATCATAATTCTAAAATTTGCTGAAGTTGAAGATCTAATTATGGACATCTTAAATCTGAGTAAAACTCAAAATTGAAAATTTCTATAATTTTGGTGGAAAGGGCTACTCTTGTGAAACCGGTGACGTTACTGCTGTTCAAAGGGTCCAAACTAACTCTGCCTTATATTTCCTAGAGTGCTGAGTTAACCAAGGCCAGGGTTCAAATGTTTAGGGAATTTCTGGAAAGTCAGGGAATTGGAAATTCTTTTTTCCAGAAGCAGAAAGACAGGGAATTTGTCAGTTTCTTCTGGAAAGTCATAGAAGAGCATTTATTCAAGATATTTTTGATGTTAATAAATTCATGCTCTGGCCAGCCCAGCATTCATGGCACTCAGATAAGCTTTGAAATGCTTTTAAAAAGCATGCTTCTTATGGAAGTTTTGCATCACATGTGGTCGATAAGTCATGGAAATTTGCATTTTTGTGCCCTGGAAAGTCCATGGAATTTTGAAAATGTATTAAGTGTATGAACCCTGCAGCCCTATCCATGAACAGAGACTACGTATAGGCCCAGACAATCTCCCCTCTATGGCGCTGCTATAGCAACAGCGCCAGCTTCGGCAAGGGTCTGATGAAACTTGCAGACCAGCAAACGAAAGTTCACCAAACCTGGGGAGCATTTCATGAAGTGTCTTGTTAGGGATTTTTAC
>CM057168.1:16262189-16274995 GCA_029962745.1 Echinometra lucunter
TTTTTAAAGCCAAAAATAGGGCGGAATAGGTCTTGTTTAAATACCTATACTGCCAGTAGAGGTTAATTTCTGTTTGTTTATTTTTATTTTATTTTTTTTTAATGGATCGGTAGAGAATCTGAAGTCATACAATGTACAGTACATATACTGAAGATGGAACACTATCTCCCTCCCCCTCCCCGGCAAGCAACTTTTTTTTTTTAATGAAAAATCATTGCGGAAGTTTAGTCGACTACAGTGACGTACATTGTACAGTACTGTACACATGCCCACATTATTGTACATTTAATGCGACCTGGGGAGCGTTTAATGAAGAGTTTTGTCGGTGAAAAATCACCGACAAATGTTATAAGCTACCGAAAATGCTCGGATCTGATTGGCTGAAAGCATATAAGTCAGTGAAAATCACCGACAAAACTCTTCATGAAACGCTCCCCTGACCTGACGGAAAGGCGGATGTATACATGTAAACAATAGAAACGAAGAGCGGTGAGAAGCGTTGTTGATCCTTTTCAAAGTAGCCTGCCGGATATGATTTTGAAATCGAATACCGACGTGAAAATAAATCTCATGTACATGTAACCTATGTAGGCCTCAGGGGCGTAACAGGTACCTGTTATCAGGGGGGGCAGAGCCTAAAAATTTCCCGGTAACTAGTCTATGTCTAGAATTTGTGGTGTAGCTAGGATTGCATTTTTAGGAGGACGGTAGTGCTCCACCAGCGTAAATCCAATTTGAGGAGGGGGATTAAAAACTTTTTTAACGATTTTTTTTCCCTCTCACACACATTTTGATATCTATTTTGCGAGCGAGCGAAGCGAGCGAGCCGAAAATAATCACTTTTTTTGCTTTTGAATCGCATTTTCGAATAAAAATCCAAAAAATATGTCGAAAGAGCGATGCGAGCGAGCCAAAAATAACCACTTTTCTCGATTTTAATCGCATTTTTGGATGGAAATCCTAAGATTTTGACGAGCGAGCGGAGCGAGCGAGCCAAAAATAACCACTTTTTTGTTTTCAGTAGCATTTTCAAATAGAAATTCTAAAATATGATGATTGTTTATGACAGATATATATTCAGAATTTTTACTAACTGATTAATAATTAAAATATATTTTCTTCTTTAAAAAGTGTGTCTGCTTGGCGGTAAATTTTTACACACCATCCCCTCTCTCCCCCAGGTGGGGGTGATAGATCCCGCACCTCCCGGAATTTACACCAAGAGGGGAGGGTGCAGGGAAGGGGGGAGTTTCCCCTCTCCCGCGCGAAGCGCGGAAGCTCCGACGTTTCTTTGCTTTGTTAGTTGTCGGTAATTAAGTCTTCTGCGGTGCAACTAGAATTTCATTTTAGGAGGACGGTAGTGCTCCCTAGGAGGGAGGGTGCAGGGAGGGGGAGTTTCCCCCCTCCCGCGCAAAGCGCGGAAGCTCCGACGTTTTTTCGCTGTCAGTTCCCGCTCTTCTTACGCTCTCTGCCTGTTATCAGGGGGGGGGGGGGGAGGGGGCATACGCATAGCTAAAAATTTCCCGGTAATTAAGTTTAGAATCAGTTGTGTGGCTAGGATTTTCTTTTAGGAAAACGTTAGTGCAAAGCGCGCTCCCTAGGCATGCTAGGGGAAGGGTGCAGGGATGGTGATTTTCCCCTCCCGCGCGAAGCGCGGAAGCTCTGACGTTTCTTTGAATTGTTCGCTGTCTGTTACCGGTCTCATACATTATCTGCCTGTTATCGGGGGGGGGGGGGGCAGAGCCGAAAATTTCCCGGTAACTAAGTCTAGAAATAGAATATGCGGAGATAAGCCCGCACCGCGAGTTGCTTGTTGCGAAGCCTTTAGCGGGTGGGGCCCAGGGTTCTGGCTTAGGGGACCTGATGGGGGTCTACAGGGAAGCCACTGCTGGGGTCCAGGGAGTGGAGCACCGGGAAACTCCGGGTTTGGTACTAAATTTTTCCCTCATTTTTTTTTTTGTTGTTTCCCTTTGCTTTCTTCTTTTTTCCCCCCTTTACCTCTTTTCCCTCTTTCTCTTCTTCTTTCTCCCCTTTCTCCTTCTTTCTTTCCCGTTCTCCTTCTTCCTTTCCCTTTCTCCTTCTTTCTTTCCCTTTCTCCTTCTTTCTTTTCCTTTCTTCTTCTTTCTTTTTCTTTCTTCTTCTTTTTTCCCTTTCTCCCTTCCTTTTTCTTCCTTTCCCTCCTTTTCATTTTTTCCCGGTGGTTTGCTGGATTTTCCCGCTGAAATCCTTCAGGGGGGGCACTCTGCCCCCCCTGCCCCCCCGGCTGTTACGCCACTGGTAGGCCTATGTAGGTGTGTATACTTACAGGACTGTGGCGAAGAGCTTTTTTAAGGTTATTGTGTGTTGTTAGAGATCACATTGTTATTATCATTATCATCATTATCATCATCAGTATTATTTTATTATTGTTATCATTATTATCATTGTTATCATCAGTAATAATAAAGTTATGGTAATTACTATCATTAACATCATAATTATTGATATTACTCATGCATCTGATTGGCTGAGAGCAAATTTGTCAGTAAAACTCACTGACAAGACACTTACTGACGCCCCTCCCCCCTCCCCAGGCTTTCAGAGGGCAACGACGTGAGTGAAAACAAGGAGAAGAAAAACCTTGAAAAATGGTGAAGCAACATCCAAACCACTTCAGCAGCCCCTCAACGTGGAAACAGACTCCATGTCATGATGGTCATCCATCTTCAGCCATTTATGATGATGACTCGAGTGCTAGTGAAGATGATTCGCATGTCGTCCAGTCACCCTCTTACAAGAATGAGGATACGAACAGCAGCGAGGAAGAGGGATCGTTGTCAGAGTCTGAACCCGTTTTGATTTCTGGAGTAGGGAGCTTCCGGATCTTGACCGCCCGAAAAGATCATCGCACTTCATTGCTAAAGGTACGTTGGGAAAGTTAACATGAGGGGGCGGATCCAGAGAAGGAGGGGGGGGGGGGGGAGTGCAAATCGGCCGCGGTCCCGCCCTTCCCCCTCTTTTCAAGCCAAGACAAATACACCTGAAAATGCCGAGGACCATTTTTTTTTTCCTTTCGGGTAAAACAGACACTTGAAAATGCCGATCCCCCCCCCCTTTGAAAAAAAAAAATGGATCCGGCCCTGACATGGGAAAATTAGGAATGAGAAGTATGGACTTCACCCGCCTCGCAGAGTTCGCGGTTAATCACCCCCACCTCCACCCCCCCCCCCAAAAAAAAAAGAGGTGATGTTCGTTATTCCTAAGCTTCGTTATTCCGAAACATGCAAATTGCGTATACCTAGATGTTCGTAAGTCCGAAAATGAAAAGGGTTCGATATTCCGAACATATGTGGCGTTATTTCGAAGGTTTGCTATTCCAAAGGTTTGTTAGTCCGAAAATGAACTAAGGTTTGTTATTCCGAAGGTCCGTAAATCTGAAAATGAAATAAGGTTCGTTATTCCGAAAATAACTAACGAACTTACGAACCTTATTTCATTTTCAGACTAACGAACCTTCGGAATAAGGAACCTTTTTTTTTTCTTTCTTTAAAAACAAAACAAAACAAAGACAAAACAAAAAAAAAAAACAGGAAGGACCTTCCTTTTTCAATTTAATGTGCAATTTCGGAATGTCCATTCAGATTTCAAACGAAACATCAAATGATAAATGAACTTAACTTTTACATGGTTCCTTTTCCTTCTCTCATTTTTAGTTAGTCACCTCTAAATATCCTGATGTGGAGCAAGCAAGGAATCTGTTGTGTGGTCTAACGCCAGATCAAGTTCATGAGGAGCTAGGTGCTAAGGATGGACGAGGAAACTGTGTCATTCACTACGCATGCATCAAGAGGCTGGTACCCTGGCTTGAATTGATCATACACCACGGCGGAGGTGAGCCAACTACGATAATGATATTAATAATATTAATAATAATGATAATGATAACAATATGTTTTGTTTACCCAGGGTAGTCTCTTCGGTACTAGGCCCTACGTACTGTTCTCCCGGAGGCACTGCAAGCATATTCGTGATGAACCGCGAACTTTGCGGACGGGGAAGTCCTTTACCTTCTATTTCCAACGTACCATCAAGAAAATCGTCAAAAGACATTTTAGAGAGAGAGAGAGAGAGAGAGAGAGAAAAGAAAGCACCCCCGGACCCCCCCCCCCCCAGGAGAAAAATTTAAAGAGAATGGGGGAGAGAAAAAACAACAGAAAAGGCCTGAATACATGAATCGTTTTATTAGTGAGGGGTAAAACGTTCACTTTTTTGGGGGGGGGGGGGGGGGTAGGAAGCTAGGTGGGGATGAGAATGGTTTTCTTTTTAAAAGAATTCCAACTGGATTTTTTTTTTGTTTTTGTTTAAGCGTCAGAGTACAGTGCCTCTTTTAAAAGACAAACAAAACAAAACGAAAAAGAAAAGCAACAAGAAGTGCACAAGGATTGACCCTTTCTTTAATCAGGTAAACGAATGAACACATTTCATAATTAAATTTCAGTCCGGGGTCGATAATCAAGTATTCTCTTAAAAACTGGAGAACTTGGGCATAATGAAAAATATTATTTATTAGTGCCTGTTTGATCTGTTTAATTTGCTTTCCGAATTCAATATTAGATCTTGACATGAAGGGTGCTGGTGGAAAGAGACCGATACATTTTGTTGTCAGAGATAGAGCAAGAAGTGAAAGCCAGGTATGTATGGTAGAGGATAGTCCTTGCCCCTCGCAGTTACCTTTCAATTCTACGTCATAGAAACATCGTAGAAATGAATAAGCTTTCGAAGACCATGTACGTATGACATGTATGAATTCCAGGTATAATTTTCTTAGCGAACCCTCACCGGTGTCAATCGCTCTCGCAGCTCAATGCGTTACGCACTCGTTCTACAATATAAAAGTCCAGGGTTCGATTCTTGCTCTCGCCACTTGTATATTTGCTGTAATAATTGCTAACAACAGCGTTTATTTCGTCATAAATAGTTGAATTCGTCATGAAAAGATATCACAGCTATTACTGATACAAAGTCATTTTTATGACGTCAAATTGAGCGGAGGGAAATATCCTCTACTTTAAATACGTGGGCATTTTATGTTAATATCAAACAGCTTACTTGACTTTAACTTTTGGAGATAATTCTGACTTTAACCTATTAATTTTTTTGCAAAAGATCTGTTTTGCCGCCAGTTCGGAAATACCGAAATAAAACCCTACACTAACGGGTTAATCTTAAAGGAGAAAAGAAAGAAGAAGAAGAAGAAGAAGAAGAAGAAGAAGAAGAAGAAGAAGAGAGAGAGAGAGAGAGAGAGAGAGAGAAAGAAAGTGCCAAATAGTAATTTAAAACCTATTGGCTGGGACTAAACCTTATAGTTATTTTGTCACAATGCCAGTTAAAGTGGTGAACCGACCGGTACGTGTTGTAACTTCACCTCTATCCTGCGAAATGTCACTGATTTTTTTTTTTTTTTTTTTTTTTTTTTTTTTTTTTACACGTATGCGTGCCACTGTAATCGTTAAGGTTGGAGTTTCCGTCCTCTTTTGCCTTTCTCGCTACTACTTTCCTATTTCCTATTTTCCCTCTCTTTGTCATCCCCTCTCTTCTTTTATTTCTACACTGCATTTCTGCTTTCAGGTGTACCTCCGCCATTGGCATTTGTTTCAGGGTCCCCGCCTTCTTCCATGTTATGCTGTGTACGGTGAGCAGGCCTTCCCAGCCATTCTGAATCTGAATTATGACCATTCCAAGCTCTTGTTTCGATATGATTTTCCTATTTTCTTGATAAATTTAATACACACTCCCATGGAAAATGCTTTTTCTCTCCTAATTTTGAGCAAAATCATCCCTATTTTGTTTTTTTGTCAGAAAGCTAGGTTGGGATGTCTGCTTTTTTGTGTACTACTTATGAACTGTAGGCCTGCAGTTTATCTTTATTATTTTATTATTTTATTACTTATATTTTTTTATGGGGGGGGGGGGTAGAAGTTAAATCCTGCCAATTCAGTGGAAGAAAATAAAATTTCTTTTGAATTGAATCACTGTACATATCAGGCCCAGGAGAAAGCTACAATGATCACACTCTTATCATCGAAGAGGGTCATGATCAACGTGAAGGACAACCAAGGTCAAACACCGCTCCAGCTCGCTTGTAAGTTTGGAGGACAAAAAGTAGTGACGCAGTCGCTCCTATCCCATCCAGACATCGATGTTGATGTAAGTATATTTATCTTCACTATAATTTTCATCTCATACATTTCAGACCTCTTATCATGCAGGCCCGTATTCACAAAGGTTTTAATCGGTGGTCTAAATATGGGTAGCCAAATTTAACACAAATCTTTAACAGTAGATGTTCGATTTATCAGCATTTTTTTAATTCAAACTGTTTAAAGCTACCTTGGAATGATAAGTACAATAGCATTCTTGACCATTAAAGCATGAGACCAGAAATGTAGTAAACATAAGGAATACACTGATGTAGACAGAGTTGTCACATTTGGCTATCCATACTTCAGTCACAGATTTAACTTTGTACACCTTTGTGAATACGAACCTTTATGAATACGAGCCGTACTATTTACCGTGCTCCCGGAGAATTTGAACCTTGTCCTTGATAATGGTGAAAACACGAATGCATCCAGCTAGCTTGGTAGGCCTATTACATCCTTCAAACTGCAGGTAATGATATTCAAAGTCCTTTGGAAGCGCGTAGAGATGTTATATCATAATGTCATATGCACTCTACAAGAACGGCATATTATTATCATTATTTTCGACTCGTTCGGGAATTCAAAACTGGGACTTGTATCACTGGTTTAGATTATAAAAGAAACTGTTAGGCAACAAACTCAGCGAGAGGGCGCCATTCGAAATGGTCTTTCGGAATGGGTTGAGTTAAATGTCTCGTGTTTTAAAATGTTTATGACCCACATCGTTACAATGATTATGAACTACCTCGTAATCATATGTCCTGTCTTCCTACATTTTTCTTCTTCAACAGCTCCTAGCTTTTGGTCTTTGTTCTTTTCTCATAATACCATTGGTAATTTTTTTTAAACATGGAAGTGTAGAGTCAACGCTTCTCACGCCACAATCAGTTTGTGTGGGAATGATCCTACTAAAGCTCAAACACGAGACTGATCCTTTAACATCAGCTTGCAGTGGCTCAAAGAAAACGATTCTCTCCCTCGACTTGCAAGCGATTTCACGTTAAACACTCGTATCCTTGTTTCCTGTAGACAGGACATATATACATATACATGTTTCCATCACCATTATCCATACAGTATAGTAATAATAATTGTGATACCACATGCAGCGACAGTACAACATTGATTTTCCCGTCTCTCCCTCTTCGGCGTTTCCCATTATGCATGCTTTCCTTCAAATTGATCCTTTTTTTTTACTTTATGTTTCTTCGTTTATTTGTCTTTGACGTTATTTCCATGACCGTTGATCATGATTAAAAAAAAAAGGAATTTACATTTCAGTCTATTTGGTGATATTAATTCATATAATCAACTTTAAGGGGCTGACCTTGATTAGCATAATGGTATTTGTTAGCTCCCTTTACCAAGATGTACACAATAAAAAAGGGTTGATTAAAGTCATCGAGTTGGTTACTTTATGAGCCGTCCAATCTTACGATCTGTGGCTTTAAAAAATCTCAATATATTTTACACACAATATTTTTTAACCAACAGTTGGTCGGTTCATATAGTGACTAACCCAAATGAGTTCAACCAACTTTTGTTCTTTGTTCTTTTTCTTCTTTTTTTTTTACAGCGTATGTATCACTGTGAATTATCAGAATGTATGCATCATTGCAATTTTGGTAATAAATTCATTCAATTCACAGCACCCAGTTAAGCATGGACCTGTCGAGTCAACGCTTCTCAATATTTCATGCCACAATGATCAGTTTGAAAATGCCCTTCTGCTTCTGAAGCACGGTGCTGATCCTCTTGCGGAAGATGGGGCAAGGGACACCCCTCTCTACATCATTCTCAGGAAAGGCAATGTGAAGTATGCTCTACGTTTCTTGACAACGTGTCAGAAGAAGGACCACGACTTGCGAAAGGTAAGAATTACCGACAGCTTTCTACGGCTGCAAATAATCATGCCATATATAAGAGTGGATAACAACTTGATTTAAACTTGGCGGCTTGTATGAGCTTGATCTGCATGTTAAGGTAAGAGTTGTTTGTATCACTGAACATAGGTCACTTCCTTGTATATTACAACTCAGATCTAGAAAAGTGACGCTCCAGGTCTTGTTCATACTTGAACACCATGTGTTAGGCATGTCGGGAGATCTAACCCTAAAGATCTGGAGAAAGGCATGCAGAACATAACTTAAAAAAAAATCATGAATCAAAGTTCTCCAGAGCTGTCCTACCATTTTTAAAGATTTATTTATTTATTTTATTATTATTATTATTATTATTATTTTTTTTTTTTTTTTTTTTTTTTGGGGGGGGGGGGACATCTGCCACCAACAAAGGAATTAATTAGTGAGGGTTGAAGATTTGTCAGTCTGTCGGTTAAGCGAATTTGGAATCGCCGAAACCACTGGCCCGTCTCCGTGGTCTAGTTGTTAAAGGCACTGGCGTTCATAGCCAAAAGAACCTGGTTCGATTCCCGGCGGAGACATTTTTTTTTTCAACCATTGCAAACTTTCAAAAATGGTAGGACAGCTCTGGGGAACTATGATTCATGCTACGCTATTATTCTCTCAATTCATCGCACATGTATTTATTTCCAGGAGAGTTGCCAAAGCTGTTGTATATGTTACTTGATCACAAATGTTAATTATTTCAACATATACATGTATCCCAAAGCATTCGCTCGGATCCAGCTGAGGTGTGCGGCAGGTCATTGTTCGAAACTCATCTGCCACGAACAAAGGAATTAATTAGGGATGAAGATTTGTCCATCTGTCGGTTAAGCGAATTTGGAGTCGCCGAAACCACTGGCCCGTCTCCGTGGTCTAGTGGTTAAGGCATTGGCGTTCATAGCCAAAGGCCCGGGTTCGATTTCCGGCGGAGACATTTTTTCAACCTTTGCAAAATTTCCAAAATGGTAGGACAGCTCTGAGGAACTTTGATGGATGCTACGCTATTATTCTCTCAATTCATCTCACATGTATTTATTTCCATGAGAGTTGCCAAAGCTGTTGTATATGTTACTTGATGACAAATATATATGTACATATATAACAAATTAAAAATAAGAAATGAGAGAGAGAAAAAAAAATGAAACCTCTGAAGCAACCTTTCTTCAAAATCGGTTGTCTTTCCTTTCATTCCTCTCAATTTAACCAGACAAAACACATTAAATTCACTAAGTCCTCTTTCATCTATCAACGCAGATCTTGTCAGCCAAGAACGTGTACAACAAATGTGTTCTTCATGAAGCGATCAAAACAGGACATGAGGTGCTGGTCAAATACTGCCTGGACTGTGGTAAGTATTTTATTCATTATTTATTGATTTATTATAATTTTTGTTTCTAAAAGGATTTGGCGGTAGTTGAGAGTGTCGGAAGATGATGTCTTTGCAAAAGACTTAAATGTTTAAATGAACCTCTACCTTCATGACATTGTGATCCACAGTCCAGTGACTCACCCACTTCCCTTCTGTCCTTTGGCTGGACGAGAGTCAACATTTGCCACTTTGCCACAAGTATTGTGATGACCTTGAGGGATTCATTTCGTAAAATCCACCGTGAACTCGTAACGGTTGCCGTAGCTAAAACGAAGTTCATAATTTTCAAAACATCTTAAGCGCACAGGGATCTTTTGTCATAATTTGATTTGAATTGATTTGAATCCATTTTCCACTTTTTTTTTTTTCCTTAACAGAGTATAATAAATCATACATATGTAATAATGAATAACATCGAAATGAGAACTATGAAAATACAGAAGAATGACTATAATGTAAAAAATTACAAAAAAGTAAAAGAATGTGATGGAACCTAACCCCCCCCCCAAAAAAAAAAAAAAAAAAAAAAAAAAAAAAAAACACTGCGGGTATTACATAGATCCCAAAAGATACGAATAATGATTATACTTAGAAATATATTTCTCATAAAATGAAATGAGCCCACCACAGACCTTTAAAATCAACATACAAATAGCAATAATGTGATAGGAGCTTTAGTAATTCGGTGGTAATAATTATCATTAATAACAATACTATAATCATCGTCACCATCATCATAATCATCATCATCATCCTCCTCATTATCACATTTTTTCCTTCAGTGGCTCCTAGCGATCTGACCGATGGCACATACTCCAATGACTATCTTCTTGAGATTACGTCACAATACAATACAACCGTGATGCATTCAGCCTGTACGAAGGGACATCTTGACTTAGCCATCCTCCTCTATGATCTATGTCCTAAGCTCCTGGAGGCGAAGACGAGTAGGGGATGGACTCCGTTGCACTATGCGTGTAGGAGTAACTATGCAGAAGTAGCCGAAGAGCTCTGTTCACTGTTGCAAAAGTAAGTTAACGAAGAACATTGAAGTCCGTTGCACACAATGTTTCAATTTTTTTTTTTTTTTCTGACGCGGGACTCATAATTCCATTTGAAAGTTCTGGTCCCCGCTGATCCCACTCTTGGTCTAAATTATTGTTACAGAAGGCTTAATCTTTTGACATCAAAGCGATGAGAGAAATCATCTAACAGCATCAGCTTTTTCATTTTACACTTCATAATGCTTGTCAATAACTGCTACTAACAACGACGATTTCTTTCCCGATGATCCTGATCTTGTGTTTACTGATTTTAGTTTGTCCATTTTGTTAGGAGTTAAAGAGGCTCACTCGTGGGCTTTCATGGGGAATTTGACACCGTGGGTGCTTACCCAGTAACAGGTGTTGTCCGTCACTATGAGTTTTATGACCAACAGACTTTATGTAATGCTCTGTATATTCCACCCTTTGCCCCATATGGCAAAGTAATTATCTCACTTTCCCTGGCCCTAGAATGCCCGAAGCAGGCCGAAGAATGTTTATGGTGGGACAGCTAAATTTCATGTGCTCCAGAAACTAGCTGTATTACAGGTATTTCCAGTGCTTTTCACAAATTCTGGTGTCAGCAAATTATGATCCATTCCCCATGAAAGCCCACGAGTAAATTTCTTTAAGCGAAAGATCAACAGAAAGTGTACTGACTCTCCAGTTCACTGTTTTGGTAATTTTGTGGAACTTCCCAAGTCTTATTTTGTTTCTTCATTTATTCAGTTCTATTTTCATCTCGATTTTTCTGTTTTCTTTCTATTTTTTTTTTTTTTTTTTTTAGTTCTGTCATTCATGTTCTAATCTTTTTCAAGAAAAGAACCTCAAGCTGGCAGTGGACGACAGTGAACTGAATGGATGCCCATCGTCACTCAAGTTTACAGTCTACCTGGTTGTTCGAAAATTAGGAAAAGATACGCAAGGAACCTGGAAAAATAGATCCTTTTGTTTCATCTAAAACGTATTCATTTCATATCTTTCTTCTCTTGAGCCTGGTATTTTCATTTCTACCATGCCTTTGCTATATTCAGCCATGAAAGGGAGCTGAAGTTGACCATGGATGACAACGAAGCAGATGGATCCCCAGCGCTGCTGAAGTTTACAGCACTGAAAGGGGCCAGTGATTGCCTGGTTGTTCTCCTGAAGCACGTGCAGGACCCGTCCACTGTGGTTGAACTCATCAAGTGGGTTGCGGCCGAAAAGAACCTCTCCAAAGTCCTAGAGGTTTGTATTTCAACTGTTAGATGTAGCTTCACTCTTGAAAGTCGCCAAGTGGTTGAAACAGCTTGCTAAAATGTTGCTCGTTACTTGGCCATCAATGGGATTTTTTTTTTTTTTTTTCGATTCTTATAATCCGCAAAAATAAATGACTCTGGCGGCATTATCAAGCTAAATTAAGTTGAACTCAATTGCAAATTACAACAGTTACAATTAGTCTCCTTTTTAAAATCGATTTGCCGAGTCAGCAAACTCAAATGACGAATTGAAAAGGGACTGACTCTTGTGTACGCAAGTCACAGATCAGAACTACTGCATTTTGTGTCACCTACCATTAATTCTACGTAAAGCTGTTTGATCTAGGCCTTCTACGCTATATCTATTTCCTGATCACTGCTGATGTTTCATATCATAGAATATTTTGGCACATGTAGTGATATTACTGTGTATCGTGCCCTTATTTTCTCTTTCCTACGTCGTTCAGGTGTTGCTGACCCGATTTGACTACATCTGTTCGGGTAATTTCGATTCAGCAGACGTAGAGAAAATCGTACTACTATGTGCAGCTAAGGGGCAAACAGAGTAAGATACTGATGTTTATATTGGAACAACGCCTCTACGCGTAAACACACTAATAAATCCAGGGGGAGAGGGTGTTTCACAAAGCTTTGCGCAAATTTACGCATTACTTTACCAGTGACTTGAATATGAAGAGGCATATGTGATGCCCAAAGTTTTTTCTGACATTTTAACAAAGTGCGACTGTTTTTCCCATAATCATTCTCAATTAAACTGTGGCGAAAAAGAACTTTGCATTTAAACTGCAACTGCAAATTTGAACTTTAGCTCTTGCGATTAAAAAAAAAAAAAAGTCATGCCTAACTTTATGCACAACTTTGTGAAACGACCCCAGGTGCATATCACAACATTACACTCACACTAAAAATATAAAACATTTTCAAAAGTACGCACATGCCTTTATACGAACAACAAACACACCATGCTCACACCCATCTAATTTTTCATTGTTCTTTTTTGAAGTTGATTATTGCCGTTTCTGTTGTCACATTTTTGGGGTTTAAAA
>CM057168.1:16275495-16316495 GCA_029962745.1 Echinometra lucunter
TACGTAGGAATATCGAATTCCTTCCCTGGACCTATATTGTGGAATACCCTACTCATTCTATCAGGAATAGTCTCTGTCAACTTTCATATCAGCCCTGACTTACCTGGAGAGCGTTTCATAAAGAGTTCTGTTGGTGATTTTCACCAACTGTTATGAGGTACTGAAACTCCTCGCATCTGATTGGCTAAGAGCAAATTACTCAGTGAAAATCACCGATAAGACTCTTCATGAAACGCTCCCCTGGTCTTTGCTATGATGTCATATAAAAAATAACAACAATGCTAGCAAAGGACATTTGAAATAAACGATCTGAAGTTACCAAACTGACAAAAAGGTTACATTCGTGAGACATTCCAAAGCAAGCAAAGGTGGGTATCGGGTCTTCATCATCATGAACGTCACCATCATCTATAAAACCGGTATCAATCGACCAATTCTCGGGCCTTCAGCTTCGAACTTTTTAAGATACAACAACACATAGAACCAATAGAGGAGTCTTCTCACAGGGGCGGCGCTACAGGATGGGGGGGGGGGGGAGAAAAATAAGAAAAAAAATATGAAAAAAAGAGAAGAAAAAAAGTATAAGAAAAGAGAGGGCTCTGTTATGTAACTATATAATACCAATTTTTTTTCATTTAAAACGTCAACTCACCTATGGGTCTTCTACCCACTCCCCCCCCCCCCCCCCCCATCAAAATACCCTGACGCCACCCCTGTCTTCATATGATAAGGTTTCGAAAAAAAAAATACATATCATACACGATTTTGATTTTTTTTTTTTTTTAAGGCCTTTATTATACTCACGGCTTTGAAATGTACACCATAAGCATAGTTGAAATCCCCAAGTCCAGGCAGAATGAAGAGAACAGTGAAAAACTGGACCCCTATCTCCCGGAAAATACTGAGAAGTCCACGCATCGAGTTGCACTTTGAGTGTCGGTACATCCAAAAGCGATACAGCTGATCAGGGAGTTTTTTTGTTTTTGTTTTTTAAATTAAGTTGCGGTAAGTTAAAAAGAAAAAGACATTTTACCCACAATTTAGAGCTCTGTTCATTCCAAGAAATCCCCTAGTTTGAGCTTACCGCTAATATGATAAAAATGATGATGGTTATAATAAATAGATGTTCGAAAAACCTCAAAACGAAAAAAAAAGAAGTGATAGTAATGATAAAACTAGCATTTTTCAAGGAAATAGTACCTGCAATGATTAAAAAAACAATAACCAATAATACAAAGCAGTTCTAAGATTCTAATGTTCATGAAAACAAGAACAAAAACAACAGCACCAAAACACCAATATTAACCTAATACTCACTCACGGGATACTTATGAAATATCAGTAAACCCTACGATTTCTTTTTTTTTTTTTTTCATTCCACTCATTGTCATACTTGTAAATCCTGCCTAAGAATTAATTTTGCAAGAGAGATTTATCTATTTTCCATTAATGTCTTCATATTTCTTGCATTCATTTGTTTTACATGTGGATTGGTACACTTTAATTGCAGCTGGAAAGTACTTGAATAGGTACACGTTAAGATAATTTAACCCTATCATTATGCCTATTCTAATGAGATTATAAGAAACATCCACATTTTTTTTTTTTTTTTAATCGGGATGGCGAGTGTTTCACAAAACTTTTCGTAAAATTACGTACAACTTTAAGTTCGATTGAACTATTAACAGCCGAAGGGAAGGACCAATATTTTTCCTCGGTTTAATCCGTTGGCTACTGAATTCTTTCATTCCGATATGCTTATCAAAGGGGCCAGTCGGCAATGATTGAACAAAGTGTGACTGTATTTCGCATTATCTCATTTAAACGGTTGGCAAAAATTATCCTTCACTTTGAAAATGTTTTGATGATAATGAGAATATTAATCTACACAGACATTTCAGCTATAACTTATGCAATTTGATAAGACTGAGAATCCCATTTGGCTTTCTTTATGAAGTATTTCTTTAGTTCATGCATAGGTCTGTGCAGAGCTTTGTGGAACACAGCCGTGATTGTTATTCTTACAAATTCAACAAAGTAGATCACAGTGAGCACAAAGATGATCCAGAACCCAACTTTCCCAAAGAGGACCAAGGCGACAGGGTCCAGGTTCTCCTCCCATCGAGTCTGACCGTCTGCTAACCAGGTGTAATTGTTGTCTTCGGGGACGCCCTGGACGTAGAAGGGTGGCGGACTGACCAGGCTGTGGCCCGTGATCAGGATTAAGAGAGTGAGTAGGAGGAAGAAACTCATCCAGTATATCGGCCGTGTAGCCTTGTGCTTATGTAGGAGCAGCAAGCGCACTACAGGGTGGTTTAACAACTCCCTACTCTCATCCGTTTTGAGCTGACATGGAAGTGAATATTTTTTACGGAAGTGAATATTTTTACTTCAACCATATAGGGACACAATAACTTTAATAATAATGTTTATGATCTTCTAAATTTTTAAGAGCCTAATGAACATCCAGTTTTTGTAGTTTATCTTGGAGATGACATTCTAATCCCACCTTTTCAGTGCTGTAGAACCCACTTGGGCTATTTTTGAAAGTTCGACATCACTACAATAATGCATAATCCCCTCCAAAATCATTACATTCATGTATATAAACTTTAAGAGTTTTCATGGGGAACTCAAGCTAAAATTGCAGTAGCACAGCAGATAGAATATTCTTGAAGAGTCGTGGCGGCATTACGAAAAATGAGATGTTAACCTTTAAGGGTAGGTTGGCCTCTAGAATTGAAAGTAGGTTAAGAACACAGTAAAGTGGACATCGGCGGTTGATGTGAAATCCTGGGGAGGGGGGGGGGGGGGGGGGGGGAGCGAAGTGTTGAACCCTGGAATCCAGGAGAAAAATTATTTTCAAGTTCATTCCTTCAAAAATTTCTCAGAAGATTAAACTATTTCTCTCTTACCATCAGTCGAAGCGGATGGTTTTGTGAGCGGTATACTGGGTCCGTTACAAAGATACTGGCTGCATCGTGGAGTGTCCCATCGGCGTTGAAATTTGAATACACCTACGAAGAATATGTTATTAAATATCTCATTAAAATTAGTCTTAGTTATTATATTCTGAAATCATACAAAGAAAGAAAAAGGAAACTGATACTCATTGAAAAAAATACAACTTAAAAAAATAACAAATCGAATGATTGGTAGACTCAAGCCTGCGTGGTTAAGTGAGGACTCGGAAGGGAGTGTAAATAATAGATATCAAAGAAAATGTCACAGGACTATTTTCGCTGTTAAGAGAGAGAGAATTCACGCTCTTTTTTTTTTCTTTCTTCTTCCTTTTTTTTTTTTTTTTTTTTGTTAGTGCAACACATAAAATGCAAGATTTAACACGATAAATGCTGTTTCGAAGTTTAAAAACTTACAGTTTCGTGTCGGCCGTTGGTATTTTGATCAGATGCCCCATGGCCGATGGTTTGTAACATCATGCCATACCCACGGATTGCTAAAGCCTGTAGCGTCATCCTCCTTCCTATGGACCAATATAGAACACTATGTTGAAACATATCATGCAAAACAACTTCGTATACTAGCAGTTCATTGCAAGCTCTAACCTGCATTTGTTATTACACTTCACAGTTTCTTTAGTTATTGTTCTACCGATCCGGTGTCTATTTTACCCCTTCCCCCGCCCCCCCCCCTCCCAAAAAAAAGGAGCTTGAGAGGTTCAACCCTCGAAGCCCATCATGTGGTAAAAGGTCTCCAAAACGTAAGAAGAAAACATCCCGGGAAAACACCCAAAGTACTTCCCTGGCAAAATAAAATAATAAAAGTGCGCTTCACATTTCTGGAAATCATAGTACACAAAATGCAAAGTAGAAAACTATGTTCCACATAGCTGGATTTTTTTCATTTACATTTAAAGTTCATTAATAATAATAAAATAATAATATGTCACATTTATATTGCGCTTAATACAATGTTTCTAAGCGCATGAGAAAAAGAGAGCAAAAGAGAAAAAAGTGGAAGAACACATATAAAATACATTAACTAAGAAGAGGATTGCCTAACAAGATGAGTCTTAAGAAGTGTTTTGAATCAGTCTATAGTGGAGGCCTCACGAATGTAGATGGGAAGACGTTAAATATTTTCATTTCCTCAAGGAAGTTATCAGTTTAAGTGGAAGCGATGTACGGCGTTTTGTACGAGTGAAAACACATTCCATTGTATCTTACTCCATAGAGATGATCCAATCGGAAATGTCCAATGAGTTAGACAGTATCAGCACTTCAGGATAATCATTACAAACACCTATGTTTCTGAATTTCAGCGGCCTTATCTATTATGCCTTACACTTGGCTTTTCCTAAGGACCCCCTCCTCTCCTAAAAACAAAACAAAACAAAACAAACAAAAACCATCTCGGGGAGGATGATGACTTTTTCTTACGCCATAGTAATGTATCTTCCATCCAGTCTGAGAACCAGTCTTCAAGGAGTTCATAGTAGACTCTGATCTTGGTGCAGTTCTTTTCGGCGGAACTGGTCTCCGATAGCCTGGTGATGCATTTATCCAGGACAAACTTGCAAACTCCTGAAAGAATCGAAGGACAATGAATTAATCTGAATCTTATTTTGATCGTTTCTCCTTCTGGATACAGAGGGCACCTAAATAAAGTGGCACTGATATTTCCAATTTATCTTAAAACAGTTCTGCATTTTCATGATAATTGCAAGTTCTTAATTTTGAACAAATTCTAACAACCTCAAAAAAGGATTGGTGATGGCTTTTACCATATTATAATTTCTATAATTTTTCAACCTGATGTCATTTTCGGAAAATGAATCATATTCTTTTAAAAACTACAGCTGGTCTTCAGTCCCTAATAAGCAATGGAGTAAAGAAATGGAATGAACTCCCACCAGATATTAAATCTAGTACAACTCTGAATAAATTTAAATTACTGTTCAAATCACTACTTATGGACACTCTTTAAATACATGTACCTCCCTTAAGTCTTTAAGTCTCAGGCATTTGTGTGTATGTGTGTGTGTGTGTGTGTGTGTTAGGGTGTGTGTGTGAGTGTGTGTGTGTGTGTGTGCGTATGTTGGTGTGTGAATTATGTTCTGTTGTTATTGCATTTGTTCTTAATGTAAGTTATTTCTTTTTTTTTTTTACAATTTTATGGGATACCATGTACAAGCATTTTGCTTTTCGGTGTCCCAGACCATAATTTAATTTCATCATCTATTGTACATTGCTATTTTGATATGTGTTTTATGGTTTAATAAATAAATACAAATACAAATACAAATAAATTCCATTTTCGGAGTATGAAACTCTTTCCATTTGCTCTGATACGAACCATCAAAGCCGTATGCAGGAACTTTTTCGGGGGGGGGGGGGGGTAGTGAATACGTAAAATATTCGAGGGAACACTGGAGCAAGGAACACGGCGCATAACTTGGAACTATGAACCAAACATTTTTAACCGATAACACTACAGAAATTTCTTAGGGGATAAATTAATCCCCTTCTTCAAATTAATTTTTTTTCTGATTTGTTTTCTTTCACACTCAAATATAGTTTGAAAAAAAATGTAACTAATGTGAATGAAAATGGCAAACTTTGCCGTAAATATTGCCAATTTGCACATTAAGTTAGTTAACAGATATTTGTCAATGCACTGCCAATTTAACACTTTAATGATTAGTGCAATTAATTTGTTTGTGGTCGAGAATGGTATCCTGTACGCGCTGAAAATAAACTTATCTTATTCAGTAAACTTTCTCTGCTCATGTATAATGTGTGATTCCAAACATTCTGAATCCATGGATACTGCAAAAGTGCCACAAAAGGGAGATACGGTACTGTTATGGGTTAAACCATCTTCAACTTGCCAAACCCTAAGATTAGGGGGGAGGGCATTATAGAACCTTTGGGCTTAAACACCTATATAAAAAATGATCAATATTATAACCCAAAGAATGGTTAATTGATTTATGTACAAACCTGGCATAGATTGAAAAAGTTTCCGCATGGGTGGGGTTTTACTGTCACCCTCATTGGCTATAAAGCATTAGTACTTACTCCTGACAGTTGTTGATGGCATGGTCCAGGCAATTCAGACCATTCTGGTCGCAATCACAAAATGTGATCTCGTCTTGATTCTGTTTAAGCAGCAGCCCCACGATGAAAGGATCTCCTTTCTGACAGGCATACATACGGGGCGTCATCTACATTGGCGACGATCAAAATACCAGAATAATATTATATATATGACGCATACATACAAAATCAAATCAACTGTACCCTAAAAGTTCTTACCAAATATAAACGTATATACATGTACGTATACCATGAAAATGTGTTTCTTCAGTATCGTAACTAGTGAAATATTCAGTGAAGATTGACTCACGCCATAATGGATGTGATATATGTGTGTGCCTTCTGGGTTGTAATTTCTATTAAAATTGGCACATTTTAACAACAAGAACACAATAAAGATGAAAGCGGATGTGTGTATTTTCAACTTCGATTTTCAGAAAGGGGGGGGGGGGGGGGGGGGGGTAAAAGAGCCATTCGTCATAAATTTAAAGACAAAAAAAAAAAATCACTCACTCCATTGCTATCGTGCATTCCAGCCAATGACTTGTCGGTTTTCAAGAGGAGTTTGGTCATTTGTTTATGGCCTTCTCTGATTGCAAGATGAAGTGGAGTTTGTCCATAACTATTCCTGTTTAAGGAAAGCGACAGGAAAGAAGGGAAAGAAATGAGATTCGGGATTGCATATCTAATCGCTGCGTTTGCTTGTTAAAGGAGCCTCTCTTGTCTCAATTCTTTGTAGAAAAGGGGGAACATATTTTTCATTTCATTTCATTTCGTAACGCAGTAAGAATAACTTCCAAATTATTATTAAAAAAAAAGAAAACAGTACCCCTGTTTTGTTTTTTCTCAGTGTACATTTCAAACGATCTCGATGACTGATATGAAAATAACACTATTCCTGCTTACATAATTTTATTGTGTTTTTCTGTTACCACTAATTCAAATAATAAGAAGCAATAATATTATACTTGAATATGTTTGGAGACAACTATTTTAGATGCATTTCTCAGTTTCGAGTAAAATATTAGATCAAAAGGGTAGGGCTTTCTGTGACACTAATTGAATTAGAAATCATTTAGAAAAAAAAATAAATTTAACGTACCTTTCGTGTAACACAACATCATCTTTCTTTATTATGGCTTTAGCTGTATCCAAATGCCCACCCTGCGCGATCAGATGCAATGCAGTGTTCTCCTGATCGTCTTTCAGTAAGCTGGTATGCTTGCGCCAGTGAGCGAATTGCAGAAGACTCCTTGGCGTGAGATAGAAGACAAGATTTTAACATAAATCAGCGCATTTCTTGCGTTTCACACCTTGAGAGGCCCATTTTCCCACTTGCGGGTCGACAACTATTTCCAAAATACCAGACGCCGCGAGTGAGAGTTGGCGAATTGAAGAAATATTTAACTGACCGAGGGGTGCCAAGCGCAGGGAAGAAGAAGGATGAGTTGGTGGAACTACCGGTGAGAGTTCAGGGAAAAGTGTTAGAAGGCTGTAAACACTTAGAAAAGGAGCGGAAGATGCGACTAGTCCAAGGTGTTGATGGAATGTTGTCGACCCATCTCGCGCTAGAGTGAGTGTCGCAACTGAACCGAACGAAGTCGCGAGGATTGTAAAACGCGAGAATTCTGAACTTCATTCAAGCAGTCATTTGAACAGGATTAGAATTTCCAGTTGAAAAAGGAGAAACAAGAAATCTTCTTCCGTGGAGTTCGATATAAAAGCATACAAATTCAAAATAAACACACACACACACCAAAAAAGAAAACCAAAAAAAAACACAAAAACATAAGTTACCACTACCAACAAAAATTAACTTAATTTGCATGAAACAAAATGCGACTGGACTTGATGCTCTTGCGAGACAAAGAAAAACAAACAAATGAACACAGATAAAAAGCAAAACAAAAAAAGGAAAACATAATAAAAGACCCACCCCCCCCCAAAAAAAAAAAAAAGAAAGGGGGAAAGAAAAAAAAAAGGTTATACGTATCATTCGGATTAAGATTGTCAGTCTTAAGTTGTATTAGAACTTTATGATAATCCGTCAACCTTTCAATGTATCGATATAAAGTAATGTCTTTTCCCCTCTCTTCCGTTGTGTGAATTATCTCAGTTTTCAATTATCATATCTAATGTTTGTCCAATTTCGTTTTTTTATATTTGTTTCTTTGAAAGTGGAAAATAAAGTTCAAAGTTCAAAGTTAAATCCACTTTGTCTTAAATTTCATGCTAATTTTTTTTTAAACCCCAAAAATGTGACAACAGAAAACGGCAATAATCAACTTCAAAAAAGAACAATGAAAAAATAGATGGGTGTGAGCATGGTGTGTTTGTTGTTCGTATATAGGCATGTGCGTACTTTTGAAAAATTTTTATATTTTTAGTGTGAGTGTAATGTTGTGATATGCACCTGGGGTCGTTTCACAAAGTTGTGCATAAAGTTAGGCATGACTTTTTTTTTTTTTTTTAGTCGCAAGAGCTAAAGTTCAAATTTGCAGTTGCAGTTTAAATGCAAAGTTCTTTTTCGCCACAGTTTAATTGAGAATGATTATGGGAAAAACAGTCGCACTTTGTTGAAATGTCAGAAAAAACTTTGGGCATCACATATGCCTCTTCATATTCAAGTCACTGGTAAAGTAATGCGTAAATTTGCGCAGAGCTTTGTGAAACACCCTCTCCCCCTGGATTTATTAGTGTGTTTACGCGTAGAGGCGTTGTTCCAATATAAACATCAGTATCTTACTCTGTTTGCCCCTTAGCTGCACATAGTAGTACGATTTTCTCTACGTCTGTTGAATCGAAATTACCCGAACAGATGTAGTCAAATCGTGTCAGCAACACCTGAACGACGTAGGGAAGAGAAAATAAGGGCACGATACACAGTAATATCACTACATGCGCCAAAATATTCTATGATATGAAACATCAGCAGTGATCAGGAAATAGATACAGACCAATTTCACAACGCAAGAGGACAGCAGACTGTTCGACATAGTTCGACGTACTGCGGTGGGCGCTCCGACTTTTATAGTACACAAGTCAATAGCGCATTATGTACATTCGTTCGATTTTTTGTCTGTTTTGACCAGTATATGCAGATTTATTTTAATATTTGCAATGAGAAATTATCAGGGAAGTTCAGGTCGCAGCTGTGCGGTGCTCAAATGCCACAAGAAGTAGAGAAAGTTTAAAAATTGGAAGCTAACTGAGTGCGAAATTCACTCGCTTTTGACTCATGAAGCCTGTTTGTGTGAGAAGCCGTACTCCCTACACAGGTTTCCGTAAGCAATGTGAAGGAATTCGTCGCCAGTGGGTAAAACATCAACAGAAAGGACTTTTAAGTCAAGAAACATTATCATTATGTACTTTGGCGTAAAATTTAATGAGTGAAAACATGACTTTGTAAACAAGGTAAGATTTAGGGCTCCCGTTTACTACGGTTTCTATGCTGCAATCGAACTTTTACTGACAAAACTAAGTTGAAAAACCATCGAAAGTACAAAAATACATCATACCTTCATTCCGTCAGATATGACCATTGTCTTACCTCATCTATCCATGTATCCATGCTTTATTTTATTGATCTAGAATAAAGTAAATGGAACAATATCGGGGCATATCTCATATCTTACATTCATGTTGTACACAGAGCCAATCGCGGTCAGCGCGCTTGCCCACCGCAGCAATGGCGTCGCCAATAGAGGGCCAAACACATAAACCGGAGGTTAAATTGGTCTATAGCGTAGAAGGCCTAGATCAAACAGCTTTACGTGGAATTAATGGTAGGTGACACAAAAAGCAGTAGTTCTGATCTGTGATTTGCGTACACAAGAGTCAGTCCCTTTTCAATTCGTTATTTGAGTTTGCTGACTGGGCAAATCGATTTAAAAAGGAGACTAATTGTAACTGTTGTAATTTGCAATTGAGTTCAACTTTGCTTTAAGATTCATTCGAATTACAATTTAGCTTGATAATGCCGCCAGAGTCATTTATTTTTGCGGATTATAAAAAAAAAAAAAAAAAAAAAAACACAAATCCCATTGATGGCCAAGTAACGATCAACATTTTAGCAAGCTGTTTCAACCACTTGGCGACTTTCAAGAGTGAAGCGACATCTAACAGTTGAAATACAAACCTCTAGGACTTTGGAGAGGTTCTTTTCGGCCGCAACCCACTTGATGAGTTCAACCACAGTGGACGGGTCCTGCACGTGCTTCAGGAGAACAACCAGGCAATCACTGGCCCCTTTCAGTGCTGTAAACTTGAGCAGCGCTGGGGATCCATCTGCTTCGTTGTCATCCATGGTCAACTTCAGCTCCCTTTCAGGGCTGAATATAGCAAAGGCATGGTAGAAATGAAAATACCAGGCTCAAGAGAAGAAAGATATGAAATGAATACGTTTTAGATGAAACAAAAGGATCTATTTTTCCAGGTTCCTTGCGTATCTTTTCCTAATTTTCGAACAACCAGGTAGACTGTAAACTCGAGTGACGATGGGCATCCATTCAGTTCACTGTCGTCCACTGCCAGCTTCAGGTTCTTTTCTTGGAAAAAAATTAGAATATGAATGACAGAAAAAAAAAATAGAAAGAAAACAGAAAAATCGAGATGAAAATAGAATTGAATAAATGAAGAAAAAAAATAAGACTTGGGAAGTTCCACAAAATTACCAAAACAGTGAACTGGAGAGTCAGTACACTTTCTGTTGGTCTTTAGCTTAAAGAAATTTACTCGTGGGCTTTCATGGGGAATGGATCATAATTTGCTGACACCAGAATTTGTGAAAAGCACTGGAAATACCTGTAATACAGCTAGTTTCTGGAGCACATGAAATTTAGCTGTCCCACTATAAACATTCTTCGGCCTGCTTCGGGCATTCTAGGGCCAGGGAAAGTGAGATAATTACTTTGCCATATGGGGCAAAGGGTGGAATATACAGAGCATTACATAAAGTCTGTTGGTCATAAAACTCATAGTGACGGACAAAACCTTATACTGGGTAAGCACCCACGGTGTCGAATTCCCCATGAAAACCCACGAGTGAGCCTCTTTAACCCCTAACAAAATGGACAAACTAAAATCAGTAAACACAAGATCAGGATCATCGGGAAAGAAATCGTCGTTGTTAGTAAGCAGTTATTGACAAGCATTATGAAGTGTAAAATGAAAAAGCTGATGCTGTTAGATGATTTCTCTCATCGCTTTGATGTCAAAAGATTCAGCCTTCTGTAACAATAATTTAGACCGAGAGTGGGATCAGCGGGGACCAGAACTTTCAAATGGAATTATGAGTCCCGCGTCAGAAAAAAAAATAGAAATGAAACATTGTGTGCAACGGACTTCAATGTTCTTCGTTAACTTACTTTTGCAACAGTGAACAGAGCTCTTCGGCTACTTCTGCATAGTTACTCCTACACGCATAGTGCAACGGAGTCCAACCCCTACTCGTCTTCGCCTCCAGGAGCTTAGGACATAGATCATAGAGGAGGATGGCTAAGTCAAGATGTCCCTTCGTACAGGCTGAATGCATCACGGTTGTATTGTATTGTGACGTAATCTCAAGAAGATAGTCATTGGAGTATGTGCCATCGGTCAGATCGCTAGGAGCCACTGAAGGAAAAGTAGTGATAATGAGGAGGATGATGATGATTATAATGATGGTGACAATAATTATTGTATCGCTATTAATGATAATTATTACCACCGAATTACTAAAAGCTTCTATCACATTATTGCTATTTGTATGTTGATTTTAAAGGTCAGTGGTGGGCTCATTTCATTTTTTTTTTGAGAAATATATTTCTAAGTATAATCATTATTCGTATCTTTTAGGACCTATGTAATACCAGTAGTGGTTTTTTTCTTTTTTATTAGGTTCCATCACATTCTTTTAAGTTATAAATTCCTTAGCGATCATTTTAGTTACTTTTTTTGTTAATTTTTACATGATAGTCATTCTTCTGTATTTTCATAGTTCACATTTCGATGTTATTCATTTATTATACTGTGTTAAGAGGGGGAAAAAAAGAGTGGAAAATGGATTAAAATCAATTCAAATCAAATTATGACAAAAGATCCCTATGCGTTTAAGACGTTTTGAAAATTATGAACTTCGTTTTAGCTACGGCAACCGTTACGAGTTCACGGTGGATTTTAGGAAATAAATCCCTCAAGGTCATCATAATACTTGTGGCAAAGTGGCAAATGTTGACTCTCGTCCAGCCAAAGAAGGGAAGTGGATGAGTCATTGGACTGTGGATCACAATGTCATGAAGGCAGAGGTTCAAATCCCTACTTAAACATTTAAGCCTTTTGTAAAGACATCATATTCCGACACTCTCAACTACCGCCATTTATCTTATCGTTTAAGAAACAAAAATTGTAATAAATCAATAAATAATGAATAAAATACTTACTACAGTCCAGGCAGTATTTGACCAGCACCTCATGTCCTGTTTTGATCGCTTCATGAAGAACACATTTGTTGTACACGTTCTTGGCTGACAAGATCTGCGTTGATAGGTGAAAGAGGAATTAGTGTATCTAATGTCTTTTGTCTGGTTAAATTGAGAGGAATGAAAGGAAAGACAACCGATTTTGAAGAAAGGTTGCTTCAGAGGTTTCATTTCTTTCTCTCTCTCTCTCTCATTTATTATTTTTAATTTGATATATATGTATATATATATATTTGTCATCAAGTAACACATACAACAGCTTTGGCAACTCTCACGGAAATAAATACATGTGAGATGAATTGAGAGAATAATAGCGTAGTATGCATCAAAGTTCCCCAGAGCTGTCCTACCATTTTGGAAATTTTGCAAAGGTTGAAAAAATGTCTCCGCCGGAAATCGAACTCGGGCCTTTGGCTATGAATGCCAGTGCCTTAACAAATAGACTACGGAGACGGGCCAGTTGTTTCGGCGACTCCAAATTCGCTTAACCGACAGGCTGACAAATCTTCAACCCTCACTAATTAATTCCTTTGTTGGTGGCAGATGTCCCCCCCCCAAAAAAAAAAATAAATAAATAAATAAATAATAATAATAATAAAAATAAAAAAAAATAGAAATAAAAAATACAAAAATAAAATAAAATAAAATAAAAAAATAAAAGAAATATAATAAAATGAAAAAAAAAAATCAATCAATCAATCAATCAATCAATCAATCAATTTTTAAAAAAATGGTAGGACAGCTCTGGGAAACTTTGATTCATGATTTTTGTAAAGTTATCTTTTGCATGTCGTATGCCTTTCTCCAGACCTTTAGGGTTAGGTCTCCCAACATGCCTAACACATGGTGTTCAAGTATGAACAAGACCTGGAGCGTCACTTTTCTAGATGTGAGTTGTAATATACAAGGAAGTGACCTATGTTCAGTGATACAAAAAACTCTTACCTTAACATGCAGATCAAGCTCATACAAGCCTCCAAGTTTAAAGCAAGTTGTTATCCACTCTTACATATGGCATGATTATTTGCAGCCGTAGAAGGTTGTCGGTAATTCTTACCTTTCGCAAGTCGTGGTCCTTCTTCTGACATGTTGTCAAGAAACGTAGAGCATACTTCACATTGCCTTTCCGAAGAATGATGTAGAGAGGGGTGTCCCTTGCCCCATCTTCCGCAAGAGGATCAGCACCGTGCTTCAGAAGCAGAAGAGCATTTTCAAACTGATCATTGTGGCAGGAAATATTGAGAAGCGTTGACTCGACAGGTCCATGCTTAACTGGGTGCTGTGAATTGAATGAATTTATTACCAAAATCGCCACCATGCATACATTTTGATAATTCACAGCGATACATACGCTGTAAAAAAAAAAAAAAAAAAAAAATTAAAAAAATGACAAAAGTTTGTTAAAATTATTTGGGTTAGTCACTATATGAACCGACCAACTGTTAGCTAAAAAATATTGTATGTAAAACAATAAAGATGTTTTAAAGCCACGGTTGGTAAGACTGGACGGCTCATAAAGTAACCATCTCGATGACTTTAATCAACCCCTTTTTTATTGCGTACATCTTGGTAAAGGGAGCTAACAAATACCATTATGCTAATCAAAGTCAGCCCCTTAAAGTTGATTATCTGCGAATAGATTTTTTTTTTTAAATCATGATCAACGGTCATGGAAATAACCTCAAAGACAAACAAACGAAGAAACATAAAGTAAAAAGGATCAATTTAAAGGAATACGTGCATAATGGCAAACGCAGAAGAGGGAGAGGCGGGAATATCAATGTTGTATGTGGTATCACAATTATTATTGCTATACTGTATAGATCATGGTGATGGAAACATGTACATGTATACATGTCCTGTCGACAGGAAACAAGGATACGAATGTTTAACGTAAAATCGCATGCAAATCGAGGGAGAGAATCGTTTTCTTTGAGCCAATGCAAGCTGATGTTAAAGGATCAGACTCGTATTTGAGCTGTAGTAGGATCATTCCGACACAAACTGGTTGTGGCATGAGAATCGTTGACTCTACACTTCCACGTTAAAAAATTACCAATGGTATTATGGGAAAAGAACAAAGACCAACAGTTAGGAGCTATTGAAGAAGAAAAATGTAGAAAGACAGGATATATGATTACGAGGTAGGTCTGTCTTAATCATTGTGACGATGTGGGTCATAAACATTTGAAAACACGAAACCATTTAACTCAACCCATTCCGAAAGACCATTTCGAATGGCGCCCTCTCGCTGAGTTTGTTGCCTAACAGTTTCCTTTATAATCTAAACCAGTGATACAAGTCCCAGTTTTGAATCCCGAACGAGTCGAAAATGATAATGATATGCCGTTCTTGTAGAGCGCGTATGACATTATGATATAACATCTCTACGCGCTTCCAAAGGACTTTGAATATCATTACCTGCAGTTTGAAGGATGTAATAGGCCTACCAAGCTAGCTGGATGCATTCGTGTTTTCACCATTATGAAGGACACGGTTCAAATTCTCCGGGAGCAAGGTAAAAGAATAAAGACTACGGCTCGTATTCATAAAGGTTCGTATTCACAAAGGTGTACTAAGTTAAATCTGTGACTGAAGTATGGGTAGCCAAATGTGACAACTCTGTCTACATCAGTGTATTCCTTATGTTTACTACATTTCTGGTCTCATACTTTAATGGTCAAGAATGCTATTGTACTTATCATTCCAAGGTAGCTTTAAACAGTTTGAATAAAAAAAAAAATGCTGATAAATCGAACATCTACTGTTAAAGAATTGTGTTAAATTTGGCTACTCATATTTAGAACACTGATTAAAACCTTTGTGAATACGGGCCTGCATGATAAGAGGTCTGAAATGTATGAGATGAAAATCATAGTGAGGATAAATATACTTACATCAACATCGATGTCTGGATGGGATAGGAGCGATTGCGTCACTACTTTTTGTCCTCCAAACTTACAAGCGAGCTGGAGCGATGTTTGACCTTGGTTGTCCTTCACGTTGATCATGACCCTCTTCGATGATAAGAGTGTGATCATTGTAGCTTTCTCCTGGGCCTGATATGTACAGTGATTCAATTCAAATGAAATTTTATTTTCTTCCACTGAATTGGCAGGATTTAACTTCTACCCCCCCCCCATAAAAAATATAAATAATAAAATAATAAAATAATAAAGATAAACTGCAGGCCTACAGTTCATAAGTAGTACACAAAAAAGCAGACCTCCCAACCTAGCTTTCTGACAGAAAAACAAAATAGGGATGATTTTGCTCAAAATTAGGAGAGAAGCAGCATTTTCCATATCAAGAAAATAGGAAAATCATATCGAAACAAGAGCTTGGAATGGTCATAATTCAGATTCAGAATGGCTGGGAAGGCCTGCTCACCGTACACAGCATAACATGGAAGAAGGCGGGGACCCTGAAACAAATGCCAGTGGCGGAGGTACACCTGAAAGCAGAAATGCAGTGTAGAAATATAAGAAGAGAGGGGCTGACAAAGAGAGGGAAAATAGGATATAGGAAAGTAGTAGCGAGAAAGGCAAAAGAGGACGGAAACTCCAACCTTAACGATAACAGTGGCACGCATACGTGTAAAAAAAAAAAAAAAAAAAAGGAAAAATCAGTGACATTTCGCAGGATAGAAGTGAAGTTACAACACGTACCGGTCGGTTCACCATTTTAACTGGCGTTGTGACAAAATAACTATAAGGTTTAGTCCCAGCCAATAGGTTTTAAATTACTATTTGGCACTTTCTTTCTCTCTCTCTCTCTCTCTCTCTTCTTCTTCTTCTTCTTCTTTCTTTCTTTCTTTTCTCCTTTAAGATTAACCCGTTAGTGTAGGGTTTTATTTCGGTATTTCCGAACTGGCGGCAAAACAGATCTTTTGCACAAAATTAATAGGTTAAAGTCAGAATTATCTCCAAAAGTTAAAGTCAAGTAAGCTGTTTGATATTAACATAAAATGCCCACGTATTTAAAGTAGAGGATATTTCCCTCCGCTCGCATTTACCTTTCAATCTGACGTCATAAAAATGACTTTGTATCAGTAATAGCTGTGATATCTTTTCATCACGAATTCAACTATTTATGACGAAATAAACGCTGTTGTTAGCAATTATTACAGCAAATATACAAGTGGCGAGAGCAAGAATCGAATCCTGGACTTTTATATTGTAGAACGAGTGCGTAACGCATTGAGCTGCGAGAGCGATTGACACCGGTGAGGGTTCGCTAAGAAAATTATACCTGGAATTCATACGTACATTGTCTTCGAAAGCTTATTCATTTCTACGATGTTTCTATGACGTAGAATTGAAAGGTAACAGCGAGGGGCAAGGACTATCCTCTACCATACATACCTGGCTTTCACTTCTTGCTCTGTCTCTGACAACAAAATGTATCGGTCTCTTTCCGCCAGCACCCTTCATGTCAAGATCTAATATTGAATTCGGAAAGCAAATTAAACAGATCAAATAGGCACTAATAAATAATAGTTTTCATTATGCCCAAGTTCCCCAGTTTTTAAGAGAATACCTGATTATCAACCCCGGACTGAAATTTAATTGTGAAATGTGTCCATTCGTTTACCTGATTAAAGAGAGCGACAACCCTCATGCACTTCTTGTTTTTGTTTTTCTTTTTCGTTTTGTTTTGTTCGTCTTTTTAAAGAGGCACGGTACTCTGACGCTAAAACACAAAAAAATTACAGTTGGAATTCTTAAAGAAAACAATTCTCATCCCCACCTAGCTTCCCACCCCCCCCCCAAAAAAAAAAATGGACGTAAACGTTTTACACCTCACTAATAAAGCGATTCATGTATTCAGGCCTTTTTTGTTGTTTTTTCTCTCCCTCATTCTCTTTAATTTTCTCATGGGGGGGGGGGGGGGGGGGGGTCGGGGTGCTTTCTTTTTTATTCTCTCTCTCTCTCTCTCAAATGTCTTTTGACGATTTTCTTGATGTACGTTGGAAATAGAAGGTAAAGGACTTCCCCGTCCGCAAAGTTCGCGGTTCATCGCGAATATGCTTGCAGTGCCTCCGGGAGAACAGTACGTAGGGCCTAGTACCGAAGAAACTACCCTGGGTAAACAAAACATATTGTTATTATCATTATTATTAATATTATTAATATCATTATCGTAGTTGGCTCACCTCCGCCGTGGTGTATGATCAATTCAAGCCAGGGTACCAGCCTCTTGATGCATGCGTAGTGAATGACACAGTTTCCTCGTCCATCCTTAGCACCAAGCTCCTCGTGAACTTGATCTGGCGTTAGACCACATAACAGATTCCTTGCTTGCTCCATATCAGGATATTTAGAGGTGACTAACTAAAAATGAGAGAAGGAAAAGGAACCATGTAAAAGTTAAGTTCATTTATCATTTGATGTTTCGTTTGAAATCTGAATGGACGTTCCGAAATTGTACATTAAATTGAAAAAGGAAGGTCCTTCCTGTTCTGTTTTGTTTTGTTTTGTTTTTGTTTTGTTTTTTTTTTAAGAAAGAAGAAATAAAAAAAGGGTTCCTTATTCCGAAGGTTCGTTAGTCCGAAAATGAAATAAGGTTCGTAAGTTCGTTAGTTATTTTCGGAATAACGAACCTTATTTCATTTTCGGATTAACGAACCTTCGGACTAACAAACCTTCGGAATAGCAAACCTTCGAAATAACGCCACATATGTCCGGATTAACGAACCCTTTTTCATCTTCGGACTTACGGATATCTAGGTATACGCAATTTGCATGTTTCGGAATAACGAACCTTCGGAATTATGAACCTTCGGAATAACGAACCTTAGGAATAACGAACATCACCTCTTTTTTTTTTTGGGGGGGGGGGGGGTAGTGGGAGTGGGGGTGATTAACCGCCAACTCTGCGAGACGGGTGAAGTCCATACCTCTCATTCCTAATTTTCCCATGTCAAGGCCGGATCCAATTTTTTCAAAAGGGGGGGGGGATCGGCATTTTCAAGTGTCTGTTTTACCCGAAAAGAAGGAAAAAATGGTCCTCGACATTTTCAGGTGTATTTGTCTTGGCTTGAAAAGAGGGGGAAGGGCGGGGCCGCGGTCGATTTGCACCCCCCTCCCTCCTTCTCTGGATCCGCCCCCTCATGTTAATTTTCCCAACGTACCTTTAGCAATGTAGTGCGATGATCTTTTCGGGCGGTCAAGATCCGGAAGCTCCCTACTCCAGAAATCAAAACGGGTTCAGACTCTGACAACGATCCCTCTTCCTCGCTGCTGTTCGTATCCTCATTCTTGTAAGAGGGTGACTGGCCGACATGCGATTCATCTTCACTCGCACTCGAGTCATCATCATAAATGGTTGAAGATGGATGACCATGATGACATGGAGTCTGTTTCAACGTTGAGGGGCTGCTGAAGTGGTTTGGATGTTGCTTCACCATTTTTCAAGTTTTTTTCTTTTCCTTGTTTTCACTCACGTTGTTGCCCTCTGAAAGCCTGGGGAGGTGGGGGGGGGGGGGCGTTAGTAAGTGTCTTGTCAGTCAGTTTTACTGACAAATTTGCTCTCAGCCAATCAGATGCATGAGTAATATCAATAATTATGATGTTAATGATAGTAATTACCATAATTTCATTATTACTGATGATAACAATGATAATAATGATAACAATAATAAAATAATACTGATGATGATAATGATGATAATGATAATAACAATGTGATCTCTAACAACACACACTAACCTTAAAAAAGCTCTTCGCCACAGTCCTGTAAGTATACACACCTACATAGGCCTACATAGGTTACATGTACATGAGATTTATTTTCACATCGGTATTCGATTTCAAAATCATATCGGGCAGGCTACTTTGAAAAGGATCAACAACGCTTCTCACCGCTCTTCGTTTCTATTGTTTACATGTATACATCCGCCTTTCCGTCAGGTCAGGGGAGCGTTTCATGAAGAGTTTTGTCGGTGATTTTCACTGACTTATATGCTTTCAGCCAATCAGATCCGAGCATTTTCGGTAGCTTATAACATTTGTCGGTGATTTTTCACCGACAAAACTCTTCATTAAACGCTCCCCAGGTCGCATTAAATGTACAATAATGTGGGCATGTGTACAGTACTGTACAATGTACGTCACTGTAGTCGACTAAACTTCCGCAATGATTTTTCATTAAAAAAAAAAGTTGCCTTGCCGGGGAGGGGGATGGAGATAGTGTTCCATCTTCAGTATATGTACTGTACATTGTATGACTTCAGATTCTCTACCGATCCATTAAAAAAAAATAAATAAATAAATAAACAAACAGAAATTAACCTCTACTGGCAGTATAGGTATTTAAACAAGACCTATTCCACCCTATTTTTGGCTTTAAAAAAGCAAGTGACATATCAACCGAATTGCAGTTACTGATTTTTTTTTTTTTTTTTTCATATTTTTTTTCCCTGTACGTGCTCTTCTTCCGGACCAAATTGTATGCATGAAACACTAATCCCGGTAAGAGATATATTAGGCAAGACATGGTATTGCACTGACGTCACTGTAAATGAGATATACATTTGCTCTTTTACAGGAAATGTGACTTTTGTCACTTGCTTCCTTTTGGCAAGAAGGGCAGCAATTTAGTTTACAGAGATATATGCCCATTCTTCACACACATATACAATATAAACAATTTAGAATTCAGTGAATACAGAGAAAATGGAGGGGGGGGGGGGAAGAAAAGATAACAAAGCGAACAATTAGCTGCTATATATTCATATGTAGTGTCCGAAAACTAAGCAAGCCAATGAAACAAGCACACACACAAAAAGATAAAATAATGTAATGATAAATTTTAAAATACCAGTACCCATGGTATTGTCGCGAAGGTTTTACCTCTCGAAATTCACTGACATACAAATAACATTCTCATTATATTGTCACCTGCTTGCTGATCAGGTGAGAATGAAGGGAAAATATTGTTTGTACAATAAGTGCAATCGAGAGATAAAACCTTCGTGACGATCGAGGTTTTGCAAGTCGCAACACATACTACTATGTACCATTGCATGAATACACATTGCTTGTGCAGTGCATACACTAGCGATAGCTGTCGCGGCACAGACTTCAAATGGGAATTCAGACGAATGTGACTGTATCCTCATGTCGAAGGTATGGATACAACCACATGCGGTGGCCGTCAGGGGCGTAGCTAGACCTTTTTCAGTGGGGAAGAGGGGTGTAGAGGCCACTGATTACCGACAGACATTGTCACTGATTACCGACGACCAACGTCTATTACTTAAACCGTCTAAAGCCCATACAATTGTGTGCCTCTATCACATTTTCCTCGTCATTTCTACACATTTTCATTCAATTTCAACCAGATTTGGTGATTTTTATATGAGCAAGCGAGGCAAGGAAATGATGCTCCTTTTCATTTTAGAAGTGATGATTCTTCATCAAAATACGAGATGGGCCTATACGATGTTTAAATCATAAATTTGGTCACTTTGCCTGCAGAATTCATTTGCCTCCCCCAAACATTCTGTGTCTAAATATTATACGAGTGAGCGCAGCGAGCGAGAAAAAGATATACATTCTTTGTCATGCTATTATACGAGAAGACTGAAAAATCTGACGTATTCGCTCATTAACGGTATGTTGTCAACAAAATACATTTTGAACAATATCTGAATCATAGCCTATACCCTTTATCGTGGTAAAAGTGATAATCCTTCATCAAAATATGCGATGGGCCTATTAGATATCTAGGTTATCTTTGTCCCCTCGCTTGCTGAATTCATTCGCTTTCAAAACCATCTTTTATCTATACGAGCGAGCGAAACGAGCGAGGAAAAATATATTCCTTTTCACGGTTGAGGTGATCGTAAATCGGGGGGGGGGGGGATCCTCCCACTTTTTTTGAGAGAGGGATGGTGTGTACAAATATCCCCCCCCCCCCATTTTTAAGGAAGAAAAGATATTTGAATTAATTAATGACATTTTTGATAATCTGTCATAAACAACAATCATATTTTAGAATTTCTATTTGAAAATGCGCTTCAGTGAACAAATGAGACGAGGAAATTATGCAAATGAGGTGAAAGATTAGGGCGTTGTCCCTGCTCCGTGCTGCATCGGAAAGTTAATTTGGCGTAAGATCCTTTGTGCGAAATTTCATGAAAAAAAAAAAAAAAACTGGCAGCATACATGTACTGAACAATAATCATCGATGAAAATAGGCCAGATTTCATTTTTTATTTCCTCTCCGATTGAAACTCTGTATAATAAGGGAACGTAATTTTAACAAAAGTGGAAGTTGGCTTATTTTTATTGATGACTATTGTTCATTCTAATGGGAATTATTTCATGAAAATTAGCACATATCTTCAGGAGGTCATTAACTAACAGGACCTTGCACCAAAGTATCCGATGCGGCACGGAGCAGGGACAACGCCCTTAACTTTTTATCATTTGCATAATTTTCTTGTCTCTTTTGCTCACTGAAATGAAAAAGATCGGGATTTCGATGAAAATCGAATCAGAGGAACTCCCCAAGAAGATTTATGATTAACCACATTAAGCAATTGAATTTTGGTTGATAGGTGTAAGGAGAGCTTTTCTAGTCCCACGTGCTCCTTGAAGCGTGAACTTTCGATTAATTGCCATGAGATCATTCATACATGTGCACCGGTAAAATAGATATGCTAAAAATGTTGTCAATCAGATTTTTAGTGCACACAAATAAGGCAATAAGCCTATTTACTGGATAATTTCAAGATGGTGCTATTTTGTTTTTATTGTGTTCATTCAACCGTGAATTGATAAGTATCAATTGCAAAAGTTGCAAACACCCTTCCAAAACATGAATTACTACGCATTATTAGATCAAACTCAGCGGGCAAAAGATGTCAAAACTGCAGTTTTTGCCATTTTCCTCTCTTGCTCACTCAAGCATGAAATTTGGCGCACAACTCATTTGGCATGTTGGGTAACGAATACAATTTATGTTGCGTGCCTTCAAACGCAGAAAAATTAAAGTATGTTGCGATATCACTGCATCAAAGTCATGGTACGAGGCTTATGAACTTCAAAAAATGACAATTTTGCATTAGGTCACTGGATCGTGACTGAAGGGTTTACCCTGAAATTTCTAGGAAATGTAGCTGGGAAGTGTAGCTACATGGGTCTGTATTCAGATTTCATCAAAAGTTCTTGGTAAAGAAAAAATAAATAAATAAAATACAGGGATACGGTATGTTTTAATGGGTACTTACATGTATTTTGTGTGTGTGCGTGTGTGTGTGTGTGTGTGTTTTTGAATATTATACGAGCGAGCGAAGCGAGGGTAAAACATATAAGCCTACCGTACTCCTTTTTTATATGGTTGAGGTGATTATTCATTCTTCATCAAAATACACGATGGGCCAAAAGTTAGGCTTAGATCTAAATTATATTCCAAAACGATGCAGTTTTTTGATATTATGGTAAAAGTGATAATTCTTCATTAAAATATGTTATGGGCCTATTAACGTTAACTTTTAGATATTTAGATTATTTTTGTCCCCTCCCTTGCTGAATTCATTCGCTTTCAAAACCTTCCTTTCTTTCTCTCTCCAAAACTTTTTCTTCTTTTTACCTTGTCATCGTTTTTCTTATCCATTTTCTCCCCCTTTTTTCCCCTCTTTCCCTTTTCCCATCTCTTTTCTTTCTCTTTTCTTCCTTCTCTTTTTCTTCTCTTTTTCCCTTTTTCCTCTGTCCTTTTCCCTTTTCTCTTTTTCTTCTCTTTTATGTCTTCCTTTTTTTTCTTTCCCCTTCTCATTTTTTCTCTCCTTTTTTTAAAAAATATTTTCCCCCAAGGCAGAGCAGATTTATTGACGATATCCTTGAGCAGTGTGTGTGTGTGTGGGGGGGGGGGGGGGGGGGGGGTCACACCTCCACCCCCCCCCCCCCCCCCCCCCGCTAGCTACGGCCCTGGTGGACATAATGTAAGACGCACGCGCGTGTGTGGCTGTATAGACCCTCTACACTAATTAACAGGGTACCCATGGTACTTTTTTTTTTACATGGGAAGAATTACATTTCTAGGAAAATAAACATACCGTACAAGGAAAATAAGAACTAACGTTAGGTCTAACATGGAATAAGGAACGGACAGTGTCAGACTCAGAGATTGAGAGAAGAAAGAGGTCCAAGCAAAGGGGGCGAGATTGAAGAGCAAGATAGGTAAAGAGAGGAAGAGAGAGTATGGAAGGGAGATGAGAAAGGAAAGGTGAAGATATTGAACTTGAAGGAGGGAGAGCTTTACTTAGAAATGGTAGTTAGGCCTAACTTCTAGTCTAACGTTAGTCTCTTGAGTGACCGATTGTGATAAAAAAAAAAAACTCAGACTTCAGGCATTGTCCGGGCCAGGGAAAGTGAATAACGACTTTACCATTTGGGGCAATGTGTGGAATAGCGCTATTACAGAGGCCACTTTGGCTCTTACTAGATCTAGTCGATTTCGAGGCCCAAGCCAAGGCCAAGTTTCATTCTTACTTAGAAATTGTTTAGGGTCCACCTCACACAGTGTAACTTAGGCCTGTAACGTTAGATCTAACTGTCAGATCTACTTACTAGATCTAGGGCCAGGCCTAGATCTACATGATATAGACTCTAGACTGTCTAGATCTAACTTAACTTAGATCTAAGTAAAAAAAAAAATAATAACAAAATAAAATAATATTAGATGTAATTAGACCCTAGACTAACATTAGATCTATGGCCTACTCACCACACGTCAATAGTACTAGCAACGTTAACGTTAAAAATAGTTAAAGTTAGATGTAAGATCTATTTGATGATAAGTACAAATGACAAAAAATATTCATTGCGGTAGACCTAAGGCTTTTACTTAAGCTAGAGGCATGGATGCATATTTTGTGGGGTGCCAGGTGCACAGTTTACTTCATGACTTAGGAGTTAATTTAAGTTAAAACTTAGATTGAAATACGGTAGGCCTAACGTTAGTACTACGGTACTGTGGCCCAGTCTACACTAACACTGACAGTAACAGTGCACTGCAGCTACCGGTCCCTGCCCCTCGTCACGTTAACGTTGTACACATGTACATGCAACTCTTTTTATGAGGATTTCACTTTGAACGTTGGTTTGCTTCCATTATTTTATCGGTGGGTTTGCTGATTTGGTTAGGCATTTACCTTACCTGAAATATATCGACGAAGCATGTAGACTTCTATTAAGGTTTCAGTTGCAATAATGCAAAAATGGCCAGCCACATCAGAGGAAACGGCGCCGCCGAATCATGTGATGTGATTTAATTACGTAAAATGAAATCGAATCGATCGTGATCGATCGCGACCGACCGAGCGTCGCGCCGGGGATCGATCGCGATCGCCTATCGTGCGCGTGCGCGCGCGTAGAGAACCCATAGAAAACCTGATGCTATTTTACTAGACCTATATCCCCTATACAGGGCTGCCAACATTGGATAATAGTTGAGAGTGAGATTATACGAGAAGCGAAATGCGAGGGAGCGAAGCGACGAAGCCCGATTGAGCGAAGCGAGAGAGTTGGGAGGTGTGGGAGGGGGGGGGGGGCGCCCCCCCCCCTCCCACGGAGTGGAGCTTTTTTTATTTTTCAAGGTGAAATTGTGTGATCTGGTGCATACTTTATAGAGTATTTTAACATATACCTAAAGGCATTATGAAGAGAGAAAATTATCAAATTTTACATGCAAAGAAAATGATAAACATGGAACACCCACTTGTTGAAAAATGCCAACCATGTCTTTATTTGATTCCCTCCTCTGTTTGACCCATGTTTTGGATGTAGGTATCTTGGGTGCAGATGATGGGAAGATGCAACAAGCAAGCATCCAAACAGAGAATTTATTGTATCAAGCCTCCTCTGTTGCCATCTTCACTGTCATTGTCGCTGAAAGTGTTCCATATAAACATAAAGAATTCATGTGTTGTGCGTATAAGGTATGGTATGGGCCGGTCGCGTGTTTTTTTACCGTACCGCTAACGCGTCAGATTCTCTCATTTAATGCCGCAGAGCGTCTTGAGCAGAGGCCATTATCGCTTTCGGTACGCAAAAAAGTGCAATACCACGAAAGTTGTGCAATAATTGTGCAATACGCATGCGCGTGGACTTCGCCTGGTTAGTGATTGCAGTCACTATATAGACATGAGTACACACATATACATCGAGGTTTTTACCCGACTGCTAAGAAACCACAAGTGCCTGTGAGCAAGCAACCAGGCCGGGGACCGACGGCTTAAGGTCCTCTCCGAAGGACCTGATAATGAGGATAAATTGGGGTATATTGTAATGGTAGTTTATGGCAACAAGCCCTTAGATAGATCTACTGATCGAAGACTGAAGAGGTAGACGTTGTCGAACTCGAAGTCTACGCTACGGTAAGAGTATAGGCTGCTATGCTGCATGTGTGATTTGTATAGCGCGCGCGCGAGCGAGATCGAGATAGCCGAGGCATTCGTAGACAGATAACGGCCTCCGCTCAAGTCGCTCTTTGGCTTTAAATTAGAGAATATGACGCGTTAGCGGTACGGTAAAAAAACACGCGGGCCGGTCACGTCAGGGTATCGATGCATATAATATAGCCTAGCCCCGCTAGGCGCGGATCAGATCTTACCAAAGAGATCCTATAAATTAATCTCTACGGATCTTACATACGCACGTGCTCGAAATGAGATCGAGGGCTTTCGACAAAAGGCGGGAAAACTTTCACAAGTTTTTCAGTGCTTCCTAAATTCTTGAGTTGGTCGCCATTTCATTGAAATCTATCATTTTTTATTAGTATATTTAGTTATTTCAAATTCGTGCGTGAGAAATTTCATGATTAGGCCTAGCGTGAGAGCGTGAGAAATGGGTGAAATGCAAGAGTCTCACGCTCAATGCGTGAGTGTTGGAAGCCCTGCCAATAGATAAAGCTTGTTTTTTCTTTCTTTTATTTTTTTTTTCTTCTGATTAAGTCTGCCTCCTTCAATTATAGACTGAAGATTCTTGCAAAATATTGTGTGTGTGTGGGTGTGTGTGGTGGCGGATCCAGAAGGGGCTCGGGGCGCAAGCCCCCCCCCCCCCCCCTTTATTTTTGCATGGCGCCGAAAGCGGCGCTAGCTGGAAAAAAAAAGAAAGGAAGAAAACAAAACAAAACAAAACAAAACAAAAGAACGTCGGGCCTCGGCGCAAATTAAAAATTCTATCACCGGCGCTGTCTTCTTTTTCTTCTCCTCCTCCTCCTCCTCCTCCTCCTCCATAAGTACATACAGGCCACCGTCGCGGGTGTATTCTAAAAGGGCCAACTGTTGTGCAGGTGTACATGTATGTACAGTGTCTCGATAAAAGTCTGTAGACCTTCAGGCGCCGCTTGATTGAATTCAAACAGCAGGGGTGCTAGCGACACTTTATTCGAACACCGGCGCTTGGCGCCAATTAGTCTTGACCGGCGCCACTTGATTGGAACACTGGCGCCGGTAAAGACTGATTCTAACACCAGCGCCGCCTTTTTAGAACTGTAATCGGCACGCGTGATATGAAGCTACAACTAGTTTGAGGATGATTGATAGTGGGCCGCTAGCTGTCAATTAGCGTTGGAAACCTGGGAAGATAATTTATGTCGCATTGAAACCTGTACTTCATCTGCGTAAACAAAAACGTAGAAAAGGGGTCGTTTTTAAGCACCGAACGGGGAACCCGGGGATCCAGTTTATGGTATCAAAAACAGGTAAAATCAGAAAAAGGGGTATCAAAATCAGGAAAATCTGGACAAATATTACGTGATTAGGAGATAATGATGCAATCCTTGGATAAAATCCCCGTTAAGGGTATAAAAATAGGAGATGACTTGTAATACATTATTTATATCCTACTTTAATCCCCGTTTAGGGTGCTTTTCAGAAAATGCATTACATATATCAAGTTTCATTAAGGTTACAGTCGGTAGGATGTATCATTGTATAATACATGTAAGATATAAAAGAAAATTGTCTCCGTCTCTGTATGGTTTAGTCTTCTCAGCTTTAAAAAAAAGGTTAAGCAAGCTTTTAGATCGCACAGGATCTTTGTCATTATGTTACATTATTAATAGTTATACGATTCTTTTTATTTCTTTATTTTTTTAGAGGGAGTAGACATTTCCATTCAGTTATCACTTCTACCATAAAAAAGAGTATGTATATATATACATTTTCCCTCGCTACACTCGCTCGTATAATATTCAGATACAACACTCTAAAAAATTCCGAGTCAAACTTGACGCGGAAAAGAGTCCGTTGGAGATACACTCCGTTCCGGGTCAAAATTGACCAATAACGTAAAAATTACCCAAAATAAGGTCCAATTTGACCCGGAAATAATTCTTCATGACCCTATTCCGGGTCATATTTTGACCCTGAACGGAGTGTGGCCCCAACGGACTCTTTTCCGAGTCAATCTGACCCGGAATTTTCAAGAGTGAAGAATGATTTTGGAAAGCAAACGAATTCGGCGAGCCGAGGCATGTAGTTAGATATTTCATAGTTAATTCCATCGTGCATTTGGATGAAGAATTATCACTTCTGCCATGAAAAAGAGTTAATATATTTTTCCTCGTTCGCTGCGCTCGCTCGTATGATAGTAAAATTTAGGATGGTCTTCGAAAGCGAATGAATCAGGCGAGAGATGTGACCAAGATAATTTAGATATCTATAAGCGTATCCTTAGTTTGGGAAACCGGGGTAATATGGACACTAATGGCAATATGGACATCCTGCGTATAACGAACCACGTGACTGAGCATGCGCAAACTATGCCTCATTTTGAAGAACGAGTCTCGCGAGTGGTCCGAAGTGGCATGCCCGTGCGAAAGTCCTGGATATAACGGTAAATATTTACGTTCTAAGATTCCACTAATTTCTCTTATTTTTTGAACATATAAGCATGTATTTTTAAAGACAGGCCTATAGCCAACGTTGCTTCTTCAAAATGAAGTGTTGGTTGGAATGTTGATGTTGGGCTAGGGACATGGTCGCAACCGCGCATGCTGTTTGAATGTAACAATGTGAAACAATTGCATGTCATACGGGGTAATATAAACAATAACCATATTGCCCCAAGGGTGTCCATATTACCCCGAAGTGTTGTCGTGTGCATAATATGGTTAAAAAATATTAGTTGAGATTTGAGCACGGATTAACGTCATAATTTGTGTAGATAACTACCTATTATAGACTAAATTATTGCAGTGAGATTTTGCAAGTAGGCCTAGCATTAGATTTGTTTGGGTGTATAGACAAAGGCGTCAGCCGGTTCTGAGAAGTGGGGAGGGGGCATTAGCGAGGGAACGAAGCCTGACCGAGCCCACGAAGTGACCGAGCCCGAGCTCGCGAAGAAAGCGAAGGGGGGGGGGGGGGGGGTTGTCCCCCTCCCACGGTTTGAGTTTTTTGCATTTCTTGCTTGAAATAATGCAATTTCGTGCATATTTACAGGGTCTTTTGTCTGCTTCAAAGTTTTTTTTTTTTTTTTACTTCTGATCCGAAAAAGTGTGTGTGTGTGGGGGGGGGGGGGGGGCAAATGATCCCCCCCCCCCCGTCCCCGCCTGTTGAAGACCATGGGCATGTAGAGCCAGAGACCTATAGATTTGATTGTTGTAGTTGATATTATATTTTTCATCACTGTAAAAAATAATATGCCCATTGGTAGTCTGTACTCAAATTGCCCGAGTAAACTTCACTTTAAAACATTAGTCTTGTCCCTAACGCACTCAATTTAAGTTTTACTAACTCTAACTGTCTAATTATCTGAATATACGTGAATTTTTAAAGTAAAATTCATTACAAGAAAATTTAAGTAATTTGAACTTGAATGAATTTAGTAGTGTTAACTCAAATGAAGTAATTGTACGTTTTACTCAAAAAAGTTACATCGAATGTATTTATCTTTTTCAAGTAGAGATTGATTAACATAATACATGAATATTCATAAAGAGCAAGTTGATATGATTTTTTGAATAAAACAATCATTTTTGTGTGTTGTAAAAATACTGATGAAGATTAAGGAGTGTAAAATAACTCTTAATTCATTTGAGAAAAAAGAGTGACATTGAATCGTCATTCTATTTGAAAATGTCAAAACTCGATGTTTCAGGAAAATTTCCCACCAATTTATTAGTTAAGATGCATCCGTCGAGTATATATATAAATGTCAGTGTTAAAGTGAAGTCTGTATGATTAAGATATTGTTTCCTGGTGACATTTGTTTAAATCATATCACAGCTGAAATGGTGTCAGTGAATATCGTGCTTAAAAAGCAAAAACTTTTTAAACTATATTTTTTCTGCATATTAAAACGATTATGAAACTTGATTCAATTGAGTAAAAATTTAGAAGGAAAATAAGTAAATTCTACGTAAAATATCTGTAAGTTACTTTTACTTAAAATAATCAATGCAATCTGTTGAAGAAAATTTTTGGAGTAATTTCAACGATTTTTTTTTTAGAGTGATTCATTATATTCATTTATTATTGTATTTTATTTCATTTATTTTTCATTTTTTTATTATCTACTATTATTATTATTATTATCATTATTTTGTTTTTCGCCTATGAGAATTCATTCATTCATATGAATATTTATTTCTTCCAGTTTCACGAAATTCTTCTTTTTTTACATGAATCATACAAATGAGTCCCTTTTTTAGGCATTAGCATAAAAACTTTTTTTTTAATTGTAGACTTTCGATGAATAAAAAAAATGAATGTTACTGATTATTTTTTTTAAATGAGACGATCTCCATTATACTAAATACCCTAAAAATTAAAATTTTAAGCTATTTGGAATTATAAATAACAACAACACTTTATCATCTATTAGGCTAGAGTGTCAATGATGATACATAACATGTAGCTGAATTAACATTCTAAAATTCCCTGAACACTCCTTAAAAATCTTTAATTCTTAACTTTCAAATTCTGATTAACAGGGTCAGACTCCCTCTTTAGAATGAGGAATGCGCCCAATGTCAACGACACCCCCTCCCCCCCCCCCCCCCCCCCGATTTTCCGACCTGGTAACCAAATATTTTTGCGACGATTTTCTGGTGCCGCCTCTAAAACATGTGTACCTCTCGGTAGCAAGACACCCCCCCCCCCCCCTCCCCCTTTGGTCAAAACCTGGATCTGCCTGTGTGAGTGTGTGTGTGTGTTTGTTAACGGCAATTTACGCCAATCTCTGTGCTATTTACATTATGATACAGTTTATTTACAATATTTACAAGCTCGTTTCGTAGAATGGAGGAAGACTAGCAACTTTGACTTTCACTAACCGTCGATCAGTCGATTACTGAAGGCTCCAACAAAATGGGGCTGCGAGGATTTCTGAAAGCAGGGAGTTCCAATTCCTTACTTATGTTTCATGGGCCTGCTTTCTAGGCTCGAACATGCTGGATGTTTAAGTTCCCCGGTGTTGTCACTCTTTGAAAGGTGTAACCATGATCATTCGGCAACACAGAATTTGACCCATATTTCGGCGGTGTTCCATGTACATTTTATCATTTTTACCCCTATTTGGCACAACACAGTACAAATTGGCCTTTTAAAAAAAGCACCCCCCATTTTGCGCAATCCAAGTAGGGCCCTACACTTTTACTAAACCATCCCTTCCAAATTCATTTAGCGTCTGAGTCAAAACAGAAAATTGCAAACAAGGACCAGAAAAAAACCCCACTTTTTTCAATTTCGAGTACAAGTTCATGAAAACAACCCTTTTTTTCAAAATCGCGAACATGCTAAAAAAAAAAAAAAAAAAAAAAAAAAAAAAAAACACATTTTCATGCAAATTTCGAATGATCATGCGTACATGAAGTCAATACAGAGTGACAACACCGGGTTTATTCAACACCTGAACCTCTCTCTCGTGGCAGCCGCTCTTGTATACTCTTTTAAAAAAAAAAAGTGGGGGAGAACGCATTCACTCTGCTGGGGTGAAATTTAGAAGAGAGTGTATCTACAGGGCGCCGCTCTTTGGCGACCAGCATCGGATTTTTTTTTCTTTTCTTTTTTTTTGTGATAGTTGTTAATTGATCATTTTTTCCTGCTTGTCACACACAATATTTCTGGGAAAGATGGCTGGGGAATATCGCAGAACTATAATAACAATTTGGTTAGTAATTTTGGTGCTTTCTGTTGCTTTTATCCTCTTCTGGCTCCTGCCTCCTTCATTACCTCCTTCACCTTTTCTTCTCTCATTTTCTACTTCTTTTCTTCCATGGTAGCCTACTTTTTCAGTTTGATGATGTAGGCCTATTGATAATACGGCAATCACGACTATTCATTTTTTTTATAATAATAATAACAAAGTATAAAGCCACAATAATTAGTCTATGAATAATTTTGTATCTTATTTTTTTTCCTTTTTTTCACTTGAAATTGTATTTGTTTTTGTATTTTGAATTTATCAGATGTGAAAAGAATTCCCTATATGGACATAAACATATTCAGATTCAATTCACTTCAATTCAGAGTGAATTAAGAGTGAAAGTAAAAATTGTGATATTCACTCTATGAGGGGTGACCTCAGTGATCACTCAGGGATTTCGGGTGATCACCGCTGTTCAAAGAATGAATGAAGATGAATATCACAGTTTTTACTCTTAATTCAATATTATCATAAATGCACTGTCCTCTGAAATTCTCTCCTAACAGAGTGAAAGCCTTACACTCTTTTTTCAAAGAGTATTAGTAGAAGAGAAAAACATAGTATCCCCTATCTTTCCAGTGGTGGCACAAGAAAGGGGCAGATTTTCCCCTTTATGAGACAGAATCGTTCCTTCTCCATCATGATCATGTCCATAACAGCATGTATAACGAATAGCTTTCCATATAGGAAGCTAGAGTTGACGGTCTTATATAATTTGATAGGCTAATTCTACTAATTAGTGAGAGAATGTAGTTGAGGAGAGGGGGGGGGGGATCAGAAAAACGAATAACATGGAAGTTAATTCCGAAAAAGAATTTTAAGGTAATGTGAAATAGATTTTGAAACTGATACAAAACAACGTGAGAGAGAGAGAAGAATTAGAAACTGTAATGTGTGGATAGAGAGAGAGAGGGGGGGGGGGGGGGAGAGACTGGTAGGCAGGTAGATAGAATATCCAACAAGCCTGCTCTAATGCCGATTATCTAAAAGAAATTAATTATAATTATTAACCGTAACTGTGACGTCATTCTCATTTTAAATTCCCATTTCCATAATTGAGTAATCTGTCCACAGGAAGCTTTTCAAGAAAAAAAAAAACTAATTTCATAATTGCTTGCAGGTCAACCGTAGATCATCATCCCGATTGAGAGTAAGGTATAGCAGTAGGCTAATTTGAAGGAGAGGCAAACGGGTCAATTCGCCCCTCCTGACAAATTTCTTACCATTTTAAACATAAAGCAAACAACAAAAAGATATGCAACCCTCGGATCCCTCTCCCCGTTACACAAACGGGGTGCTCAATATGGAAGTTGATATGAATCATTAAAGGTCAACTTGAGTCCTAGCCAAATAGATTTTCATCTGAAAGAAAATGATTCTGAACAATTGACTAAGATTGATGAAATAATATTACCTTAATCTGGTGTTCAGACCCATTAAAGTGATAAGAAATCAACTCACATTTTGTGAAAATCGCATACACAAATGTATTGGGCCAAACACGCTAGCTGTTTATTGCCATTTTTCGAATAAAAAGGGCATTTGAGGAGCAGTCCTTATCCAAGGATATTCTTTTAAGACATTCTTGAAATGCAGTGATATTTTAAGGAAGATCAAATCATTGTTTACCCTCCCCAGAACTTAAGCTTCTCTTGTACATGTTGTAGGGGACTAAAGTATTGTGACCCTTCTGTAGCCGAGGGCTCTATACGCCAAATGCTGCGCAGGCTCAGCCTGACCTTAAAGGTATTGGCTAACTTTGTGAGCAGCTGATTTAAAAAATTCTCAAACTAAGATGAAACATGTGTATGAGTACTTGTATTTGTACTCAAAAACCCTGAAATGAACCATAATTTGGAATGAAAAAGTGTTAGTTAGACGCAAACGGCAATTTTATTATCCTTCGTCTCACGAGACACTCACTAAGAGGACCGCTTTGCTTGAATTTGAAAATGCCGTTATGTGCCTCCCGCCGCGTGATACGCCAATGCACATAGTACGGTAAGATAAGTCATACGCGCATGCGCACTCCTTGTGTCTATTCTGTGCAACTGACTCTCGTATATTTTTCAAACATTGGTTCACATTTTTGATATTTAACATACTTCCTGTGGATATTATACATTCAAACTTTCAGACTGGTATTTTTACACTATAACCCTTATGTTGATCCCATTTTCAAGTAACAAAACGAGATTTTTTAAAATCATAACAATGTTAACCAATGCCTTTAATCTGTTTCCCCTTCTTACTACAGACATAAAGAAAATAGTGATATAACAAAGGAATGGATACTACTAATAATCGTACAGACGCACCCGTGAGCATTACACAGCATCAGCATGATCAGACGTTGAATTGACGGTTTGTGGATCGACCCTTGTTAACGAGTGAAGTAGAGACTCTGAGGTTTAGGTAAAATACGACTCTGTACTAATAAAGGAAGGAGCCAAGGCGTTGAGGTATTTTTCATTTTCATTTGAAAGGAAGGAAGAATGAAAAAAAAATAAAGAAAGGATAACATGCATGTTTACTGCATGGGTAGAAGTTGACTGCTGGGGTATTTTGATAGGGGAGGGGGCAAGATGACCCATAGGTTTGTTTATAGACGTTTAAAGATAAAGGAGGTATTATATAATTGCATGACCCGGCCCTCTTACACATTACTTCCTTCCTTATTATTTTTAATTCCCCTCTTGTTTTTTCTCTGCTAAGAATCGCTTTAATATTAAATTGTTATTTATTATGATTATTATCATTATTATTATCATTATTATTATTATTATTATTATTATTATTATTATTATTATAATTATCATCATCGTCATTATCGTTATTATTGTTGTTATTATTATTATTATTATTATTATTATTATTATCATTATTACTATTATCATCATTATTGATATTATTATTATTGTGTTATTTTGAACATCGATTCCATTATTTTAAGTGTGCGAATCTCTACTCTTTATTTTGAGCGTGGATTCACTAATTTGAGCGTGATCTCAACTATTTTGCGCGTGGATCTCCACTATTTTGAGCGCGGATTTCACTATTTCGAGCGTGGATCTCAATGTTTTGAACGCTGATTCCATTTTCTATGTGTATGTGTGCAGATCTCCACTCTTTATTTTGAGCTTGGACTCCACTATTTTGAGCGTGATCTCTATTATTTTGAGCGTAGAGCTCCACTGACTATTTTGAGCGTGGATCTCCACTATTTCGCCCTTGGATCTCCAAATTTTTTTATCATATATTTCCACTTTAAAATGAAGTAATCGATAAAATGGTTCGTCAAAGAGTAGAGATTCACTTCAAACACCTCTGTTTAACGTGACGTAATGAGCATTAATCGTGGGGGTGGAAAAGTATAAGTTAGAAAAGAAAGGGAAAAATCCCGGAAAATCAAGTCATTTCAACAACATTTGTAAATCACTGGTATCGAATTATAAATAAACGCCGTTTAAATTTCAACCCCGCCCCCAGCCCTACGGCAGTCCAGGAAAATGAACGGCAGAAAACTATATCGCTTTCACTGTACAAAGCCTTTTTTTTCTGATGTTTACTTTTCACACGTTTTATGTTTTATTGGTTGAAGGGCTAGAACACAGTCCAAGACATCGAAGACGAATCTTACAAAATCAAGTTTCCTGACAAGAACAAAGTCAAGATGGTGAGTCATTTTGTTATCAAATAATGTTTTTTTTTTTAATTTATTTATGTATTTCATCTTAATTAAATGAACGAAATGCCTTTATTAAATGAATGAAATGTCTTTATTGATTAAAGATCGTGTGGGTGTGGGCCCGGGGGTGTGGGTAGGCATTAGAAAATGCCATAAAATCGTTAAGACTACTAGGTAAGATGTACAAAAATTATACAAGATTGTGCCGGGGTGGGGGTAACAACGATTTTATTTTATTTTTTACGAGCCATTTATAATAGTTTTCAAACACCTGCACTTCTTTAACCATTTTAATATCACACAAATTTATGTTCTAAAGATTTTGATTTAGATTTATTACCCTTATACAAAAATCAAACCCAATTTTTTTGTAGGGTTATATTGCTCACTTTCTCCGTATTTATGTATAATTTATCATCATTTTTTTCTTTTATTTTTTTTTAGGGGGGGGGGGAGAAAATGAATTTCCCTTTGCTCCTTTAGTATGTTTGTCATTTGTTTCTGTTGTTTAGTGATAACGTAAGAAAAGGTCCTTTAGACTTTTTTTTTCAAAAGATGTTTATAATAAGGTTATGTTATATCAAAGATATTTAGAATTCCGGACTCATTAAATAATTTATTGATGTTATTGATCATTATATCTGTCTCTTCTGTGTATCTCTTATCTCTTAACATTCCCATTTGTACATCATTATGAAGTAAAAATAAGAGCTCACCTCAGATTTTTGGAATGGAAATTTTCCCATGTGCAAACCCAAGGAATTCATGAATTTTCAAATTGATACTTCCTTTCCCACCAATAACATAAACTCATCTGGATCCTAAAATTTTAAATTTGAACAAATTCTAGAATTAAAAAAGATAGACTGCAGATAATATCTTTTTCTGTTTTAACACAAAGATCTTGCTTTTATCCACTTGACTTTACTAGATTTTAGCACTGTTTTACGTCCTGCAACTTCTCTGTTTGACTGCTGCCGGTAAGTATTCAGAACTGATTCCCTTCAGGACAGAAGTTGAAATCTGTTCATGCACTGTAAAAAAATGTTGTCGAAATTATAATGAAATACTGTATGATTTACAGATTAATACTCTATTTTACACATACACCCACACATGCAGTATTATAAAATCACTTGCTTCAACAAAAAACAAAAAACAAAAACAAAAAAAAACAGCTATGCATTTGGAAGAATTGAAATAAAACAGGGACTCGATCCTTCAAATACATTGTGATTATCAATCCTTGAGGTGATAGAATTTCTCCTTCAATAAGCTGATAAGATGTTGTTACATCTTCAGATTTCAGATTTACAAACGCATTTATTTCCTTCTCATAATCAAATTAAGAAATTTACTGTATAGAGGAAACATGGCGGAAGGAAGGAAGCATCTCTATAAGGGCAATTCCACATGTTGGTGGACATGGACCTAAAACTTTGAATTTGGTATTTCAAGAAATTAAAAATCATTATTTGTGCTACATAGTTTGCAGACACTTATGAAAACACTGGAAAACTTTTCACAAGTGGTTCACTAAGATACATGAATGAGCAGAATTTGGAAAATAGAAGTAATCATCTATTTTTCCACATTTTATTTTGTTTTTTTTTCAGAAATTTGCATTTTAATTCCAGAATTTATGTCAAAATTAAGTCTAAAAGGTCTATTGACTGTTTATTTATTTATTTATTTTTTTGAACATACTAAGAACTGTAACCCATGCAAGCGGGAATGAAATTCGAGCTCTAGCCTTTTCATGGCCAATATGTAACGTGAGTAACCGGAACGTGAGTAACCATCCTGTAAAATCTGCAAACTTGATGGGTCCAGTAACTTTCTACTGCCAACCAGTGAAGGTCTCCCTAGCATGGTACTTTGAAAAGGGCAATTTTTTTTCAGAAAAGCCTCATATTACGACTGCGCCTTTTAATTCATGCGTTTCCAAATGTTGTAACATGAGTTGACTAAGTAAAGTCCCTTTTCCAAGGTTTTGATTCTTCATATAGGTACACGAGGGCTAAGGGCGATTTTCCCCCCAAATGTCAAAATAGCCCTCGTAAGTTGCAAAATAGCCCCCCGTAAATTGCCATTGACTTCAATACAAAGTGTCATTTAAACTGAACGGAAATAAGAAAAAAAAGCCCGTACAAAAAATCTTAAGTTTTTTTTCGCTGATAGGTACTGTAATAAATCTGCACTGTGTTAACTGAAACTCATTTAGCTGATAAAGGTAGTAAGAAAATAGGAGCTGAATAGGTGGCTTAATACCTCTTTAAATGTAACGTAAGTAACCATGGTAACCGTGGAATTGCCCATAAGCACATGGGTCGCCGTAATGTACACATACGTCATATGATGTAATATTCATGATATAGACCTACTTAAAAACTTTTTTTTTTCTAATGAGGTAAAAAAAATACGACAAAACAAACAAAAACAATCAAATAAACAAAAGACAATAATAATGATCAACTGACTATATTATCTTTTACAAAATATATTTCAATTATAGTATGAATTACTGTTTGAAGAGACAAAATATGATTCAATACAAATATTTGACACAGACCAACTACCCTCACTTAAAAGTGGGGTGCGGGATATCCTTCTCCTCCTCCCCCCTATCTTTCCAGAATTTATTCCCTTGACCTCTACAACAGAATAATATTGATTGACTGGGGAAGCAGGTAAGGCAATTAGTAACCTTTTGTTTCGGTGGGCGATGCATTTAGAAGGGGAAAATGAATATCAAATCTATTTTTTTTTTCGAGGACTACTTGAAATGAAATTATCCTCTCCTATATCGATTTCAGACGTTGTGTTGCTTGCCGCGGAATTAATATTCAAGGGTAATCAAGGGTAATGAAAGAACCAATTTACTATATTGTAAAGTATTTGTCCGTGAAGCATATAGATTAGTTGCTATCATAAAAGGTATGAACACGTATCATGGAAATGATTAAACTTGCTCTGTAAATTTATTTTCCTAATTAAATGAGAATATTTCTGAAGGCATTAACAAATATCGGATTGTAGGGTGATATTTGTTATACCGAAGGTTCTTTATTCCGAAACACGCAAATTGCGTATTCCTAGATGTTCGTTAGTCCGAAAATGGAAAAGAGTTCGTTGATCCGAACATTTTGTTACTCCGAAGGTTCGTTATTCCGAAGGTTCGTTAGTCCGAAGATAAAATAAGCGTTCGTTATTCCGAAGGTTCGTTAATCCGAAAATGAAATAATGTTCTATAGTCCGTAATTATATTACGAACTAACGAATCTTATTTCATTTTCGGACTAACAAACCTTCGGAATAACGAACCTAAATATTTCATTTTCGGACTAACGAACCTTCGAAATAACGAACTGTAACCGGATTGTAAGTGCGGCCATGAAAATCCTCTTAGTGCCTGTTCTCACAATGCCTGTCCCATTTCCAAATCAATGGTCGAGTTTATTCAGTCATCTGTTAAAAGTTGTGACTAAAAACCAATTAATTTGCTTTAAAGGCCAGAGGCTTCAAAATCAATCAAATGATGAGATAAGTCCTTTTCAAACGAGGCATGCTTGTATTTATTGAATTATGTTTAATCATAATAACAAGATTCAAATAAAGGTACATTTGTTTACATCCAGGTCCTGAATATATAAAAACGTAGTACATGAAATAAAGATAGTGAGAATCAATCATGCAAGCAAAATAATCATCGTAAGCGTTAGAAATGGTTAATAACAAATATAGAGACCGTTTAATAAATTCAAGATGAAAAGTTGAAATAGATAAAAATCACTTAAGAAGTACAAATAAATCACAAATAGAATGAAGCAGAGAAAAAATATCAAAGAAGTTGGTAGAAAGGAGAGAAAAGAAATATACAGAGAAAGAGAGAAACAAGAGAGATTAAGAGCAGATCAAAACATTTGTGAGATGGGTGGACCATGTCAAGTAAAATTCAAGGCATTGTGCTATACAGGTTTAAAATATCTTTCCTTATGCATGCGCTTCATATCCATAGATTCAGCATTCTGAAGAGTATAAGGCGAATTATTACAAATTTTAAATCCAGCGTATCTCAAACTATTCTTAAAGCATTCCAGAGTGGGCTTAGGTAAAACTACATTCAATGTATTGCAAGCCATTGACTGACTGATTGATTGATTGATATTCATTTATTTTCCATATACATAAAAAACAATATAACAATCTTTCAACATGTATAATCACATAAATCATATTTATAGAAAACATGGATCTTCATATGCAAAGTTTGAATTGCCGTCCTAATTATAAATAAATTGATCATACACTGAATATACATATGCAAACAATGCATAGTGGAAAAATATACGAGAGAGAGAGTGAAAGAGAGAGAGAGGAGGGAGGGGGAGAGAGTTGCATTCAGATAGCCCCAGCAATACACGAGAGAATATAATCTTTTGAGCGTTTCTTTAAAATAAACTTTGTTGGACTTGAACGTATGTCTATATATAGGTAGTGAATTCCACATATCGGGTCCAGTGTGCCTTTTGATCAATGAGCCAGGGCTGTTTTTGGGATTGTTCATATGCACATTAGTGCAAGTTCGGGCAGGGTATTTATGTATGGACGAGTTTAATTAAAACATGCGAAAGAAAGTCACTAGTCACCATGTCTATCAAAAACTATTTCCACTCCATTGCCCAATCGTATACAGGGGCGTCTCCATGGATACAGTTATACATAATACATGCTAAAAAGCAATCACGTCTATCATCAATAGATTACCATTTCATTGATGTGATTATATTAAAACTAATCACAGCATAATCGAAATTCCCTACAACATTTCGTGCAGCCCTTTTCTGCGGTCAGAACGTTTCGTTTTGTCAAGAATAATTCCACCATACGGAGCAAGAATAATAATGAAAAAAAATGGCTGTATGGTAATTTGTATATATTATTCAAGACAGTAGAGCTTGAACTTATTCAACTTCGAAAGTTTGAAAACTTTAAGAAATTCTTAAAGTCGAAATCTTAAAACTTAAAGATTTGCTAGAGATTTGGTAAGAATAGGATAATAATCTATCATCAATTTCAATTCATGGATATCTGATACTTGTGTAATTACTTCATTATTAATATTTACCTTTTAATTTGTAATTTATTATTACTTTCATTTATAGCGTACAAATCAGCTTAGAGCTTTGATGTGATAACAGTGATATCTTTATGACAGATATAATCATCAGTGTGCATATTATATGTACATGACCATAAACAATCAGCGATGTCGTTTATAAAAACAAGAAAGTGGGATGGGCCTACTTTCCTGAGGTATTCCTAGTGTTATGTCCGTTGTCGGTTTGTTTCAGCGATTTTACCAGAATGACAATAAACTGACTCTTTCCTTTCAGCAAAAAATGTTAAGACAAAAGTTAGAAATTTACTGAAGTTCAGTATTCAAAACAAACATTCATTTAATTTATCCAACGAAAGTTCATTGTCAATAATCAAAACATTTAGAAATTTCAAGAAAACACGCACCAACCTTTCCATTTTCATTCAAAGATTCGTACCAATCATCGACGACTCTGTGCAGATATGCATTAGTTGAATGATTTGACAAGAAAGCTCATTGGTCAACACTTATACG
>CM057168.1:16322703-16390769 GCA_029962745.1 Echinometra lucunter
AGCTGCTGATCGAGCGAAGTGACTTTTGTTCTTAAGCTCCCCTTTTTCCTGACGACTACACCATTCTCTACTTTTGCAGCTTCCTACTTAGGTTCCTCACTTTCCTGTCTTCATTTTATTCCTTTCTTTTCTCTCTTCTGATGATCAATTTGGTTCCGATGGGAGTGTGCCGCTGAAGCTGCCAAACCCTTGGGTGGAAAAGCGTACCCATTACTAGACTTTTTATTTTCTGTTGCTCCTCGATAAAATGGGAGCAAAAGGTTGGAAATTTTCAAAAAGTTAGCAATTAGAGCGACAAATTACTGTATAGCTTATTAAACTAGTAACAACCTTCTACCTCTCCCCGATCCCCGTTTGTCATCCTCGAGGAGCTGCTCTCATCCGGGAAAGTTGTAATAAAAATATCAATTACTTAAGTTCGATTTAAAAAAAAAAGAAAAAGAAAAAGAATTTTTTTTCACCGCTCCTCACGTGCCAGGCGTGGTCATAAAATCAATTTTCCTCCGGTCATTGATCTCGTTTTTGCTTGATAAAGTGATGAATTAGTGTACATTTAATAAGTTTGTAATTTTGTAACATGTTGAGGACAACTTGTGAAGTTTGTTCAAGAGCCTTTTGATTTTCTTTGTTAGAAACTTTTCCAGGAAAAAACTACAGAACTAATCTTATTTTATAAACTTTTCATGACAATGCAGTTATGGATGTTTTAGTACGAAGACAGGATGATTGGATGAAGTTAATTATATGATGCATTTTCATGAAATTTAGAGAAGTAGAGTTATTGGGACAGTTGCCATGACAGTGTTGGGCTTTATAATGTTTTAAACAGCTTTCGACATGAACAAGCTGGCCGGGGTCTTAGTGGCCGTCCGATGACTCCAAGCCATGGTACTTATAATGGCTTGTTAGGGGATCCCTAGTGACTAGCTAGGCCAACGTTCTTCGTTTTCGCGGACTCTACTTTATTGTGCTAATGACATGGGGTATCGTCTCTACGTGAACATTCTTCGTGCCCTGGGGCATCGTCGCGATCGCGAAACATCAACTTAGTTCTGCATGATTCAACACTCGCAGGGAATCCAGGAACATAACTGGTCTTCAGGAAGACATGAACAATTTGAACTTTACGCGATGACCGGCTTGTGAATGAACTTTTGATAAGTATGGGGAGCCCACTTTCATATTTAGTAAACCACAGACTTTTGGTAAAATATTTAGTAATAATTTAACCGGGGTACTATTGTTTTTTGAGCATGAAACGTTCAAGTTTCATTCCTTGAAAATTATTACATACTCATTGAGGATATGTATATAGAGTGGTAAACTTAACTTCTTTAAGAACATATTACCTTTACTGGAAATTCTGCAAATTGATTTTGCGGTAACAATTGAAATGCTTTGAATATCTGGAATTGTCATTGTTACTAAAAACGTTGTCAAGGATTTTGTAGCCAATAACGAGTGCGTATGCATGTTACGTGTTATGCTTTAATTCTACGCAACCTTCCAGCTGTGCATTTTTTGTGCATCACTGTGCATTTAGGGTGCAAGCAACGAACGTAGAGGGCGTCAACACTTTTCAGTGTTGCTATTAGGAAGGTCACTGCGCTTATTTTTTGTGACCAATCATTTTCTCGGATTTTTCTCTCAGAGAGGTTTTTTAGTAGATTGTAGAGTTGATTTTTTTTCTATTGAAAATTTTACCACTTTGAATAAAAAAAATTGAAATAAAATCTTATGGCAAATAATGTTTTAATGCTTTTCTTTTATTTTAAGGAAGAAAAAAAGCTAAAATAGTGATACCTTTATAATCTTACTTTTTGATACAATAATATAGATTTGTGAGGTTGATAACGTTCTTCTGCTAGATTTCCGCTGGCTACTACTGTAGATCTACTCTGCTGTATATTGTGTGTACTGTCGATGTCGCGAGTCGAGTCGGCTATCATCATGCGATGAAAAATGACCGCCTCGTCGGAGTCCGTGAAAGTGAACAAAGTTGGGACCCAGGTATGATTTGAACTATGAAATTCAATATGAGATTTACTTATTTGAAATGATAATTAATCAAATTTGGCAATTGAGGGGAATAAGGACCGACTGTCTGGATGCAATATTGTCTAGATTCTAAGCTTAACCTCCTAACTTTAATTTTTGCCAACCCGCGCCTGTGCCTGCGGCCCCCTGCAGCAGCCCGCATGCGTGTGAAGTTTACTTCGGCTCGTTTCCGATCGTTCTGGCGGCTAAAACTTAAAAGTCTAGTCAATCAAGACAATCTTATTGTAGGCATTTTCTTTGTGATCAAATCCAATAACTTCATTAAAACTGTCAGCAGTATCGTGAAATATGCCCGCTCTAAAAATGTTCTAAGTTTCTTTTAGGGTTAGCCGGTTGGGTAACAACACCAACCTCGTCTCGAGTAGATCTAGACTTAGCCCAGGAACGCTGCTAGGGCTACGCGTTCGGGCTGCCGCAGTAACTAGCCATAACTTTATAGGCCAGACATACTACATTCTTTTTGCCTTTTCTTTTATGATAGGAGAGACCAGCCATTTAGGACTTATGTCATACTTGTAAGGGATCCTCCAACTAATGTGTACAATTTTATTGTTTGATTGTAAATACCTTTTTATCTTGATGTGGTTTGTAGTGATATGAAATGAAAATGAAAATTACATTTGACATTTTTGTAGGGTTAACACATGATATCTGGAAAACAAATCTAAAGTCATGGACATTGATAATTGACAAAAAAAATCAGATAATTTGCATGGACTTGTCAACCTTCTATATGCCATTCACATGAAATTTATAGTTTGAACATGAAATTATGTCTTGTTTTTCAAAATTTTAAAGAAATCTCCATCATTGACATTGTTATTTCTTTTCTTTTCAGTAACAAAGTTAGAGCCTGTTGAAGATCAAACTCCTGTAGCCCCTATGCCCAGGCAAGATCAACAAATTGCTCATGGCTCAACCTCCCAGCCATCTTCACCATCTAAACAGAGAACATTGTCGCCTATCCTCTGGAATAAAAGAGCTGCTAAAGATAGTGATCCAGATGCTGGGCAGAAATGCTTGGTAGGTGTTATTGTTTGTTAATAGGTCAAGTCCTACCCACGTCAGCTTTTAAACTCCTATTGGCTAGTCATTACCGCCGGAAAAGCTTCAATAGCTTTGTGTGTATTGGCCTGCGTTTTGGTATGCTCGATAATTCCATACATGAGAGGAAAAGAATAATTAAAAATTTCAATTTCAGTCTGAATCCCCCAAATCTGTGGCACATTAAGAGTTGAAGAGTCCCTGAATCAGATAATTTAGCAAATTTAAGAAAATTATATCTTGCTTGGGGCAATTTTGTTGTTTGCTTTTGACCCCTGCAATGGTGAATGTTTGATAGCCTACAGTCACACACAAGTTTGATCTTATGTGCTCCAACCTCTTTTTAAGGAAATTAAATAAAAAAATCAGAGAGTGAAAGTTGAGTAAAATTAGCCATTGGCATGATTGGATCCAAAATTATAAAAATTTACATTTAAACAAGGATATTGCATGTAGCATGTATGATTTAACAAATTTTCATATCCCCCCTCAGAGGAGTGAAAGTTGAGTAAAATTAACCATTGGCATGATTGCACCAAAATGACAAAAAATTACATTTAAGCAAGGATATTGCATGTACATGTATGATTAAAATTTTCACATCCCCCCAACATAAAATCACTTAATTGTTTAAGCCATGTAGGTTTGCATTTTCATATATTTTACAAAATTATAAATCTTTGCACTTTTAGTTTTGAGCTATTGCAAAAATTACTTCTATTTTTATACTTCTTTAAAAAAAAAAACGTATTTGTTATTTGTTATTTTTTCCCTTTTTTTCTTTTCAGAAGATTCTGTTGATCAAAAATCCTGTAGCCCCTAGACATTCAAAGAATTGCTCACGTCTCAACCTGCCATGCCACCCTTCACCACCTATAAAGAACAAAGCACATCACGGCCTTTGTCCGAAATGTAAAGAGCTGCTGATACTGAACCAGATGCTGTTCAGAAAATGCTTGGTAGATTTTATTCTTTAGGTCAAGTATTACTTGCTTTTCAAGCAAATTGAATAATCAGAGAAAAATGTGTTTAAGTATTAATGTTTACTTATTGCTTCCAATCATGTAAATGATTAAAACATTAACCATAATTTACTGATGACCATCCACCTTCCATCCATACTCCTAATTGCGCAATATCATATTTTTTTCATTTTAACATGTCTGTAGTATTGAATTTAGAAGTGCATTCTTAATAACTAAGGGTTTGCATTAGGACGTACCTTTCCTACTTTTTCTTCTTGATGTTAATTGTATATACATTATACTTTATAACTCAAAGAAATACTTATTCTGGGGTACAATATTCTTATGTAGATGTGTAAGAGATTCAGCAATGTAAGATGTTTCACCATCACTCATTGTGTTTAATGTTTATTTGATTTAATATGAGCAGGTGGATGGATATACTTTATTGACTGTGCAAAATATGAAAATTTTCATTTATTAGACTTGACAAAGTAAGAAGACTTAAAAGGAAGTTCACCATAATGATTTGAATAAATAAGTTTCATAAGTATGCTAATGAGTTAGCAACTGATGTTGCACGCTCCCATTTCTTTGTGTATTTTATTCATTAAAAAATGTAAGGATGGGACCTGCCATTTTAGTATACAAGTAAGTCACCAGCCCATTCACTGCCGTTTATCTCGTCAGTGCTGGTGACTTCTTTCCACTCTCATAGACTTTGTACACAGTGCGAGCGCACACGCGAGAAGAGAGGTGACTTATTTCACGATAAGGCCATTGGCCTTAATGATTTATAAGTTTAAATGTGTGAAATTCCAAGCTAATTATACTTTGAAATTAAATGTCAGATTCCCATGAAAATTTACAGCACCTTTGATAGGAAAACAGATTCGTTCTAGGTCAGTTCTCCTTTGGGTTGGATTGGATGGTAAATTCATTCATTGCCTTCACTTCATTTGTACAAACTATTTTAATTTGTGAGACAGTAGTTAGAATTAATTATCTCTATTATGATACTTATATCATTGTGATTATTTCTTCAGTCTTCTTAAAGAAAGTTATCTAATTTTTTAAATAACTCTAGAAATTAGCTTTACTTTTTCTTAACTATACATACACTGTATTATATGTATCTTTCTCTCTTACCTTTTGAAATATAAATGTATGAATATAACTAGATCCCATAAAAAGATAGTGGTCAGTTGTGAGAAATGAAATGGCAATGCATCAGTTAGCTTATCAAGCTGACCATTTAACCTCTATTACCGAAATTGGTGTGAAATCGGTTTGAAACTGACTTGATAAACACCTAAATAACCATTTGAGCCAAGGGAGCTCCCCATACAAAGCGAAACAGAAACTGCCATTTCACATCAAATACTTCCTTTTTATTATACCCTATTCTTCTGTTATTAAATTTGGTTTAATTTTTTAAATTGGTACAAGTAATGGGGGTTTAATAAAATCAGTGCAGTGAATAATTCAACTCGCAATATGTAAGCACAGTCCTAGCCTTGCTGATTTTAAAGCACAATAAATAAAAATCGTTTTATATTTAAATGTACAATTATACCTGTCTATCTTTTATTTCTAGGGCGTAACTTGGCTGAATTGAATCGTAAATCGAAAGAGCCTGGGAACAGAATATAAGAGAGTAAGAATATGCAAAAGAAGAAAAAAAAGATGAAGAGGAATAATTAAAAACCTGGGATAGTGAGGTTTGATAAAAATGGGAGAGAGAAGAAAAAAAAAGTCCGGTGATAGAAAGAGTGGGGGAGAGTGAGGGAGGAAGAGAGAAAATAATATAAAGAGAGGGAGAAAAGGGTGAAATAAAAAAGTTTCCAAAGAGGTTAAGTTGGGGGAGGGGTATCAACATCATTCGATGTGATGTTCCCTATTTAATGAGAATTACCCTACCTCCTTCGCCTTTCCGGCAGCCTCTTTGGAGAGGTTAAAATGACATATGAGGTCTCAATAGAAGTGGTGGTGATGTCAAATTCAATTAACTCTGCTCTCCTCGCAAAAAAATAATCAAATCAAGATAAATGAATCCATAAATACATAAAGTAATTAACTAATTCATTCATGCATGTCATGAAAAAAACAAACCCTGAAATAATTGAATTGGTAAATATTTGAATAAATGGGTAAGAAATACAGGATGAATTCATAAATAACCAAAAAACAGTGATAGGCTGGAAGTTTTTTTTTTTGAATACATGTCGAAATGTTTGCCCCTAACATTCGCCGTCCGTTTTGTTGTAGTGGTTCGTTTGTTTGTTTGTTTGGTTTTTTTTTGTCATTATAGTAAATTACAAGTATGGAAAATTCATGCCCTGTCAGCGCTTCTACGTCATCGGGCACGTAAGTCCAGTTGCTGGGAGCTAGTCTACCCCCTCTGTACCTTACCTGGGCAGGCGCTAGCTATACCGTACCGTAAACAAAGCTTAGCAGACGACGCATTATATTGATATTGCATGTTGAGGATCAGCGCACAGATTTTATTCAATTTCAGTAGTACGCCCGCAGCGAGGGAGAGGTACCCCCTATCCCGAAATGCATTGCGTGTGGTCACAAAATCAGCTTGGCAAAAACGTCATGAATTTAGCACACTGGTAAAAATCACTGATAACAGTGGTTACTAATTACTGAAGGATTATAGATTTTAGAAACATATTTTTCAAGGTAATAAATACTTAATTTTATTTTGCATATTTATGACTTCAATATATATTTTTATTTATAATTCAAAAAATCTTAATCTTGTCATAATCCCTCTTTTGTTTTCATGTCGCTACTACTCTGTCATTGTATTATCGATTTAAGGTTTTGTTTGCATGACTACCAAAATGTGCGCGCACTTCAACTGCTTGCGCGTATGAAGTGAACCTTCCTAATAGCAACACTGAAAAGTGTTGACGCCCTCTACGTTCGTTGGGTGCAAGCACTGAGCATTTTGGATGCATCACTTAACCTCTAGCGCGTAAAAACTGAGACGCCATGAAATACGCGTTCTTTCAAAGAGAAGTATCTTTAAAGATATATGATTCTAACTTCAGTCAGTTTTTAAGATACGACAATTAATACAAATTAGTCTCTCTTGTATCGTTTCCCGCCATTTTTTTTTAGAAGTACGTCGCTGAGTTTCAGCTTGATATTTATTTTTAATACTAAAATTTTCGGACCTTGTGAGAATATTTGTTTAATTTTTGTGAATGACTACCTTTTTGTTAATTCATTTATTTATTCATTTATTTATTTTTATTATTATTTTCTTTTTCTTCATATATTTATTTAATTATAGTTGTTACTGAATCTAATAAGTGTAAAATCTGTATATAATATGCAAATGTTCAAATTATTGTTCTTATTCTAAATGCAAACTTATGATTTTCTCCAATACCCATTTCGGGTGACATGGGGAATTAAAAATCACATTGTCATTGTCATTGTCATTGACAAGGATTTTGATGCGCTTACTCAGGGGCGCACACTGGCTGCGCTTGTGATATCATAATAGAAAGCAGATGTTGCCTCTTTTGTCTGTGCGATCCGAGGAAATTTGGAGGGGTTTTAACAAATTTTCCACTACAAAGTCATACTGCCGACCCGTTTTATAAAACAAATAAGGCACAGATTTAAATTTTTTGATGTTAGTGGCGATGCAGGCATCTCGGGTATTCACAATATTGTGCAAAAGCACATTGTAAATACCTTCGAGTGCGCTGCATCGCCACTAACACACTCACATCTGTGCGTTATTTATATACTAGTACACATGGCCAATTTGGAAACTTTGTTATATATACATGCTCTTTGAGAAGGAAAGATGAAATCCATTGTAGGTGTCATGTAGATGATTCTATGTTTGTTGATGATTTTCAAATACCTCAAGTAGAATTGAGAGAAGGAATTTGATTTAATAATAAAGATTACTTCAATGGAATCTTAACCCTTAAGAAGTTAAGCTGCCAAAGCTCCCTACAGTGATCTGCGTAGGGATGCCAACACTATGAACACGACGGACAAAGAAAGTGGACAAAATAAACAACCCCTCATTCTACCATTCACAGTGGGTTCTGGTAGTCAAAGAACATCCCTTCACTGCTATTATGTTTAATCAGTAGTTCCAGGTGAATATGCATGTTACACCTGTTCCACATATTTTAGATAATAGCAGTGAAGGGATGTTCTTTTGATTACCAGAACCATTGTGAAGGGTAGAATAACATGATCACATAAGCTGATCATTAATATTTTGGGAGAAGCTTGGCTGGACGCAGGCAGATATAGGAACACATTATCACTAGACCATCAATATTCAAATAACGAACAAAGTCACGAAAGGTAAACAGTGAGGTCAACAAGAGGTTACCATAACAATTGTGCTGAAAGCGCGCTTTCGCCTAAGACGTCATTGCTTCACACGTTTTTCTGCCCGAAGGCAACAAATTTTATTGTTCTTGTCGAAAAAATTACGAAAGGTCGAATTTTTACATCAGCAAGCCTCACAGAAATGGGAAAGAGAGAGGCGCAGGGGACCAGGCATCATTCACTGACAAAAAGGGCGAATCCAATGGCCTTTCCGACAAAAAGGGACAAGAAATTTAACCAGACCCTACTGCAAGAGTGGATTGCGATGTGCAGCCACAGCAAGAGGAAGCCGGCGGGATGACCTGGCCCAGCGCAGCGGCACAGACCGGGGTACGACAGGCCAGCAACTGGCTCGCCCACGAATGACAGGTAATTCTACCCCGATTCGGCAGTGGGAAGCAGGTGACATGTAAAAAAGCAAATTGCACATGTTATTCACATACTAACGTCAATACTTTCGGGGGAACTTGCCTCGGAACGTATCGTTTTCTTACCGGCTTAATAACAGAAGCCAGAATGAGTGCATGCATAGTGCCTTAGTGGACCCACTAATGAAAGAGCAACGCAACAAGTACAGCGTAATCGCTTCGCGACAACGCTGTACAAGCGGGCAGAGGAAATCAAGGTGAACCCGCGGAAAAAATTGCGACAACACTGCGTTTGTGATGAAGCTGAATTTTCTCAGCTACGAAAGTGACATTATTTTGAAATTGAAGGTTTGAGGGATGTTTTGTTATGTCACATAATTATTTGATTACTTAGGAATTACGGAAAAAGCGATGATTTACTGCCTCATCTGCACGCTGAAATTTTGTTCTTTCCGCCAAGGGCCAGCGGGAAGAATGACCGCTCATACATGTACGGTAGGCCTATGCGAATGCGGGTTATTCTCTGGCATAGCGAATGGGTTCGCCAAATTTTTATGCCTGTCCTTGCCTGACGCCGTGCTACACTGCGTTTGGTCTGGCTAGGCAACGGGTAATGTGCGTGAACATCAATGGCTCAAATTTGCTGAGTTGTCACCTGCTTCCTGCGGCTGAGTAGGATAGTAATTTTCACTATCCGAATCCATACAGGGCTATAGATGGGAGGCTGAGCCGTCCAAATTTGGGCGATATGCTGCCCTCTAGGGAGACGGATTGAAATTGTTAGAACAAGAGACTTGCTTAAATTATTTACGTGTTACACACAGGATACTCATATATCCTAGTTCCCTCCCAGTCCCCCATCTGGATGGAAGTATTTAGCAATATAAAAAATTATGCGTGTTGAGAAATATTGCTGATTGCTGGTGGCGCAGCTCGTGCTGCCCTGTCCCTAAAAAAACCCATTAGTAGAACACGGCTATCCTATGGCCGTCAATTGGCATGCTACAGCATGCCTTTTGGGCGAGGCCAGTATAACCGAGCACTAAGATGTGGGTGATCCGGATCAAAACGTCAGAAATTCTGTTGAACTTAAAACGTTCTCATAACAGATACCAGACGGAAATAGACTCTGGTATATATATTGGCAGAAAGAAATAAGCCTGGCTCCACCTTAGGGATCTTTTTCCCATCCTTGGTTCCTATATACCTGCTAACTGTTAAGCAGGAGTATTCCTACTATAGAGAAAGAAAATTTCACCATGCTAAACCATGTTTCTCGGTTCTACACAGGTCTATCCTTAGTATTGTAGGAAATTTAGGAGTGTCCTTGTTTTTGAAAAAATTCCTGGCAACGACATTTATTCCTATTCCTCAGTTGTCGAGGTGGTAGGTAAGTACTTGCCCAGTTGGGTTCCCGCTCCAAGAAATTTTAGGGGGGAGAACTGGAAGCATTCCCACTATTTGCACCAACATGGAGGAGAATTATATACATGCACATATTATACAGGTAGCAGGCCACAAGGGCAAGGTGTTCAGACACTAACCCGCCCAGTCACATTCTCTTAGCACATAGTGGGGGACTGGCTGCATGTCCTCATCCAGAAAGATAAGAGATTAAGCTTGGAAAGGGGGAATATTGATCTCAACACAGTCATTAATGGAGAGTAGTTTTTCATGCCATGAGGCAGGCCTCTTGCCAAGCTGCTAAAATGTGTGCTGCACCTTGAGGTGCTATCAGGAAGGATGGGGCACCCCTGAGACTACCGGCACGATATCAGGACCCTGAACCACTGACAGATATGGGCACCTTGTTGACAAAGTACAGGTCGGGTAGGCTTAGTAAGGACTAATAATTACAGCAAGAAGACTACCAAAATCAGGGGAAGGGGTACCCCCGAGAGAGGAGATTAGATAATAGCAAAGGGAACGACAAGAGAAACATTACAATGTAGGTCCCTGGCACAAATATTTTTGGCAGAAACGGAGAACTTTTGCAGGAAGGGAGAAAAATATATAAAATCTACCTTCTACCGGCTGCCCACACCTCCAGATGTTTTTGAGTTAGGTGTCAAATCTATAACATCCTACGTTTATGACATCCTGCGTGTGGGTTCGAATAGAAATTAGGGCTGTCCTCCCACAAAATCGTCCAAACCTGGTGGGGAGCCGTGCAGTGAGTGTAGAGTGCGCTAGCAGAGGAATAATCAAAGGAGCTCACCACACAGCTCACATTTTGGGCAGGGGGCTCCCGTGTCACGGTGAGCTGCAGTGAAGGGAACTCCCGCTGGAGAGATAAATACTATGGCAATAGTGAGAATTCTGCTTCCTGATTGGCCTTGATAAGAAAGTTGCCATTTTTGATGACGATTGCTATTGCGACGTTTGGTGGAGTTGGGCCCAGGGCTCATGAGATCAAGGTGGCCAGCACCAAACCCAAATTATGCGACATATTGAGAAGAGTCCACCCCACACTATAACTAGAGTGCCTTTCCAATTGCGATAAATTGATGGTCAGGGCTACTTGCATATCGTTTTTCTTATTCCTTTCCCTTTTTTTTAGGTTCTCAGAGCTAGAGCATTCATAACTCTAAGTAAATAAAGATGTAAACAGGAAGCAAATATGACTCGGGAAACGTATTGCCAAATATTTCAGCATGTCAGGGCCAAAGGCGTATACGGTGGTGCAGAGTCAATACTCAGAGATAAATTAATATGAAAAGTCAACATGCCAAGAAGAAAAAGAAAAGAAAGAAAAAAAAACAAACAAACAAACAAAAAAAAGTTATGCCCAGCTAAGGCTATCACAACCTTCCGATAGAGGATAGTCTGGGTCTGTGATATAGACAGCTTTTTCCTAACCAGGTGTTAATTCGGCGCAAGGTCGCGGAAAACATGGCCTTATGCAGGCACAACCCCAGCCAACATGGTATCCATTCATTCTGTGTTAGGGCGGTGTGACATTAGCTGCCATAGGAGTGCCAATAGAGGATGGGCATGGATAAATGGCACGGCGGGTTTATAAAAAATGAAGAAATAGCATAGACACGTAGGCAGATAAATAGGCACACGGACCATATAACTGAAACGAAACAAAAAATAACGGTACTGGAAAAAAAAAAAGAGGAGAGATTAAAAAGTAAACAAACTAGTGAATAAATGGCAGAATATGAACTACATCTGAGTGACGAGCAACAATTAGTAAGTAAAGGAACAATGCGAGTAAAGCACATCTAACCCCAGTGTCACAGGTGGGGCTAGGCCAAATTATACATATGGGCATAACTAACAAGTGAGCGTACTAGCCGCAGACACGGTCTGGGACTCGCCAGCCAGCCCATTACGAGCACGGAACATCCAATCCTCTGTTGGCATTAATTTGTTGCATAAATAACACTGGGTAACTAGGTCTGAATGTGATATTTATTGGTTTGTAGCAAGAGATACTGCCAGAATTTTGCTTGTCATTTCAGGGCAGCCCCGATAATTGATTGCAAGGGACAGCATGGTACGCTTAGCCAAGGAGAGAACTGCAGCAGCAAACCGTCTCCAGCTGGGCACACCATACAGCATCCAGGGACATGGCCAGGGAGGTGCAAGGCTGGAGGACAGGGAGAGGCAGGTAGACAGAATGTTTGTGGCCCCCACGTTAGTGGTCCTACTCTATGTGGACTCTATCATAGTCGCCGAGCCAAAGCTTGAGGACGCATTAAGAGGACCAGAATAGCCCTTAGCCCACTAAGACTAGGGAGTAACAAGCTCAATTCCCTGGTCAAGGACACTTCCACTCATATTCTCTTGTGGAATGAAATCAACTGGCTCTACTTCCCGAGAGATATCAGCAGGCGTGTGACTGTCCCTTACACCGAGACGACAAACAATGTAGGTGGATAATGAGTTATAGACAGGGCTGATTACAAATCACCTCATCAAGGATGGCATTACCTGTCGGACAAACTTTCTTTGAAATACACATGGATAGACAATACATGATCAGGTTACATTCAGGGACACAAACATCAGTGCGCTAGCATCACGTAAGGGAATCATGTCTCCTGCAACCACTGCATTTTTAAGCATTAGTCTTGTTTCCTAATCGCATTCTTTTCTTTACGCCCCTTTACAATGTTTATGCATTGTATATATTTGTTTGCCTTGTTATGGATGTGATTGAAATGAATGGAATTGAATGTAGCCCCCGGGCAGGACATTGCCGCCGTGGTCTGGTGGTGGAGAAACATCTCGGTCGCACTGTACACAATCGCCAAGTGGGCCATAAGGGAATTTTCCCCAGCATATCCCCCAGACAAAGGGAGCCCTGCCATTGCATCTAGCTGGTTTTTCACCCTTATCACCTCCTGTACCTCGGCGGCAAGTGTCCGCCCATTGCGGACAATTGTCCGCCAATTGCCCCTGTAAAAATCATGGGCAATTGATCATTCTTGTCAATAGCAAGGATCAGAGAGAAATGGCTACTACCACCTACACTGAGAAGAAGAAAGGAAAAGGAAAAGAATGAAAGAAGCTCTTGCACACATGAACTAGTGTAACTCACTGCTCAGGAACCCTTGTAATAGCAACAAAAAAAAAAAATAATAAATAAATATTGGGTGGAAGGTGTTTTGGGGGCATTAGCATCACAAGAAAGATGCGAATTGCCACTCTAGGTACCATCCTGTTGGCAGGTAAACTGCTTGCTGGGTCGAGTTACCACCGCCCAGCAATCACTTGATAAATATTTATACCAGTCCTTATGCCACTCAAAAGGCATAAAAGTGTTTACTCTGTACTTGTTCGGTAATAAGTAATGGTAACCGCATATTTTTGCATACTTGAAATTAGTCCAGTTACTATGTTGTGAAAACGGTATTAAAACACTAACATGACTGACCGTGTTCTCATGAGTTTGACACAAGACAAAGTGTCGAGTTTGAATACTACCTTATGTTAAAAGAAGTGTTAAAAACTGCGAGACATATCATTGTTTATTGTCTGAGTGTGCCTTAATATTGTATCCAAATGGCACGGAGTTGGTATCCCTGCATTCTAGCAAATAAGGCAGATTGTTCTGGTATTCTGTATATCTGTTGGTTATATTATGAATCGTATTCAAATGGCATTACGTTTGTATCGCTGCCTTCGAGCAGAATTAAACAACAAGCAATGGCAATCACGAGTCCACAGAGCTTTCTTTCCAAAATGAGGGGTTGTTTATTTTGTGCGCTTTCCTTGTCCGTCATGTTCATAGTGACACGTATAGTAGCATGCTCACTCATGCGTATTACACAGCTCTACAGTAAATCTGGCACAGGGAGGATATTGTGGTTGACACAGTAAGGGTTAAAGTTCAGTGTTATGATGGTTTAATTTGGTGTGAACAATACTACATTATACAGGACTGTATCTATCGTCAGACATAGCAAATACAGTGTTTGGATCTGACACTATCCTCACAATATACCATCTTTTTTACATTTATTTTAGTTATGGTGAGGAATGCAGTTTTACAGGCATACATAAATTGACTTTGAATAGAACGACTGCTCGGGTATATCGGAGGACAAAGCGATTCGCATGTTTTCATGCATTTCCCCTATAGACCAATTTCACCTCCGGTTTATGTATTTGGCCCTCTATCGGCGAGGCCATTGCTGCGGTGGGCAAGCGCGCTGACCGCGATTGGCTCTGTGTACAAAATGAATGTAAGATATGAGATATGCCCCCATATTGTTCCATTTACTTTATTCTAGATCAATAAAATAAAGCATGGATACATGGGTAGATGAGGTAAGACAATGGTCATATCTGACGGATGAAGGTATGATGTATTTTTGTACTTTTGATGGTTTTTCAACTTAGTTTTGTCAGTAAAAGTTCGATTGCAGCATAGAAGCCGTAGTAAACGGGAGCTTTAAATCTTACCCTGTTTACAAAGTCATGTTTTCACTCATTAAATTTTACGCCAGAGTACATATTGATAATGTTTCTTGACTTCAAAGTCCTTTCTGTTGATGTTTTTACCCACTGGCAACGAATTCCTTCATATTGCTTACGGAAACCTGTGTAGGGAGTACGGCTTCTCACACAAACAGGCTTCATGAGTCAAAGCGAGTGAATTTCGCACTCAGTTAGCTTCCAATTTTTAAACTCTCTCTAATTCTTGTGGCATTTGAGCACCGCATAGCTGCGACCTGAACTTCCCTGATAACTTCTCATTGCAAATATTAAAATAAATCTGCATATACTGGTCAAAATAGACAAAAAATCGAACGAATGTACATAACGCGCTATTGACTTGTGTACTATAAAAGTTGGAGCGCCCACCGCAGTATGTCGAACTGTGTCGAACAGTCTGCTGCCCTCTTGCGTTGTGAAATTGGTCTATACACTTGCACTACTGTACACTTGTGCTGTGCCAGTGTGGATCTATAATGTGCTCTACAAGACGCGTGCAGCTTTTTAAAATATATTCAAACCTTGGGACGGACCTAGCAAGACATTTCGAGAGTTTTCGGATTTTTGTAATTGCATTTTTGTTTGAGCTGTTGACAAAGCATATATGTGAGCGACGAAATAGGCCTACTCGGAAAATCAGTGCAAGTTTGTTGTTTTATTTATTCTGAAAGTGGAGGAGCCGTTATGTAATCTTTTGAGGAGGAGTCGCGTTTATTTCACATGATAGAATTGACTGTAAAATGTGGTTTAAATCGCTCTTTATATATAAATGATCCATTCTTCGAATATATCATTTACTCTAAAAAGAGCAAATCACAGTTTTGCATGGATTCAAATGAATTTGAGGACAAAATCCATTTAAAAACGAAGAGATCCCTAAAATATGGTTTAATTCATTTTGCGATCAATCATCGTGCCAATTACTCCATTATTTTGAATTGTTCCGACAGGTATAGATCTGAAATAATTAGTGTAAAATGGCTTCATCAGGCTCTTGGATTTTTTCTTGGGGATACGTGATTCTATTCGCCAAGTTCGTGATACTTTTCATCGATACCGGCATCGCGAAATCTTTCGGTGTTCTGATTCCTACCATGGTTGAGCGTCTGGATTCGGATTATGCTACCGTGGGACTGATATGTAGCCTGCCAGCAACCCTGCAGTACTTCTGCGGTAAGTAAAAAAAAAAAAAAAAGTACAGCTTGTATTGAAGTAGCTTCCCGCCAGCGACTGCCACCGTCTGGCGAGTGATATTTTTTTTTCTGCGGCACAGACGGGGGTTTTAATATTATTAGCAACTTGATTGAAGAATATTTAACTGTTTTGATTTGATTTATTTGTCAAGTTCAAATATACATAGTGATAAAGAGCACGCATTAAACATAAAGAAGAAGTTCATGAAAGCTTGACAGGATGACCCATGAAAGCTCGAACAACTTTGACTAAATAAACGCCATTGCTACCAATTATTTCGTATAAAAATGAATTTCAAACTTGAAAATCGAAGTTAACTCTTTTCTGGACGGAATAAACACCACTGTTACCGAAAATTAAGAAAACGAAAAGAAAAGGAAAAAACAAATCAACAAATCCCAAGTGAGTGTAGGGTGGCCTATGGAGCTTGCTAAGGCGTGGTCCTATACTAGTAACTTACAGAGTATGACATGTTCACTCCTTGCTTGCCTGTGATGATCTGCCTTGAGGTGCAGTACATATTTCAACCTCAGGGGTTTATTTTGCATTTAAAGATTTGCTTAACAATGTTCAATGGTGAATATTCAAATAACACAATTTACATAGGAAAGGAAGTACATGAATATACAAAGGATTCAATGAATATAAATGAGCTACTATAAATAAACATTACTTTCAATGAATAATCATAGGAGCTAAACCAATCAGAATTAAAGAGAACAAATCTACTGATCCATGGAATGAACATGAAGAGAGGAACAAAAGACATTGCAAATAGTAATGTAGAGGGAATGTAAAGCATGAGATGAAGAAAGCAGGAGAGGTGAATGACAGTTGGAGACAAATGAATAGATGGGGTGAAGTGAGAGGAAGAGTAAGAATGGTAAATAGAAAGTACAATACCCTTGTTCAAAATAAACTTCTACATGAGTTTCGAATTCACAAGGTTCTGATGCGTAATCTGTGAGCATAACCAATATGTCAACTCAAAGTGCTGCTACATCAATTGGTCCAAAACAATTATAGTGTGCGTTCATTGCCAGCCTTACTCCTCCAGGCGTTTTTTCCGCATTTTTGCCATAAGGTTTACACGTGCCATGCCCCAGTCTGTGTTGCAGATAAAAATATAGTGTCTGGCGGTGAGGCTGGGGTCGTAGGAGAAGCCATCATGTATTTTTACTTGCACCTGGAAGCAATGCACTTCATTTCAGTCTACTGGGTTTTAGAAAAAAAAAAAGCAATATGAGCACTTGAACTGCACAGTAGCGCACAGCCTACAATAATCTTCAAATCTGGTTAAGGACGTGGGCTTACCATGAAAAAGAAGGAGGAGAAGAAGAAGAAGAAGGAGAAGAAGAAGAGGCCTTAAAGGGCATGTCCACAAGGAGGTGAAGATTATTTCAATAAATAGTGTAAGAGTTTCTCTTACAAAATCAGTGAAAGTTTGATGAAAATCACAAGAAAAAAAAGAAAGTGATTATTCTTTAGTTTCGCTTTTTTTTTTTCGCTTTTGCAGTTCTTGAGCAATCGATACGAATATGCAACGGTGTCATACCCTTACTATTCTCCATACGTATACAAAAAATTTATATATATTTTTTTTAAATTTCAAATTATGTCTGCACGCAATTTTTGCAAGTACATGTATAGGAGTCAGAGGCGGTGCCAGGGGAGCGTTTCATCAACATTTATTGTCTGACAAGTTGTCAGATCGGACATCTTTCCTTGATTTTGATTGGCTGAGAAGCATCGTTACTATGGCAACTGTCGGATAAAACAGACTTTGTCGGATAAAACATCCGACAAGTCCTTTCATGAAACGCTCCCCAGGTATAGACCAATTCCACAACGCGAGAGGGCAGCAGACAGGTCGACATACTGCGGTGTGCACCCCAACTTTTTTGGTACATAAGTCAATAGCGCGTTATGTACATTCGTTCGATTTTTTTTTTATTTTGGACCAATATATGCAGATTTCTTTTAATGTTTGCTATGAGGAATTATCAGGGAAGTTTATGTCGCAGCTCCAGATGCCACTGGAGAAAGCTTAAAATTGGAAGCTAACTGAATACGAAATTCACTCGCCTTTGACTCGTGAAGCCTGTTTGTGTGAGAAGCCGTACACCCTACACATGTTTCTGTAAGGAATGTGAAGGAATTCGTCGCTGGTGGGGAAAAAACATCAACAGAAAGGACTTTGAAGTCAAGAAACATTATTAACATTATTATTAACATAGTTTGGCGTACAATTTAATGAGTCAAAACACTGAGAGCTCCCGCTACTAAGGCAGTGCAGTACCGCGAGTGCGACAGTGCCAGCACTGCAGTAGGGCTGCCATGCTGCGATCGAACTTTTACTGACAAAACTAAGGGGAAAGCAACGAAAGTACAAAAATACATCGTACCTTCATCTGTCAGATATGGCTATTGTCTTACCTCATCTACCCATTTATCCATGCTTTATTTCATTGATCTAGAATAAAGTAAACGGAACTATATCAGGGCATATCTCATATCTTTCATTGATTTTTTACACAGAGCCAATTGCGGTCAGCGCGCTTGCACACCGCAGCTATCGCGTCGCCGATAGAGGGCCAAATACATAAATCGGAGGTGAAATTGGTCAAGATGGCGCGCAGGTGATTTTGATTACGTTTCAAATGAACAAAGACTTTATATTCATGAAACAGATATTCAAATGATAAAAAGAATTAACAAAAATAAACTGAAATGAGATACATTCATCTTTTTCTTCTTACTGATCTACATTGGTTTGCGATTTAGTGACTGTGAGTAAGAATGACATTTCTGTTCGAATTCATGAATAGCATTGGAAACAAAATAAGAAATTGATTTTTGTTTTAAAAGTGTTGATAGTTATGCAGAGGTGCTTGACTTGAGAAACCAGTTCTTTATTTAGATGATTTTTTCCCCTAACAACACATGCACACGTTGGTATGCATAGCGCATCACTTTATTTGAAATACGATAAAACAGCAATGTAGATAAAATGCCTTGCTCAAGGGCATAAATGCCGAGCCGGGGATCGAACCCCGGACCTTCCCGTCTCGAGTCAAGCGCCTTAAGCCACTCGACTACGGCACCTCTATGGCATGAACAAACGAGCATAACATGAACACACACCCACACGCGCGCGCTCGCACACGCACACCTCAACTCTCTCTCTCTCTCTCTCTCACGCACACACAACACACATAGGCCTAAAGAGTGAGAGAGGGGGATAGAGAGTGAGCGTGAGGGAGTGCAGAGTTCGTTTGAGGTTCCCGGAGGAATTAGGGATGGGGTGGAGATGGACAATGAGGATGAGTTAAGATACAGATGATTTTAAAAATCACGGAAATGCAATCAATGTTTTAATTAAAGTTATCTCTGGTTCATTTTCTCGAACTCACAATCTTCGCGTTCCCAGGCAAATGCTTAAATTACTCGACTACGATCGACACTTCTGAATTTATTTACCATGTTCGTATTTTTTCTCCCTCATTAGGTCCATTTGTAACACTAGTTGTGAAAAAGATCAACGGTCGATATGTTGCAGTGTCTGGTGGGCTTTTGAGCGGATCTTGTGTTCTCATTTGTGGTTTTTTAACAAACACCGTTGCTGTTGGAATTTGTCTCGCCTGTACAGGTTTACTAAACTCTTAATTTTCCATCTCCGTTCTAGTCATTAGATTTCTAGTTTTCTTCTATATATATATTTTTATTTGATTAATCATTATCGTCATTGTAGAAGTAGTCTAAACGGTAATGTACTGGATCTAAAACTTCAAGAGTGTTCCGTGGCTTAAAGCAATCTGAAATAAAACTTTCGTGTAGATTGGGTGCCACTTGCAAATGTGGGCTACTACCATTAATACCGTGTCACCAAATAAAATACCTTGTTTGATGTATATAGGGAAACAAGTGAAGCTTTATTATTATTTCCACCTTTTTTGGTATCATTTAATGATATGGCTTTGTTGGGATGTAGAAGATGATATCGAGAAGTAGGTCATTCACATATTATAAAGCATTATTTTTAGGTAGTTTTTTTTTTTTTTTTTTTTTTTTTTTGGGGGGGGGGGGGTCCTTCAAATGTTTTTAATAATAATTGTAAAGCGCAAATAGACTTTTTGTATTGTGTCCTCGAAAAGAACAACCAACCAGTACTATATTACTTTATTCCTGTTTTATTATCATTTCCAATATTATTGTTGTCATTATTGTTATTTTGATTATGATTAATGATTATGACTTATATTATCGTTTTGTCATTTTCATTATCAGTAGTAGTAGTAGTAGTAGTAGTAGCAGCAGTGGTAGAAACAGCAATAGTTGTGGTAGTTGTAGTAGTAGTAGGAAAAGTACTCTTTAAACAAAAATTGTGATATTTATTCTTTATTTACTCTTTTTTAGGGATGACCTCAGTGATCACTCACAAACCTTGAGTGAGCAACTGAGGTCACCCCTCAAAGAGTGAATATCACAATTTTACTCATAATTAACTCTGAATGCACTCTCTTCTGAAATTCACCCCTAACAGAGTGATTGCATTCACTCTTTAAAAAAAAAAAAGAAGAGAATATCATTGTTATTATTCTCATTATTCTTATCATCATTATCAACCATTGCTGCTCGTGTTGCTATTTACAGGTGTAGGCTTGTCCATGACCCACATGCCGATTTTGCTTGCAATCTATGATCACTTCCCCGAAAATTTCATCTTTATCAACACCTTGACGCGTTATGGTTACACCGCCGGGTCCATGCTTCTTCCTTATGTCACGGAGAACGCCTTGGAAGCGTATGGATATGATGGAGTTTTTATTATCCTCGGAGGTATCGCATTTAACCTCGTCGTATGTGGCGCAACGGTCCACAAGGCATCAAACCACGGTGGCACACCTAAGGAAGGCCCTTTATGCCAAAAGGAACGTAAAAATCTGCACGAAAGAGATGAGGAACAGATAAGCACCTCATCAGAGCAAACTAAAGGTATTTGCTATCAAAATGAACGTGGTGACGAGACTGAAGAGGGCATCTTGGAGCATAGTAATTTGATTCAAACCGAGGGAAGTAATCCACTGATACAAGAGACAACACCGAATGGACGTTTCCCCTGGGCACAACCTTTCTTTGAGACTTGTAAACGTTCCTGCGGATTGTGGAACGAACCATTGTATCTCTTTTCAATCCCTATACATTTCTTGATATACTACACTCTCTACGCATGGATGTTGTTCTTAGTGCCCCACGCTGAGCAGCTTGGTATTCCTCCGTCTCGAGCTGTCCTCCTCTCCACCATCGGTGGTATAGCTGGTGTCATCGGTCGGACCTTCTTCCTCATCCTCACTGGCAATGGTATCAACGCCTTTGCCCTTTACATCGCTGTTGGTACCATCTGCACGGCATCCTTCCTCTTGGACTTCATCGGTTCGGCTTACGGGGTGCGTGCTGTCCTAGCCTTTGTCCAAGGCTTCTGTTTCTTCTTTGAAGACGCAACTATGGCTACCCTGTGCAAGGAAGCAGTCTTCGACGACGAGAACTTCGGCATGGCCCTAGCGATCAGTGGGTTCGCAGGCGGTCTAGGGGCGACAACGGCTGGATTATTCACAGGTACGCGATTTACTCCCATAGGGTACAGGAATGGATATCCACTTTGCGAAGTAGACACTAAGAAAAAAAAGGTTCAACTTTGCACCCTTAAAATGCAACACTGGGAGCTCCTTTATTGGTACAACTTTGCACCCTAAGAAGGATTTTGCACCTTTGAGGGTGCAGTGAGCTACATTTTGAACCCTTAAGGGTGCAGAGTTGTAGCCTTTAGAGAATGCAAATTTACACCCTTAGGAGGGCAAAAATTTCTGCACACTTAAGGGTGCAGACGGGCATTTCCGGGTGCAAACAAGTACAAAAGGGTGAATCTTTGCACCTTTTTCATGTAGGGTGCAAGATTGCACCCCAAAAGGTGCTGCCAGTGGCATTAAGGACACGAAACTTAACCTTTTTATAAGTATGTATAGTCTCTCCCTTTTTTCTAACAGAATCCACTCTACTAGCCAACGAGCGCAGCAGCAACTGCATTCTAAGAATCTAAATTATTAGGTTGGTTAAATCATAAACCGACTTCCACCTTGTGAAGCAGTCTCTCCTTTTTTCCACTCTACAAACCAACGTGCGCGGTATGAACTGCAAAAAATCATTAGGGTGGTTAAAATATAAACCGACATATGAACCGCCCAACTGTTCAGTACAGCCATTTTGTGGAAATAACCCACCTCTGTCAATTGCAACGTAAAATATTTCAGTTGTTCTAGAATCATAATGATGCACTTAAAGTAAAAAGGAATCCAAGTGGTTAACCATTTGTTCTGCGTCCTGTACTACCCTCTCCATGACACTGTTGTCTCGATTTCAACATTAATGTTGGAAAAAATATGAATATTTAGCAAAAATACACGCATAATTACTACACGATGAAGAAAGGTTTCATCATTTTTTGCTCACTTTCTGCATTCATTCCCTAAGTTTTGACACCACAGCGCGATATAGTTACATTGTGAGAAAGTCAGTTGTCATATCTTATATCGATTTCACTATTGTTCCTTACCCTCTGGCCCTCTGAAGTCAAGGCTTAACAAATTCTTGTATATATCAAGAATCAAAATCTGGGGTGTTTCTATTTCACAAAGCCGTGTGCAAAGTTATGCATGTCTTGAATAATGACCTGAACAAGCCAAATGGGATTCTCAATTACATTTATTTTGATAAGCTTAAGCTGAAATATCTGTGCAGATAAGCATTAATTTTATTTATTTTATCCATGGGTCTAATGAAGCAGAGATATCGTTAGCTTCATCAACCGGTAGACCTACGTGAAGCGGTAAACCGATTTGAAAAGGATGAATGCACCTGTATATTCAAATGAGTTCATCATGCCCATGGCTCAAGCTGTTCTTGAATTGTGGTGATAACCAGAATTGCCCCCCACCAAAACCCCACCCCAATTAATCATGTTAATTGAATTAACCTTACTGAGATTTAATCTTTGACCTCGCCAAGTCAGGCCGCTTTGTCTCCTGAATCTCACGCATACAACAAATGAAATAGCATAGCAAGAAAAACGAACCTTTGATATCATGCATATTGATATCGACCCTTGACATTTGACCTAAACCAAAATCTCATCAATTTATCGCACAATTTATGCATGCTAGTGAGCCCCAAGTCTGATGTACCTCAAAGTGGTTCTTGAGATAACAAAACTGAAACATGAAATGAAGAAATTGACCAGTATGACTTTGACCTTCGACCTACATACCCATATAATTAATCAGAACGCATTTCTGGTGAACGTCTTTCTGGTGATATGTCACTAAATTTCTGTATTTTTAGAATGAGTGGATTCATCGGAAGATAGGTACGGGTCATCTACTGGTATATGCAGGGCCGTACGCAGAGAGTTTTTCCTGGTCAAGAGGACGCTTTTGCATTTTTAAAAGTAAAATTGAAGGATTTGGTGCAGTTTTTGGTGCATTTTATGAAAATTTTCAATTAAAAAAATGTGATTTTAAAAATGTGATTTTTCAACATTCGGGTGGGGGGGGGGGGGGAGGCAGTTTATTCATTATTATCATTGGGGGGGGGGGCATACCCTCTTGTTTCCCCAACCCTTAATTGGGGGGGGGGGGGGGACACAGGCACAATTTACACAGGTCTATGCCCCCGACCCGTGAAATCTCCTGGATCATGTCCGTTACATAATAACTCTCGTTTTGTTTTACTTCCAGGCTATCTATTTGATATCATTCGATCGTTTACAACAGTCTTTATCATCGTCGGTTTCACCCACGCCGTCATCGTTGTCCATCTGACCATTGTGATGATCCTCGTCAAAAAACACAGATGAATTCTGGATACCGATGACTTAGCATACAACTAATCATGTGGAGGAATTCCAACAGTGCTGGCAGATGGGGGGGGGGGGGGGGGGGGGAGGAAGGAGGATCCTTTTTGAACGAAATGATCGACAATTTTGTCTAATCATGTAGGACAAATTCCAAGAGTGCTGGCAAATGGGGATCCTTTTAGCTCGAAATGATTGAAATTTTTATCTTTGTCTGAATTGGCTTGGTGGTTTTTTGTTATTATTATTATCATCTTTATTATCATTATTATTATTATTATTATTGTTATTATTATTATTATTATTATTATTATTATTATTATTATTATTATTATTATTCCTGATGCATTTTATGTAAAGCGATGTTAAAAAGGGGCATCCTGCGGCAGTCTTTCTTGCATAAAGCAGCTTATCTCTGTGTAGTTTCACGGATGGCATTATGGTGGAGCTATGGGCGAGCTGCATAAACGTCGGGTTGAACACACTCGAGATATATTTTACAGACATTTTTTCTGCTTACAGACTTTTTTTGTATCTTGTTGAACATGGGCATGAAATTCTACATATTTGCATCAAAAAAGTAATAGGGCGAACTATAAAACATCAGATTCACATCTTTTTTTTTTCGTGTTGTTTTTTTACAGAAGAAACTTCAAAGTACACTTCTTTCCTTTTTCGTTTGATTTTCTTTAGCAAAAAGAAAAGATATGCATTACCAACAAATAAGCTGTATAGATTTATCGAACACATACATGCAAATTTTAATATTGGCTGTTTGTCTATCTGTCTATCATATTAATCATACACAATTTCATTTGTAAGCATTGCATTTTATGTCTAAATACATCTGTTCTAGAATACAAATTTTAATGCGCTACTATCTGACAGAATTAGGCAGAGGTGGAAAATGAGGGTAGGCTAACTTGAATCATGTTTTAAAGTCTAATGAAGTCCGTTGAAACACCAGCACTAGCCTGCATAACTATGAAACCGCGCGCTACACCATCATCATGATTATCTTGTCTGTGATTTTACCACCCGACCCCAAAATTCGCTACAAATTTTTCAAAAATAAGCATACGAGAAGCCTACGAAAATGGGATTTTTTTTCTTGTGTGTGTGTTAGGGGTGAGGGATGTGTGGGTAGATTGTGTACATTCTAAAAAGGGACTGTTCAAAATAACCAATGTGTTGGTGAATTTATGTCTCACCAAAAAAATTAGTCAAAATCAACCAAAATTTTGGTACGTTAATTTTCAACAAATAATTGGGTAATTATGACCATCATATTGGTCAATCTTCACCCAAATTTTGGTTGGACAGTATGCACCAACACAATAGTTATTTTGACTAATCCTTTTCCGGAGTGTGCTCGTTTATCAGAAACAACCAACGCTCGTCCCCCTCTCCCCCTCATAACCCCATTTTTATCTTCTCCACTAAATTGAGTGCACGAAGTAGGAAATTGATCGCCTGAAAATGAAACTGAACGCCCCAAACAGCGTCATCGTGACTACGAGGTGAATTTGAATGCGCAAGTAGGAAATACAATGCTCGCATTTGGAAATTGAACGCTCATGCGTGATTTTGATTTACGGAAAGGAAATAAGAGCGCCCATAAATGAAATTGATCGATCGGATTCGGAATTTGAAAGCCCGAATGTCTTCGCGGGGTGTGCGTTGCGTGAAATTGAATGCACGTTCATGAATTGGAATGGAAAAAATATGAAATTGACCGGGAAAACCTATATTATTATCATTATTATTATCATTATTATTATTATTATTATAATTATTATTATCATTATTATTATTATTACTATTATGATTAATTTATTGTTTTGTTATTAACCATTTTCTGTAGTGGCAGGTACAAGCTATTTCGTCCCTTACGTTTCATGCAGAGGTGTCACGGTGTAGTGGTTCTGTCACTTCACTCTCAGTCCAAGGTTGAAGGTTCGAGGGTTATTATTTTTAGCCGAAAGGGTGAGGGGGCTGCAGACCTCCCCCCCCCCCACTCCGCTTCCGTGGCCCTGACACAAATAGAATATCCTCATGGATGTCGCATTATGCACCACTGAGCATTCTATGACACCAGGGGGAAGTGTTCTTTTCAAAGGTGGAAACGAGAGCTTTTCACGAGAAACCTCTACATGTACTTTGGTAGTAATTATTCTAAAGTGTACAAAGTACCTCTCTATCGAAATTTAAAATATCGATACATATTAGGGTCATTGGTGACATGTGCTAAACACGAACCTGTATACACTATAAACACTATAAACACTATAAACACGATAATAATGATCAGATTTGACTAGATGCCGGATCCCACGGTCACCAGCACTATTCTGGTAAAAATGACACAATAATTGTGAAAAATTACCGGAATTCTATTTAACTTAAAATACGACCGCACGAGATTTAACCGTTCTAGTCAAATTTGACACATTTTTTTTAAAAAAAGACCAGAATTCTAGTGTTTTTTTTTTTATTTTTTAACTAGAACGCCTAATCCCAAGGGCACTTGCAATATTCTAGTCAAAAGTGACACAATTCTAGTGAAAAGGACCTGATTTCTATAGTCAAAATGAACATGCTCACTGGATTTCTGGTCTTTTTCACTAGAACCGTGTCATATCAGTGTTGGAGCCAATGTGATTCTAGGTTCTAGTCCAATATGGTACTAGAATTCTAGTCCTTTTCACTAGGATCGTGTCACTCATTACTACAACACTAAATAGATTTGATTTTTTAGAGCCAGGGCATCACATTGCAACCTCATTTCTCTGACCACATGACTACACGAACAACAGGCGATGGGGCATAATGTCTGGCACCTCTGGATCTAGCTCTTCGCGCGTATTTTCATGACCACCCTCCTGAAGAAAGTACGAGCGCCCCCAACTCGCCACTCGCCGAGTATTCCGCTCTGATTTCCTCTGGCATTGAGCCTTGCGTTGTTACAATCCGTAAACCAACCGCCTCCGTATTCTTGTGCGCAGTTGCTGGTGCTGGTCAAATCGTTGTCCCGATCCACTGTGCTGAAACGAAGCCCATTGACTGGTCCTAAGGCATCGCCTTACGAGAGACGGTGGAAATACAAAAGCAATTAAAAAAAAAAAAAAGATGAATATCATGATACTACTCCTTATGATACCAATAATGAGATATTATAACAAAAACCACAACACTTCCCAATGACTTTCGATACTCTGGCTTTAGCCAAGCGGCTTACTACTGCGCTAAAGCATTTAACCTGGGTGACCCATGTATTAATCCTATGGGAATGATGATTTGGGGAGTTAAACTACCTCACCCAGAATGTGTTTGTTGGAATAATGAAACGTAGCCTGTAGGCCCTCCTCTTACCCGTTATCTTCAAAATCTGCAATCACCCCATCAGCCTTAAAAAGAACAGTTGCCCATCACGCCATCCCCCCCCCCTAAAAAAAAAGAAAAAAAGAAATCATTACGCCACTGGACTAACCTGCTGGTCCGAGGTAAGATCCAACGGTTAGCTGATAGTCCAGGCTTTCATTTGCCACGAGGAATGTCTTATAATTGGCGTAGACCAAGTCAAGATTATCCTCATACATCTCCACTCTCAAAAGAACAGGCCGTTCATGGGTGAGAAGGTGGATGATATCGTTGCCGAGCCAGAACTCGGTAGAGATATTCCCGAAGCCGTTCTTGTAGTCGTCCCAGCCGCGGTCGAAGCTAACGCTGCCGTCGAAACGGTTTTGAAGTACCTGACCGGATGGTGAAAAAGAGGGAGTGTTAAAGACCTCGGTATATGGTGGCCTGAAGTACGTTCGATGACAGGTCATGTGCAACGTGAATTTTGCGGCCAAGTCGTGAAATTTGCGATTTTGGTCACGAAATTCGCGACCACTGGAAGCGAACTTTGCAACTTGGCCGCAAAGCAGACGATTTTGGATGCGAACTTTGCGACTTGGCCGCAAAAAATGACGAATTTGGGTCGCAAATTGGCCGCGAAATTCAAGGCAACATGACCTGTCGTCGTGCGTAATTCAGGCTTAACATAATATTGCCAATAACAATTTAATAATACCTATAAATCGTAACTGAATCGGCTAAACGCTATTCATAAGGAAAGCAAATAGTAGAGCGTCATACAGTCAAAAAGTACACATTGCCTGTTCCTCACTTTGATCAAATTCAAGATTGAGGCATTTTTACGCAAAGCAATTTTTGCGAGTTTTACAAAAGTAACCAGTACTCACTCAAGCGTAAAATATTGTCACCACTCATAGACCCCTGTTACATCTATTTTGTTTCCTACCCGAGATCGGTCTCGGACCAGTCCGGGGTAAGAAACAAATCTGATATAAACGCTCCCAACCTATCCGAGATCGGTTCAAAGCGAACCTGTCTGAGACCACTTCCTGATGTGGTCTGAGATAGGTTTCAGACCGGTCTCAGATAGGTATGCTGTTGATGTGAACGCTTCCCTACCTCGGACCGGTTCGAGAAAGGTTCGAGTAGTATGCAAGCACAGACCCTGGTTTGTGAATGGTAGACTAAAAGAGATGAATGGACATCGTGTACTATAACTGCTCCAAACCTATGTTGACACAGCAAGTCTGCTGGACTGTTCAGGGTCTGTGCCTGCAAACTAGCGCACATGCATGTGATATAAGGGGTTGTGACATCGCTACCAGGGAACCTATTTCAGGCAGGTTTTGGACAATGTGGTGCAAATGAGTACCTGGGCCGGTATTCAATGCAATACTTCGACTAAGTAAAACTTTTACTAAGTATTTCACTCAGCTAAGAAATTTGCTTAAGTCATATTCAATTCAATACTTTGAATTTTACTTTAGTAAGCCAACTTTAAGCCTAAATTCTTACTGATAAGAATTGTGACGTTGTGAGGATTCAACCTTTCCCCTCAATGCTGCACTCTACTGTTCTGCACCTTAAAGAGTTAGATTCAATGCACTGGGTAGTTAGGCTTCACCGCACTCTACATAGCTTAAGCAGGTGATACATTTTTGTAGTGGGTGGGTTGCCTAGCCTAGCAGTTTAGCTTTACTTTCTGCACAGAAGTCATACAGGCAGGACCTATGGGTTGGTGGTCATTAAGTTGAAGTTTTATGTTACAAAATATGGCATTTTGCGCTACTAATTTCTCCATGGAGCATCAAGATTGCCACAACAATTTCAAGGCCTACCAAGATTTCCTGCACGTTAGTCTGCTGTCAAACTGTAAGTTGAATTGATATTTGTTTTGTATTTCTTTTGCTATAATGATGATTTGCATGTGTGTATTTGTCACTGAGAGAGTAAAGGTCACAAGAGAACCCTCGAATTTAAGATACAGAATGAAGACTGTAAATGATAAGTCTTATTAATTAATGCTCTATAGAATATCTTGTTTCTTTGTCAATGATAAACTAAAGTATAATTTATACCAGAAATTAATCCAGTATTTCTATCAGCTCTCAAATCTTTTGGAAGAATGTTCACATGCAAAGTAATTCAGTATGACAGAGGTCTTCTTTTCTGATATGAATATTATTGTATAGACCGATGATGTTCATTATGCTAGTCATTAGCTTTATGTAAATGGTGTATAAACATTACCTGAATTAATCTTTCGGGGAAATAATTACTTTCCAGAGATTTATTGAAATTAAACATCAGATATTGATACAATTTGTCGTTGTTCTCCTTTGAAATGATTATGTTGTGATGCATAATTGAAATTATTCCAAAGACTATTTATAGCTTGGATGCATGTTTGATTTTAGATGGTGTCCCGGCTTCTTGCCGTGCAAGTGTGCTGTCCAAGCTTCCCGCTGTGCCAGTGTCACAGTGTCCCAGAGTGCCAGTGTCCAGGCATACCGGTTTCTTGCTATTCCGGATACTCGGTTATCTGATTTCTTGGTCAGGACATAAGTCCAGGCAGAGCTGAAGCTCATTCCACTAAAGGGGGAGAACTACCAGTAACAAGAGTTGAAGTATAAGTAAAGTAGAGAGTTGAAGATGTGAGACTGAATACGCAGTGGTATATTCTACATTTATTTAATTCAGGTGTTTCCCTCAAAGGACCACACTTATTTTCATAGACTTGTAAATTGATAAGAACACTCAGAGAATCATACTTTTTGTATTTGTTCATACATCTTCTTTGAAACAAAGGAATGTAATAATAGATTATATGAGGCATTCGAATGTTTGAAATTCTTTGTTCATTTATTGTTATTCGTAATATACTTATCATGCTTATATATCCATACACCTGGCTGTTTCGCTGATAAAACCGAAGCATTAAAATATTGAAGAGGTTATTTTGTGAACTCAAAGAAAATTCGCATTCTTTGTTTTATTTTTTTTCTTATCACATAAGTCTCACCAAGTAAGATTTGTGAGATTTTTGTGACAGACATCATATTTTCAGTGCACAATTAACATGTCGCATCATATACGCTCGAGTACGCTATGTTATAATTCTGCGCAGCTCATGATGACTGCGTATAAAAACCTATGCCTGCTAATCAAGGCCTCCAAAATAATTGGCTAATTTGGCTTAAGTCTCCTAGGTAGGCGTCTTAGATTTAGAGTAAAATACTTAGCCAAAATACCAAAGTTTGCTAAGTATTCTATCTAAGTAAAAAAACTAAGCAAAATACTCATATTTCTGACTTAAGTATTGAATTGAATACCGGCCCTGGTATGCTTGAGCGCTGTAATATTATGGGTCGAATGTGACTAGGGTAATCATAACGGATATATAGAAGCCCATAATGATAATGATAATAGTAGTAATGATGATGATGATAATAGTGATAATAATAATAATAAGAAGAAGAATAACAATAATCTGTTAGTGATAACAATAATAACGAGAACAAGAAAAGAAGAAAAATCGCCATCATCACTAATATCATATCCTTATTGTTATTAATATTGCGGGTGTTATTATCATTGTTATCAATTTTCTGTACTATATTCTAAGATAATATCTGTTTACCGTCCATCCAAATTTTTTGAGTGGCCCCATATCACAGAAGACATCAACTGGTCCATAAGTGGAGCCGTCGTCGGCCACAAGACAAATCTGGTAGACGCCATTATCCGTGTTCCCATCCCGGAGCACGTAGTAGCATGACCTATAACAATCTGACGGAGAGTTGGAGTAAAAACAGCAATGCAAATGTTAATATCAATGCTTATGATAATTTGATAAGCATGATAAGAATATACTACACTGTTTGAAGACGAGTAGTGGTGCACCTGCACATATGAAAGAAATACGCTGGGGAAGACGCAAGGATTACCATGAACAGATGAAGTCAGCTTCTTAATGATGGTGGTGGTGGTGGTGGTGATGATGATGATGATGGCAACAATAGTAGTAGTAGTAGTAGTAGTAGTAGTAATAGTAGCATTGGTAATAGTATAGTTGTTGTTGTTGTTGTTGTTGTTGTAGTAGAACAATAATAATACTAATACTAATACTACTACTAATAATAACAATAATAATAATAATAATAATAACAATAATAATGATAATAATAATAACGAACATCGGGCAGAGCCTGTCGCAGAGAACGATGATGTTAAACTCTTATGGCATTTTAATATCCAGACAGACAAGGTTATTTAAGCTAGACGACCAGACGTCGTTCTCTTAAAAAAGAAGGAGAAGGAATGTCTCATCATAGATATTGCGATTCCAGGAGACTGCAGAGCTTGGCGTAAAGAGGAGGAAAAGATACAGAAGTATAACGACCTGGCATGGGAGCTGAAAAGGATATGGAAGGTGAAGGCGAAGGTAGTACCAATAGTCATCGGAGCCTTAGGAACTGTAACAACCAGACACAGAAGCTTCCTGGCTGATCTAAGAGTCGAGGTGTCCTTTCAAACGATACAGAAGGCAAGCTTGCTTGGGACAGCTCACATCCTACGAAAGGTCTTGAACTAGAAAGAGAAATGAACAATGAAAAGAGGACTTGTTTGATAGAATAGAGAACAGATAACCCTAGATTTATGGAAGAAGTCCGGTTGCTGTTTAATATACAAACAGAACATCAAGTTGTGGATAAAGGAAATAATAATAATAATAATAATAATAATAATAATAATAATAATAATAATAACCCTTATTTACCCAGTATAGCCACTGCAGCTTTATCAGCTGATCCCTGCATAACATAATATATTATTATTACCCTTCTCCATTCTTAAATGCCGGGCCCTTGGCTAGAAGGCAGAAGGTCCCATTTTTGTAAGTCTTTGGTATGACTCGGCCGGGGATCGAACCCACGACCTGCCGTTCATGAGGCGGACGCTCTATCAACTGAGCCAACATACCCGGTAAGAAGAAGAAGAAGAAGAAGAAGAAAGAGAAGAATAAACTAGAGAATACTTACAAGACTAATCATCATCATCATCATAATGACAAAAATTATCATAACTATGATAGTAAAGATGAGGATGATTTGATTTGATTTGAAATGACATTTGCACTTTTATCTTCTGACACAGAAGTAACATGCTGAAAATATATATTTGATGCAGTATATACAGGGAAGGAGGTGAACACTCGAAAAGTGGATATTGTGTTGGAGAAGCCGAAGACAAGGTGACAATAATAATGATGATAATAATAGTAATGATAATACTGATAATGTTAATGATAATGGTAATACAAAATAATGATTTAAAAAATAAGATGATGATAATGAAGATGATGATGATGATAACGGTGATATCAGCTTTTTTGAAGCACAAGTGTTACGTCATTGTAATCGCTTTCCTTGGTCAGTCATTTCGATATAGCGTTACCCACTTACGATGATAAAGCACTCTTCCGCCACGCCCCCATCTTTGTCAGTAGAAAAAGGTACGGACTCACAAAGGTGTACCAAATTAAAGCATGGTTTACATCTGTTTTTTGAATATGGGTAGTCAGTTGTGACAACTCCGGCTACACTGTTATGTTCCTTATTTGACTAGACGTCTGCTTTAATGGTCAAGAAAAATATTGCACTTATCATTCCCAGGCAGCTTTTATGAGATTGAGTATCAAAATGGTGAAAAAACGAACATCTACTGTTAGAGATTTGTGTTACGTTTGGCTACCCATAGTTAGAACACTGTTTTAAACTATGGTTTAATTTAGTACACCTTTGTGAAAACGTGTCTTTGACACCTAACCTTCCATTTGCTATGAGTGCAAATTGGCATAGCAGGAGTGCCACAAGTAGGCACAATAATAGGAAACAAAAGGCAAAAGGATATCCGTCGTGTGTATTACAGGGTATGCATAATCACCCACTGTCCTGATTAGCTGCCTGATAATCCCTAAATCACCTGTATCTGCTTATTGCATACTGGAAACCTTTTGAGTAAACCTGAAGATATTGGTAGGCCTAAATCTTCCCCTTCAGAAATATACTGCGAAACACAAAGAGCAAAATAACATTCCATGAAGCCTTTATTTATATGACATCATTGTTCTACTTTGTAATATTTTTTCTAAATTTGTATGTTTCATTTTTTATGGATACCCGGACGAGCAGTCAAGGGGCTAAGATAATCCCCAGTATAAAGTGAATAGATAAAGGAATGAAGTGATAGAATAAATATACGGGAAAATATCATAAAATCAATGAATAAATAAATGAATACTTTAAAAATGATATAATAAGTTACTTTCACAATTAGTCCCGCTGGTCCAATGCGGGCAAAGGCATTCGTATCCACTAGGTGTCTCCATACATGTTCCTCCATGAAGACAAGGGTTCCCCTCGCAACCTGAATAATGGATGACAAGAATCAAACAATCAAACACTTCAACAGAAACTTGAGTTCTGAGAAAGGTTGGAAATATTTGGTCAAGTTTGTCATTATTTTGAGGTGAACTAGGGAGAATATCATAATAGCAGGTTTCCCTGAAAAAGATTGCTCTTCAAATGCTCTCATGTTCGAAATAGGAGGGGAAATTGCCGAAGTGTTTCGGCCGAAAATTCATGCCACCTTTGCGTCTTATCCCATCTACTCATTTTTGTGTACAATGACAGCTCCTTCAAAGAAAGTAATTTAGATATCCTGAAATCTCACACCAGAAACCATTTATATGTACAACTAATCTTCTTTTCCCAGTGGCATCTTGTTCTTGCACAAAACAACTGGAAAGGAGTATTTTGAAGGAATCATGTGCGAGTGGCTTTCTCTTTGAAAAAGGATACCTCTTTTGCAGAGACGGCACTACAGGGGCAGGGTAGCCCCTTATGATTTTTTCAAGTGATCAAAAAAAAAAAAAGAAAGAAAAGGAGAGAAAAAAAAGAAAAAGGAGAAGGAAGAAGAAAGAACAGTTTGGAAGAAGAGAGGGATGGGTTATATATTTTGATAAAAAGTACCCCTATTTCTTCCCTTAAACAAGGTAAATAAATTCACCTATGGGTCATTTTGCCCCTTCCCCCTATCAAAATACCCTGGCATCGCCACTGCTGTTTTGTGATTGTAGATTTAAATGTCAAAATGTCCAACCAGGAGCAATTGACAAGTGCACACATGCCATTCACATCCTACCGGGTATATTTTAACACTGGGGTGGATCGAGATTGGCAAACGTGAACTGGTGTGTTGCCGAAAGACGTTAGTGCTTAGCTGGCATTCTAACCCTCAATCCTTGAAGTTGGAAATGTTACTGATGGTATTAGATTTCTTTTTTCGCATTTTTATCCCATTGCTGATCTTGATACTTAATCTATCAAGCATGTCAAAGGAGCAAAAATGGCGAATTTCGCCATTAAGGGTAGGTTCATTTTAAGTGTACCAATCACCACAAAAGGTCTTAATTCTTGCAATCGTGTACGCATACGTCGACAAGTCTGCCTACCAGTAGAGTTTCTTTTATGTTTTGAAAGCAGAATTTTCCTTACCTTGGGCTGTAATGTTCTGGGTGTGTTCCTCACAATTATTCCCGTTGGTCATATTGGAGCAGACGCATTCATACCCATCGATTGTCTCAACGCATGTGCTTTCTTGTGGACAAGGGCTCCCTAGGCATGCTAATGGATGGAAAATCAGAAATAGATATTTCAGATTTAGTCTCGAAGTAGGACTTCTATGCTCTTTAACAGTAAATCATAATATCATAACTCGGCAACATTGAGATTAACAGCAATGGAAGACAAATCTGTTTTTGTTTGCAAATGGCATAACATAATAATTTATACATGCAATAAGTGTTCATGATAGTAATAATGATGGTAATTAGATTAACAATGATGAGCAATGCGACAAAGTTAATTGCAATAATCATCACGGTTACAATCATAATATTGATGATAATGATAGTATTAATACCAATATTAATTAGATCAACACTGATAACAATAAAAAAAAAATGATGATGATGAGGATAATAATAAGAGAATCCCAAATAGTGCTTTAAATTACGACAGTGGTTTTCACAATCTCTTATGTCTATTTCAACTCCTGAATCCCGTTTCATAACACTTGTTATCAGTAACAAATGTCACATTTTTGTCACAAATTTGCTGTAAGCAAATCAGATGGAATTATATCAGTAGTTTATAACACTTATTGCAACTTGTTGTTCATAACAAGTTTTATGAAAAGGGGTCCAGAATTAGGTGATCCTCAATATGACTCTCAAAAGATTTACTTTCCAGATTTCTCCATTTCGAGAATACCTCACCTGGTATAGTGCATATGATATCCTTTCTGTAGGTTAGCTGCGATTCCAGTCGATGGCGAGCTAGTGGGTAATCGGATGACAGACTCTTGCGTACCAGTCCAATGACGTCATTAGTCCCAGGGAGGATAATATCCGGGCATGTCTTTGCTGTAGCCATGCATATATCTGATTGTGCTGTATTTAGACAAATATTAATGATTCAATGTTAGGAAAGGGGAAAGCCTCAAGCGCACGAGAAGTTATTTTACTGCTGTCGATAACGCCGTTTATATCATGAAGAGTTTATATGCAAAAACCAATAAACGCCATTTTTGAAATTTAAAGTACAATTTCAAAATACCATCATATCGTAGGAAATAATACTTTTCAAATGATTTATTACTCATTACACATTTACATATAAAGGTATATTGTTGAAGTTCTCGTCAAAACTGGCATATATTTTCCTATTGTTTTCTTTATGTTTTATTAATCTTTAATTGCAAATATCTCAATTTGACAAAAAGGATGGTGTTTTTTTTTTCCCCTTTTTTTTTTGCATTCAAACACTTGATGACACGTAAAACCTATTTACAAGAGTAAGGGTGAGGAAAATGATACTTCAAATCATAGACCCATTTCAGTAGCATATCATATCGCTATACTGATTGAAAAATAAGTTCAATCTCAGTATTTGTCTTACCGTTTACTCTCTTTAAAAAAGAGAGTGAACACCTTCTTTCTGTTTGCGGTGAATTTCGGAAGAGAATGAGTTTAGAGTAAATTAAGAGAAAGAAAGTTTATATTCATTCTTTGTTCACTCTGTTAGAGGTGACCTCAGTGATCACTCAAAATTCTTGAGTGATCACTGAGGTCACCCCTCAAAGAGTGATTATCACAATTTTTACTCTGAATTCACTCTTAATTCACTCTTTACGCACTCTCTTCTAAAATTCACCCCTAACAGAGTGAACGCGTTCACTCTTCCCCCTTTTTTAAAAAGAGAGTACAGACCAATTATCGTATTAGTGTTGACCAATGAGCTTTCTTGTCAAATCATTCAGCTAATGCATATCTGCACAAGACGTCGATGATTGGTACGAACTTTTGAATGAAAAGGAAAAGGTTACCAGGGCGTGTTTTCTTGAAATTTCTAAATGTTTTGATTATTAGCAATGAGCATTTGTTGGATAAATTAAATAAATTTTTGTTTTTTGAATACTGAACTTCAGTATATTTCTAACTTTTTGTCTTAGCATTTTTTTTTTTTTTTTTTTTTTTTTTGCTGAAGGAAAGTGTCAATTTATTGTCATTCTGGTAAAAATCGCTGAAAATAAACCGACAAAGGACATAACACTAGGAATACCTCAGGAAAGTAGGTCCATCCCACTTTCTTGTTTTTCTAAACGACATCGCTGATTGTTTATGGTCATGTACATATAATATGCACACTGATGATTATATCTGTCATAAAGATATCACTGTTATCACATCAAAGCTCTAAGCTGATTTGTACGCTTTAAATGAAAGTAATAATAAATTACAAATTAAAATTAATTACATATTAATAATGAAGTAATTACACAAGTACGAATTATCAGATATCCATGAATTGAAATTGATGATAGATTATTATCCTATTCTTACCAAATCTCTAGCAAATCTTTAAATTTTTAAGATTTCGACTTTAAGAATTTCTTAAAGTTTTCAAACTTTCGAAGTTGAATAAGTTCAAGCTCTACTGTCTTGAATAATTTATATAAATTACCATACAGGCATTTTTTTCATTATTATTCTTGCTCCGTATGGTGGAATTATTCTTGACAAAACGAAACGTTCTGACCACAGAAAAGGGCTGCACAAAATGTTGTAGGGAATTTTGATTATGCTGTGATTAGCTTTAATATAATCACATCACTGAAATGGCAATCTATTGATAACAGACGTGATTACTTTTTAGCATGTATTATGTAAAACTGTATCCATGGAGACACCCCTGTATACGATTGGGCAATGGAGTGGAAATAGTTTTTGATAGACATGGTGACTAGTGACCTTCATTAACATGTTTTGATTAAACTCGTCGATACATAAATACCCTGCCCGAACTTGCACTAATGTGCATATGAACAATCCCAAAACAGCCCTGGCTCATTGATCAAAAGGCACACTGGACCCGATATGTGGAATTCACTACCTATTGACATACGTTCAAGTCCAACAAAGTTTATTTTAAAGAAACGCTCAAAAGATTATTTTCTCTCGTGTATTGCTGGTGCTATCTGAATGTAACTCTCTCCCCCTCCCTCCTCTCCCTCTCTTTCACTCTCTCTTGTATATTTATTTTTCCTACATTGGACATTTGCTTTCCACTATGCATTGTTTGCATATGTTTATTCATTGTATGATCAATTTATTTATGATTAGGACGCCAATTCAAGCTTTGCATATGAAGATCCATGTTTTCTATATATATGATTTATGTGATTATACATGTTGAAAGATTGTTATATTGTTTTTTATGTATATGGAAAATAAATGAATGTCAATCAATTAATCAGTCAATCAATGGCTTGCAATACATTGAATGTGGTTTTACCTACTCTGGAATGCTTTAAGAATAGTTTGAGATACGCTGGATTTAAAATTTATAATAATTCGCCTTATACTCTTCAGAATGCTGAATCTATGGATATGAAACACATGCATAAGGAAAGATATTTTATAATAATTCGCCTTATATTCTTCAGAATGCTGAATCTATGGATATGAAACACATGCATAAGGAAAGATATTTTAAACCTGTATAGCACAATGCCTTGAATTTTACTTGACATGGTCCACCCATCTCACATATGTTTTGATCTGCTCTTAATCTCTCTTGTTTCTCTCTTTCTCTGTATATTTCTTTTCTCTCCTTTCTACCAACTTCTTTGATATTTTTTCTCTGCTTCATTATATTTGTGATTTATTTGTACTTCTAAAGTGATTTTTATCTATTTCAACTTTTCATCTTGAAATTATTAAACGGTCTCTATCTTTTTTCTAACCATGGATGTAAACAGATGTACCTTTATCTGAATCTTGTTATTATGATTAAACATAATTCAATAAATACAAGCATGCCTCGTTTGAAAAGGACTTATCTCATCATTCGATTGATTTTGACGCATCTGGCCTTTAAAGCAAATTAACTGGTTTTTAATCACAACTTTTAACAGATGATTGAATAAACTCGACCTTTGATTTGGAAATGGGACAGGCATTGTGAGAACAGGCACTAGGAGAATTTTCATGGCCGCACTTACAATCCGGTTACAGTTCGTTATTTCGAAGGTTCGTTAGTCCAAAAATGAAATATTTAGGTTCGTTATTCCGAAAGTTTGTTAGTCCGAAAATGAAATAAGATTCGTTAGTTCGTTAGTTACTTTCGGACTATAGAACCTTATTTCATTTTTGGACTATCGAACCTTCGGAATAACGAACCTTATTTCATTTTCGGATTAACGAACCTTATTTTATCTCCGGACTAACGAATCTTCGGAATAACGAACCTTCGGAGTAGCGAAATGTTCGGATCAACGAACCCTTTTCCATTTTCGGACTATATAACAAACATCTAGGAATACGCAATTTGCGTGTTTCGGAATAAAGAACCTTCGGAATAACGAATATAACCCTACAGTCCGATATTTGTTAATGTCTTGAGAAATATTCTTATTTAATTAGGAAAATAAATTTACAGTGCAATTTTAATCATTTCCATGATACGTGTTCATACCTTTTATGATAACAACTAATCTATATGCTTCTTGGACAAATACTTTACAATATAGTAAATTGGTTCTTTCAATACCCTTGATTACCCTTGAATATTAATTCCGCGGCAAACAACACAACGTCTGAAATCGATAAAGGAGAGTTTAGTGAAACGGATGATAATTTCATTTTAAGTAGCCCTCGAAAAAAAAACACAATTAGATTTGATATTCATTTTCCCCTTCTAAATGCATCGCCCACCGAAACAACAGTTTACTAATTGCCTTACCTGCTTCCCCAATCAATCAATATAATTCATTTGTACAGGTCAAGGGAATAAATTCTGGAAAGATAGTGGGGGGGGGGGGGGGGGGGGGGAGTAGGATATCCCGCACCTCCACTTTTAAGTGAGGGTAGTTGGTCTGTGTCAAATATTTGTATTAAATCATATTTTTTTCTCTTCAATCACTAATTCGTACTATAAATAAAATATATTTTGTTAAAGATTATATAGTCAGTAGAAAGTAGAACATAATTGTCTTTTGTTTATTTGATTGTTTTTGTTTGTTTTGTCGCATTTTTTTTTACCTTATTAGAAAAAAAAATGTTTTTAAGTAGGCCTATATCATGAATATTGCATCATATGACGTATGTGTACATTACGGCGACCCATGTGCTTATGGGCAATTCCACAGTTACCATGGTTACTTACGTTACATTTAGAGAGGTATCGAGCCACATTTTCAGCTCCTATTCTCTTATTACCTATATCAGCTAAATGCGTTTCAGTTAACACAGCGCAGATTTATTGCAGTACCTATCAGCGAAAAAAAATAAGATTGTCTGCACGGGCTTTTTCCCCCCTTATTTCCGTTCATTTTAAATGACACTTTGTATTGAACCCAATGGCAATTTACGAGGGGGGGGGGGGGCTATTTTGCAACTTACGAGGGCTATTTTGACATTTTGGGGGCAAATCGCCTTTAGCCCTCGTGTACCTATATGAAGAATAAAAACCATAGAAAAGGGACTTTACTTTAATAGTTAACCCATGTTACAACATTTGGAAACGCATGAATTAAAAATGGCTTAAATGAAAGAAGTCGTAATATGAGGCTTTTCTGGAAAAAAAAATACCCTTTTCAAAGTACCATGCTAGGGAGACCTTCACTGGTTGGCAGCAGAAACTTACTGGACCCATCAACTGATCAAGTTTGCAGATTTTACAGGATGGTTACTCACGTTCCGGTTACTCACGTTACATATTGGCCATGGAAAACCTAGAGCTCGAATTTCATTCTAGCTTTCATGGGTTAGAGGTCTTAGTATGTTCCTATTGAAAAACAGTCAATAGACCCTTTACACTTAATTTTGACATAAATCCTGGAATTAAAATGCAAAATTTGAAACAATTTTTTTTTTTAATTTTGAAACATAGGTGATTACTTCCATTATCCAAATTCTGCTCATTTATGTATCTAAGTGAACCACTTGTGAAAAGTTTTCCAGTGTTTTCATGCGTTTCTGCAAACTATGTAGCACAATTAATGATTTGTAATTCTTGAAATACCAAATTCAAACCTGTGGAATTGCCCTTCTAGAGATGCTTCCTTCCTTCCACGATATTTCCTCGATAAAGTAAATTTCGTATTTGATTATGAGAAGGAAATAAATGCGTTTGTAAATCTAAAATCTGAAGATGTAACAATATTATATTAGCTTCTTGAATAGGAGAAAATCTATTACCTCAATGATTGATGATCACAATATGTTTAAAGGATCGAGTTCCTGTTTTATTTCAATTCTTCCAAATCCTTTGGGGTTTTTTTTTTCTAGCAAGTGATTTTATAAATCTGCGTGTGGGTGTGTGTGTAAAATAGAGTAATAATCTGTAAATTATACAGTATTTTATTATAATTCCTACAGCATTCTTTTACAGTGCATGAATAGATTTCAACTTCTGTCGTGAAGCGAATCAGTTCTGAATACTTACTGGCAGCAGTCAAACAGAGAAGTTGCAGGACGTAAAACAGTGCTAAAATCTAGTAAAGGCAAGAGGATAAAAGCAATATCTTTTTGTTAAATCAGAAAAAGGTGTTATCTGCAGTTTATCTTTATGAATTCTAGAATTTGTTCCAATTTAAAATTTTAGGATCCGGATGAAACTATGTAATTGGTGGGAAAAGAAGAATCATTTTGAGTATTCATGAATTCCTTTGGCTTTCACGTGCGAAAATTTCCATTCCAAAATCAGTGGTGATCTCTTCTTTTTACTTCATAGTGATGTACAAATGGGAATGTTAAGAGATAAGAGAAACACAGAAGAGACAGATATAGTGATCAATGACATCAATAAATTATTTAATGAGTCCGAAATTCTAAATATCTTTGATATAACATAACCTTATTATAGAGCATCTTCCAAAAAAAAAATAAAATCTAAAGGACCCTTTCTTACGTTATCATTAAACAACAGTAACAAATGACAAACATAATAAAGGAGCTAACGGAAATTCATTTTCTCCCCCCCCCCCCCCAAGAAAAAAAAAAAAAAAACGATGATAAATTATACATAAATACGGAGAAAGTGAGCAATATAACCCTAACAAAAAAATCGGTATAATTTTTGTATAAGAAAGGTAATAAATCTAAATTTGTGTGATATTAAAATGGTTAAAGAAGTGCAGGTGTTTGGAAAGTATTACAAATGGCTCGTAAAAAAAAAAGAATAAAATAAAATTTATGTTACCCCCCCCCCCCCCCCGACACAATCTTGTATACTTTTTGTACATCTTACCTAGCAATCTTAACGATTTTATGGCATTTTTTAATCCCTACCCACTTGAACACAATTTTTTTATCAATTATAAAGACATTTCCTTCATTTAATTCGGATGAAATAAATAAATATATATACAAAAAAACATCATTTGATAACAAACTGACTTACCATCTTGTCTTTGTTCTTGTTAGAAAACTTGATTTTGTAAGATTCGTCCGCGAGGCTTTGGACTGTGTTCTAGCCCTTCAACCAATAAAACATATAGAACGTGTGTAAAGCAAACAACAGAAAAAAGGCTTTGTACAGTGAAAGCGATATAGTTTTCTGCGATACAGTTTTCTGGACCGCCGTAGGGCTGGGGGGGGGGGGTGAAATTTAAACGGGGTTTATTTATAATTCGATACCAGTGATTTACAAATGTTGCTGAAATGACATGATTTTCCGGGATTTTCCCCCCTTTTTTACTAACTTATACTTTTCTGCCCCCCCCCCCCCCCCCCCCCAAGATTAGTGCTCATTACGCCACTGGTTTCGTATACGTTAAGAAGAGGTGTTTGAATCTCTACTCTCTCACGAAGCATTTTATCGATCACATCAGTTTGGAGTGGAATTATATGATCAAAAAATATGGAGATCCAAGGGCGAAATAGTGGAATCCATGCTCAAAATAGTGGAGATCCAGTAGACATCACGCTCAAAAAAGTGGAGTCCAATCTCAAAATAAAGAGTGGAGATCTGCACACACACACAAAATGGATTCAACGTTCAAAACAGTTGAGATCAACGCTCGAAGTAGTGAAATCCGCGCTCAAAATAGTGGAGATCCACGCTCAAAATAGTTGAGATCAAGCTCAAAGTAGTGAATCCACGCTCCAAGTAAAGAGTGGAGATTCGCACTCAAAATAATGGAATCCATGTTCAAAATAACAAAATAATTATAATAATGATGATGATAATAGTAATGATAATAATGATAATTATAATGATAATAATAATAGTAATAATAATAATAATAATAGTCAAATTAATACCAGCCGCGGATCCAGGATTTGATTGGGGAGGGGTAGGGGCGATGGCCATGGATTTGTGTGTGTATGAGTGAGCGACTAAAGAAAAAAGAAGAAAAAAAAAGTGGGGCTTATTTTTATTTATTTATTTATTCATTTATTTATTTATTTTGCTTGTGTCGTAAAACCGTATTAGGGGAGTAGGCGTATCTTATTACAGGTCCAAAAGGAAACATCTAAATTTTGCTGCAAGCAAAAAAACAACAACAACAAAGGTTATATATTACTTCTGCCATTTCGGCGTTCTTTTTTTTTTTTTTTTTTGCCCCTTTCTTTTTCAGGAGGGGGGGGGGCGAGGTACCCAAACTGGTCAACAATGGGTTGAAAAACGCAAATTTTGGGTGGGGAGGGGCAAGGCCCGCTCCGTCCATATTGTGGGATCCGCGCTTAGTAAAATTAATTCAAACCGTTAGACCAGTGAAGGTATTCTGTAAATTTCCACCCGAAATAAAATGGTCCTTAATATGTCTCCTCAAAAGTGTATTTCCCCGTCGCAGAAGCGACGTTACATGGGGCAGGGGGAGGGGGGGGGGGGGGGGGGGGGGGGGGAGTGGGCAGCCGGAAGGAGACCTGTAATTTTTAAAGTGATCAAAACGGAGAAAAAAGGGGAATTAAAAAGAATGAACAGAGGAGGAAAAAAGAAGTGTGTAAGAGGGCTAGGTCATGCAACTATATAATACCTCCTTTATCCGGAAGGAGACCTATGATCTTTAAAGCGATTCTAACGGAGAAAAAAAAGAGGGGAATTAAAAAGTATAAGGAAGGAAGTAGTGTGTAAGAGAGCTGAGTCATGCAATTACATAATACCTCCTTTATCATTAAAACGTCTATAAACTTACCTATATGGGTCATCTTGCCCCCCTCCCCTATCAAAATACCCCGGCAGCCAATTTCTACCCATGCAGTAAACATGCATGTTATCCTCTTTCTCTCTCTCTCTCTCTCTCTCTCTTTCTTTCTTCCTTCCTTTCAAATGACAATGAAAAATACCTCAACGCCTTGGCTCCTTCGTTATATCAGTACAGAGTCGTATTTTACCTAAAACTCAGAGTCTCTACTTCACCGTTAATAAGGGTCGATCCACAAACCGTCAATTCAACCTCTGATCGTGCTGATGCTGTCTAATGCTCACGGACGCGTCTGTACGATTATTGGCATTTTTGGTAGTATCCAATCCTTTGTTATATCACTATTTTTTTTATGTCTGTGGTAAGAAGGGGAAACAGATTAAGGTCAGGCAGAGTCTGCGCAGTATTTGGCGTATAGAGCCCTCGGCTCTACAAGGGACACAATGTGAGTCCCCTACAACATTTACAAGAGAAGCTTAAGTTCTGGGAGGGTAAACAATGATTTGGGATCTTCCTTATATTACGGCAGTTTACAGGAATGTCTTAAAAGAATATCCTTGGATAAGGACTGCTCCTCAAATGCCCTTTTTATTTGGAAAAAATGACAAGAAACAGCTAGCGTGTTTGGCCCAATCATTTGTGTAGTCCCATAATCCCATTTATGTGTGAAGTGGATGCGATTTTCACAAAATGTGAGTTTATTTCTTATCATTTTTAATGGGTCTGAACACCAGATTAAGGTAATATTATTTCATCAATCTTACTCAATTGCTCTGAATCATTTTCTTTCACATGGAAACCTATTTGGCTCGGACTCAAGTTGACCTTTAATGATTCATATCAACTTACATATTGAGCGCCCTGTTTGTGTAACGGGGAGAGGGATCCGAGGGTTGCATATCTTTTTGTTGTTTGCTTTATGTTTAAATAACAAAAAGATATGCAACCCTAGAAAAAAATTTGTCAGGAGGGGCGAATTGACCTGTTTGCCTCTCCTTCAAATTAGCCTACTGCTGTACCCTGCCCTCCATTGGGATGATGATCTACGGTTGACCTGCAAGCAATTATGAAATTAGATTTTTGCTTTTCTTGAAAAGCTTCCTGTGGACAGAGTACTCAATTATGGAAATGGAATTTAAAATGAGAATGGCGTCACAGTTACGGTTAATAATTATGATTAATTTCTTTTAGATAATCGGCAATAGAGCAGCAGGCTTGTTGGATATTCTATCTACCTGCCTACCAGTCTCTATCCCTGTCTCTTCCTTCTCTCTCTCTCTTCTCTCTATCCACACATTACAGTTTCTATTTCTTCTCTCTCTCCCGTTGTTTTGTATCAGTTTCAAAATGTATTTCACATTACCTTAAAATTATTTTTTTCTGAATTAACCTCCATGTTATTCGTTTTTCTGATTCCCCCCCCCCTCTCCACTACTACATTCTCTCACTAATTAGTAGAATTAGCCTATCAAATTATATAAGACCGTCAACTCTAGCTTCCTATATGGAAAGCTATTCGTTACACATGTTGTTATGGACATGATCAAGATGGAGAGGGAACGATTCTGTCTCATAAAGGGGGAAATCTGCCCCTTTCTTGTGCCACCACTGGAAAGACAGGGGATACTCTGTTTTTTTCTGTTCTACTAGTATCTGCAGAGTGAAAGGCTTTCACTCTGTTAGGAGTGAATTTCAGAAGACAGTGCATTTATGATAATACTGAATTAAGAGTAAAAACTGTGATATTCATCTTCATTCATTCTTTGAGGGGCGGTGATCACTCAAAATCCCTGAGTGATCACTGAGGTCACCCCTTATAGAGTGAATACCACAATTTTTACTTTCACTCTTAATTCACTCTGAATTGAAGTGAATTGAATTTGAATATGTTTATGTCCATAAAGGAAATTCTTTTTACATCGGATAAATTCAAAATACAAAAACAAATACAATTTCAAGTGAAAAAAGCAAAAATTAAGATACAATATTATTCATAGATTAATTTATCAATAATTGTGACTATATATTTCTGTATTATTATTAACAATGAATAGTCGTGATAGCCGTATTATCAATAGGCCTACATCATCAAACTGAAAAAGTAGGCTACCATGGAAGAAAAGAAGTAGAAAATGAGAGACGAAAAGGTGAAGAAGGCATTGAAGGAGGCAGGAGCCAGAAGAGGAAAAGGATAAAAGAAACAGAAATCCCCCAAATTATTAATCAAATTGTTAATATAGTTCTGCGATATTCCCCAGCCATCTTTCCAAGAAATATTGTGTGTGACAAGCAGGAAAAAATGATGTATTAACAACTATCAACAAAAAAAAAACAAAAAACAAAAAACCATCCAATGCTGGTCGCCACAGAGCAGCGCCTCTGTAGATGCACTCTCTTCTGAATTTCACCCCAGCAGAGTAAATGCGTTCTCCCCCACTTTTTTTTTTGAAGAGTATACAAGAGCGGCAGCCACGAGAGAGGTTCAGGTTTGGAATAAACCCGGTGTTGTCACTCTGTATTGACTTCGTGTTCGCATGATCATTTGTAATTTTGCATAAAAATGAGTCCCTTTTTGTTTTCTTTTTTTTTCGCATGTTCGCTAACCAGAAATGTTCGCGATTGTGAATTTTTTTTTTTTTTTTCATAAACTTGTACTCGAAATTGAACCAAAAAAGTGGTTTTTTTTCCCCTTGTTTGCAATTTTCTGTTTTTGACTCATGCAGGCGCTAAATGAATTTGAAAGAGATGGTTTAGTAAAAGTATAGGGCCCCACTTGGATTGCGAAAACTAGGGGTGCTTTTTTTAAAGGCCAATTTGGACTGTGTTGTGTCAAATAGGGGTAAAAATGGTTAAATGCTCATGGAACACCGCGAAATATGGGTCAAATTCTGGGTTGCCGAATGATCATGGTTACACCTTTCAAAGAGTGACAACACCGGCGAAATTAAACATCCAGCATGTTCGAGCCTAGAAAACAGGCCCATGAAACCTAAGTAAGGAATTGGAACTCCCTACCTTCAGAAATCCTTGCAGCCCCATTTTGTTGGAGCCTACAGTAATCGACTGATCGACGGTTAGTGAAAATCAAAGTTGCTAGTCTTCCTCCATTCTACGAAACGAGCTTGTAAATATTGTAAGTAAACTGTATCATAATGTAAATAGCACAGAGATTGGCGTAAATTGCGGTTAGCACAACACACACACACACAAACACAGAGGCAAATTCAGGTTTTGACCAAAGAAGGGGGGGGGGGGGAGGGCCTTGCTACCGAGCGGTGCACATGTTTTAGAGGCGGCACCAGAGAAAATAATTAGTTACCATGTCGGAAAAATCGGGGGGGGGGGGTGTCGTTGACATTGGGCGCATCCATCATTCTAAAGAGGGAGTCTGACCCTGTTAAACAGAATTTGTCAAAATAAATGATTTCTACTGGCAGGCGTCGCTACACCTTTTTTCAATAGGGGGGGGGGGGGGTGTAGAGGCAGAGGCCAGATTGCCAACAAACAATGCCATCGATTACTGACCAACGTAGATAGATAAACCCCACGAGGCATGTTCTATTGTGTGCCTCTATCATATTTTCCTTAATTTGTTCACCGTCTCTTGCCGATTGTATTTTGTTTTCCGAAAACATCCTGTATCTAAATAGAATAGGAGTGAGCGCAGCGAGCGAGGAATACACTCTCTTTCGTAGAAGTGATAGGGAGACCGGGGTAATATGGATTATTTTTGTCAGTTCCTATAAAACTGTTCAATAATCAGTTGCTGTATCATAATGAAGTGACAGATGTTTGATGCCTTTACATAATAAACCATCACATATTCACCAGGAAAATAAGGACTACAGGCTTACATCTTTTTTTTTCTTTCAAGGTGTCCATATTACCCCAAGTGGTGAGAAATATGGACATAGGTGTCCATATTACCCCAACATGGGTGTTCATATTACCCATTCCGTCGAAGCTTGTTTTTCATTTCGTTTTTGTGCATAGGCCGTTTTGTACAATACTACCATGTCTCAAAGTCATCGAGTTTAACATACACGCAAGAAACTCTTGTTGTTTTTTCAAGTCTTTCATAATTCTTAAAGTTTTAATGAACTTTCGATGCAATCACAAAACAGTCAAATGGGTCGCTCATCAATATTGTGTGATCTATTAAAGTAATAGATCACACAATATTGATGAGCGGCCCATTTGACTGTGGGTTGAATTAAATTCAACACACTCTTAACTTTTCAGTTTTTTATTATCAAAGAATATTTAGGATATGAAGAGTTTGATCGCAAAACGGGTTAACTCCATTTTCCACCAAAATTGAGTTATTAATACCAACAAATTTACCACGTGCACCTACGTACCTAGCGATAGTATGACACTTGAGGCCAAAGCCACTAGGTATCAAATGTTTCGAGTTTTATTTTTATTTTTCCATTTGTGCGTGTACAAACTCGGGCAAGGAAATACAATTTTATCCAGAGTAAAGTGGAGTTGACCCTATTTGCGACCAAACTCTTCATGTGTACCTTAGATATTAGATTGTGTAAATACAAAATATTATGTAGGGGGGGGGGGGATATGTCTGTACATCATCCGCGTAAATCATTTTCTGAAAAGCACCCTAAACGGGGATTAAAGTAGGATAGAAAATTGTATTGCATCTCCTATTTTTATACCCTTAACGGGGATTTTATGCAAGGATTGCATTATTATCTCCTAATCACGTAATATTTTTTTCCAGATTTTCCTGATTTTGATACCCTTTTTCTGATTTTACCTGTTTTTGATACCCTAAAAACGACCCTTTTTCTACGTTTTTGTTTACGCGCATGATGTACAGGCTTCAATGAGACATATCTTCCCAGGTTTCCAACGCTGTTTGACAGCTAGCGGCTCACTATCAATCAACCTCAAACTTCATAGCTTTATATCAAGCGGTGCCGATTACAGTTCTACCCGGCGCTGGTGTTAGAATCAGTCTTTACCGGCGCCGGTGTTCCAATCAAGTGGCGCCGGTCAAGACTAATTGGTGCCCGGCGCCGGTGTTCGAATAAAGTGGCGTCGTTTGGTCTCGCTAGCTTGCGTCCCTGATGTTTGAATTCAATCAAGCGGCGCCTATAAGTCTATGTACAGATTTTTGTCGAGACCCTGTACATAGGCCTACATACATGCAGGCCAACATAGGTCTGCACAATATGTTGGCCCTTTTTATAGAATAAACCCGCGACGGTGGCCTGTTAGGTATTTATGGAGGAGGAGGAGGAGGAGGAGAAGAAGATGATAGAATTTTTGATTTGCGCCGAGGCCCGACGTTCTTTTGTTTTGTTTTGTTTTCTTCCTTTCCTTTTTTTTCCAGGTAGCGGAGCTTTCTGCGCCATGCAAAAATTGGGGGGGGGGGGGGGGGGGGTGGGGGTTGCGCCCTAAGCCCCTTCTGGATCCGCCACTGCGCACACACACACACACACGCACAATAGTTTGCAAGAATCTTCAGTCTATAATTGAAGGAGGCAGACTTAATCAGAAGAAACAAAAGAAAAAAAAACAAAAACAAAAAAGCTTCATCTATAGGCCTAGTAATTACGTAGATTATGTTTTCTATGGGTTCTCGACGTGCGCGCACGCGCGCGATAGGCGATCGCGATATCGATCCCCGGCGGCGCGCGGCGTGCGCGGCCCGGTCGGTCGCGATCGATCTCGATCGATTCGATTTCAAGTAATTTAGTCATCACATTTATGATTCCGCGGCACCGTTTTCTCTGATGTGGCTGGCCATTTTTGCTTTATTGCAACTGAAACCTTAATAGAGGTCTACATGCTTCGTCGATATATTTTAGGTAAGGTAAATGCCTAACCAAAGCAGCAAACCCACATCTATAAATGGACGCAGACTAGATCTAGTAACGTTCAAACTTCAAAGTGAAATCCTCTTAAAAGGAGTTGCATGCGTACAACGTTAACGAGGGCTGGGGACCGGTAACTGTAGTGCACTGTTGTTAGTGTAGATCTAGGCCACATTACCGAAGTACTATTAGGCCTACCGTACTAATATTAAGTTTTTACTTAACTTATCTCTTAAGTCATGAAGTAGATCCAAGTGCGCCCGGCACCCCACAAAATATGCATCTAGCTTAAGTAAAAGCCTTACCGCCATGAATATTTGTCATTCGTACTTATCATCAGACTACGATAGGTTTTCTTGTGAAGATATCTAGATCTAACACTAGATCTAGATCTGTTAGATTTTTCTAACGTTAGTTAACGTTAAAGTTAGACCCTAACTTTAGATTAGCCTCATTAGCCTAACAAGTTACATGCACACTTCTTCAACAAGCTGACGTTGACGTGTGGTGGTACTGAGTAGGCCATAGTCTACTCTAATTAATATTTTATTTTGTTATTATTATTATTTTTTTTACTTAAGTTAGGTCTAGAGTCATTTTTTTGAAGTTCCTAAAGGCTAAGCCTCGTACCATGCAGTGAATGATATCGCAACATACTTTAATACTGAAGATATAGATCTAGACCTACGTGTGCTAATTTTAATGAAATAATTCCCATTAGAATAAACAAAATCATCAATGAAAATAAGCCAACTTTTACTTTTGTTAAAATTCTGTTCCCTAATTAGGCTATACAGAGTGTCAATCGGAGAGGAAATAAAAAATGAAATCTGGCCTGTTTCCATCGATGATTATTGTTCAATAGACCCCTAGGTCTACATGTATACTGCCGTTTTTTTTTCATGAAATTTCGAATATCTCCCTAGGGTCACTGACTGAGATATTAACTTTCCGATGCGGCACGGAGCAGCGCAGGGACAACGCCCTAATCTTTCACCTCATTTGCATAATTTCCTCGTCTCATTTGTTCACTGAAGCGCATTTTCAAATAGAAATTCTAAAATACGATTGTTGTTATGACAGATTATCAAAAATGTCATTAATTAATTCGAATATCCGAATATCTTTTCTTCCTTAAAAATGGGGGGGGGGATATTTGTACATGCCATCCCCCTCTCAAAGAGTGGGAGGATCCCCATTCCCCCCCCCCCCACCCAGGATTTACGCCATTATAGGAATAACGCATTCCGCGGAGTTGTTTAGCGAGTATGCAGTGCACGAGAGGTTTCTTCTGAGCATGCGCACTCCACACGAGCCGGAGGCGAGTGTGGAGTGTGCATGCGAAGAAGAAACCTCGAGTGCACTGCATATCGCTGAACAACGACGGGAAAATGCGTTATTCCTTTTATAAGATGGCTAAGTAATTTCGAACGCAATAAAGCACCTTATATGACAAAGAAATAATAAAATAGATCTAGGAATCTAAATCAAATATCAAAAATTTTGAAATTGCACTTACCGTTTGAAAATGGTCCAGAGTAGGATTTCTCCGAGATTATTCCAATTTGTGCTGAATGTTATATTCCAAATTTCTGTCGACTTCGAGTTTCGGGAGTTAATTTAAATGATGTTTTGTGATCACCACAAAAAGTTCAGAGTTCAGTTTACAAAGTTTCAAATCCAACACATGAACTCGAAAATGTTTAAACTCTCAATAATTCAACACATTTACAACTATTTACAGCAGATTTGACAGCTATACTGCCTAGATCTAGTTGTTGATAGTCACATTACATCCGTGGAAGTGGAAAACGTTTCCACTCCCCGAACGACCGTGACTGGTGTCCCTCCTGACCATGATCGAGGATCTCGACTGCGTTTGGGTTAGAACGATGTTATCCTGCCGGATATCGCACTCGTACTCGGAGTCATAGCCATATGCTACAGTTTCTTGACTAAAGTTACTCGTCGTTGCTATGGCATTGGATCTGGAGGGGCATTCTGTGATGGCCATGCTACTAGTACTCATTGAGCATAAAGCTGGTACGTAATCGAAATCTCGATTTTTTTAGACGCTGCGCATGCGTCAAAACCGTGGGTTTTTCTTTTTCAACATATATGATTGTGGATCCCGCGCTAATTAGTTTATAAAAAGCTCATTTTTCATTCATACGGTACGTGACCTCAGGCTCATTGAGCATAAAGCTGGTACGTAATCGAAATCTCGATTTTTTTAGACGCTGCGCATGCGTCAAAACCGTGGGTTAGACAATTTGGGTGCGCGAAATTCCCACGGGCGTGCAGGGATAGACACTTTTCGCGAATGATCACGTGGTACGCTTTGACCAATCAGCAAGCTGCAAATTATTTAGCCATCTTATAATGGTTTTTAAAAGCAAACGAATTCGGCAAGCGAGGTGATTAAATATATCATTTAGATCTAGATACCTTTCGGCCCATCGTGTATTTTGATGAAGAATGATCACCTCAACCATGAAAAGGAATATATTTTTCCTCGCTCGTTTCGCTCGCTCGTATTTATGCATAAAGGATGGTTTTGAAAGTGAATGAATTCAGCAAACGAGGGGACAAAGATAATCTATCTAATAGTCCCATCGCATATTTTGATGAAGGATTATCACTTTTACCACGATAAAGGGTATACATATTTTTCCTCGCTTGCAAGCGAGGTGACGGAATAGGCTATGATTTAGATATTGTTCAAAATGTATTTTGTTGACAAAATACCGTTAATGAGCGAATACGTCAGATTTTTCAGTCTTCTCGTTAATAGCATGACAAAGAGTGTATATCTTTTTTTCTCGCTTGCTGCGCTCGCTCGTAATTTAGACACCTAATGTTTGGGGAAAGCAAATGAATTCTGCAGGCAAAGTGACCAAATTTATGATTTAAACATCGTATAGGCCCATCTCGTATTTTGATGAAGAATCATCACTTCTAAACTGAAAAGGAGCATCATTTCCTTGCCTCGCTTGCTCATATAAAAATCACTGCTTAAAATTGAATGAAAATGTGTAGAAATGACGAGGAAAATGTGATAGAGGTACACAATTGAATGGGCTTTAGACGGTTTAAGTAATAGACATATACTGAAGATGGAACACCATCCCCCTCCAGCTCCCCGGCAAGGCAACTTTTTCATTATTTATTTATTTTTTTTTTACTGAAAAATCATTGCGGAAGTTTAGTCGACTACAGTGATGTACATTGTACAGTACTGTACGCAGGCCTACATTATTCTACATTTAATGCGACCTGACCTGACGGGAAGGCGGATGTATACATGTAAACAATAGAAACGAAGAGTGGCGAGAAGCGTTGTTCATCCTTTTCAAAGCAGCCTGCCGGATATGATTTTGAAATCGAATACCGATGTGAAACTAAATCTCATGTACATGTAACCTATGTAGGTGTGTATACTTACAGGACCGTGGCGAAGAGCTTTTTTAAGGTTAGTGTGTGTTGTTAGAGATCACATTGTTATTATCATTATCATCATTATCATCATCAGTATTATTTTATTATTGTTATCATTATTATCATTGTTATCATCAGTAATAATAAAATTATGGTAATTACTATCATTAACATCATAATTATTGATATTACTCATGCATCTGATTGGCTGAGAGCAAATTTGTCAGTAAAACTCACTGACAAGACACTTACTGATGCCCCTCCCCCCTCCCCAGGCTTTCAGAGGGCAACGACGTGAGTGAAAACAAGGAGAAGAAAAAACTTGAAAAATGGTGAAGCAACATCCAAACCACTTCAGCAGCCCCTCAACGTGGAAACAGACTCCATGTCATGATGGTCATCCATCTTCAGCCATTTATGATGATGACTCGAGTGCTAGTGAAGATGATTCGCATGTCGGCCAGTCACCCTCTTACAAGAATGAGGATACGAACAGCAGCGAGGAAGAGGGATCGTTGTCAGAGTCTGAACCCGTTTTGATTTCTGGAGTAGGGAGCTTCCGGATCTTGACCGCCCGAAAAGATCATCGCACTTCATTGCTAAAGGTACGTTGGGAAAGTTAACATGAGGGGGCGGATCCAGAGAAGGAGGGGGGGGGGGGGGAGTGCAAATCGGCCGCGGTCCCGCCCTTCCCCCTCTTTTCAAGCCAAGACAAATACACCTGAAAATGCCGAGGACCATTTTTTTTTTTCCTTTCGGGTAAAACAGACACTTGAAAATGCCGATCCCCCCCCCCCCTTTGAAAAAAAAATGGATCCGGCCCTGACATGGGAAAATTAGGAATGAGAAGTATGGACTTCACCCGCCTCGCAGAGTTCGCGGTTAATCACCCCCACCTCCACCCCCCCCCCCGAAAAAAAAGAGGTGATGTTCGTTATTCCTAAGCTTCGTTATTCCGAAACATGCAAATTGCGTATACCTAGATGTTCGTAAGTCCGAAAATGAAAAGGGTTCGATAATCCGAACATATGTGGCGTTATTTCGAAGGTTTGCTATTCCAAAGGTTTGTTAGTCCGAAGGTTTGTTAGTCCGAAAATGAACTAAGGTTTGTTATTCCGAAGGTTCGTAAATCCGAAAATGAAATAAGGTTCGTTATTCCGAAAATAACTAACGAACTTACGAGCCTTATTTCATTTTCGGACTAACGAACCTTCGGAATAAGGAACTTTTTTTTTTTTCTTTCTTTAAAAACAAAACAAAACAAAGACAAAACAAAAAAAAAAAACAGGAAGGACCTTCCTTTTTCAATTTAATGTGCAATTTCGGAATGTCCATTGAGATTTCAAACGAAACATCAAATGATAAATGAACTTAACTTTTACATGGTTCCTTTTCCTTCTCTCATTTTTAGTTAGTCACCTCTAAATATCCTGATGTGGAGCAAGCAAGGAATCTGTTGTGTGGTCTAACGCCAGATCAAGTTCATGAGGAGCTAGGTGCTAAGGATGGACGAGGAAACTGTGTCATTCACTACGCATGCATCAAGAGGCTGGTACCCTGGCTTGAATTGATCATACACCACGGCGGAGGTGAGCCAACTACGATAATGATATTAATAATACTAATAATAATGATAATGATAACAATATGTTTTGTTTACCCAGGGTAGTCTCTTCGGTACTAGGCCCTACGTACTGTTCTCCCGGAGGCACTGCAAGCATATTCGTGATGAACCGCGAACTCTGCGGACGGGGAAGTCCTTTACCTCCCATTTCCAACGTACCATCAAGAAAATCGTCAAAAGACGTTTTAGAGAGAGAGAAAGAGAAAAGAAAGCACCCCGACCCCCCCCCCCAAAAAAAGGAGACAAATTTAAAGAGAATGGGGGAGAGAAAAAACAACAGAAAAGGCCTGAATACATGAATCGTTTTATTAGTGAGGGGTAAAACGTTTACGTTTTTTTTTTTGGGGGGGGGGGGTGGGAAGCTAGGTGGGGAGGAGAATGGTTTTCTTTTTAAAAGAATTCCAACTGGATTTTTTTTTTTTTTTTTTTTTTTTTTTTTTTTAGTTCTAGCGTCAGAGTACAGTGCCTCTTCAAAAAGACAAACAAAACAAAACGAAAAAGAAAAACAACAAGAAGTGTACGAGGATTGACTCTTTCTTAAATCAGGTAAACGAATGAACACATTTCATAATTAAATTTCAGTCCGGGGTCGATAATCAGGTATTCTCTTAAAAACTGGAGAACTTGGGCATAATGAAAAATATTATTTATTAGTCCTTGTTTAATCTATTTAATTTGCCTTCCGAATTCAATATTAGATCTTGACATGAAGGGTGCTGGCGGAAAGAGACCGATACATTTTGTTGTCAGAGACAGAGCAAGAAGTGAAAGCCAGGTATGTATGGTAGAGGATAGTCCTTGCCCCTCGCAGTTACCTTTCAATTCTACGTCATAGAAACATCGTAGAAATGAATAAGCTTTCGAAGGCAATGTACGTATGAATTCCAGGTATAATTTTCTTAGCGAACCCTCACCGGTGTCAATCGCTCTCGCAGCTCAATGCGTTACGCACTCGTTCTACAATACAAAAGTCCAGGGTTCGATTCTTGCTCTCGCCACTTGTATATTTGCTGTAATAATTGCTAACAACAGCTTTTATTTCGTCATAAATAGTTGAATTCGTCATGAAAAGATATCACAGCTATTACTGATACAAATTCATTTCTATGACGTCAAATTGAAAGGTAACTATCCCTATTTTGTTTTTCTGTCAGAAAGCTAGGTTGGGAGGTCTGCTTTTTTTGTTTACTACTTATGAACTGTAGGCCTGCAGTTTATTTTTATTATTTTATTATTTTATTATTTATATTTTTTATGGGGGGGGGGGGGGGGGGGTAGAAGTTAAATCCTGCCAATTCAGTGGAAGAAAATAAAATTTCATTTGAATTGAATCACTGTACATATCAGGCCCAGGAGAAAGCTACAATGATCACACTTTTATCATCGAAGAGGGTCATGATCAACGTGAAGGACAACCAAGGTCAAACACCGCTCCAGCTCGCTTGTAAGTTTGGAGGACAAAAAGTAGTGACGCAGTCGCTCCTATCCCATCCAGACATCGATGTTGATGTAAGTATATTTATCCTCACTATAATTTTCATCTCATACATTTCAGACCTCTTATCATGCAGGCCCGTATTCACAAAGGTTTTAATCAGTGGTCTAAATATGGGTAGCCAAATTTAACACAAATCTTTAACAGTAGATGTTCGATTTATCAGCATTTTTTTTATTCAAACTGTTTAAAGCTACCTTGGAATGATAAGTACAATAGCATTCTTGACCATTAAAGCATGAGACCAGAAATGTGGTAAACATAAGGAATACACTGATGTAGACAGAGTTGTCACATTTGGCTACCCATACTTCAGTCACAGATTTAACTTAGTACACCTTTGTGAATACGAACCTTTATGAATACGAGCCGTACTATTTATTCTTTTACCGTGCTCCCGGAGAATTTGAACCTTGTCTTTGATAATGGTGAAAACACGAATGCATCCAGCTAGCTTGGTAGGCCTATTACATCCTTCAAACTGCAGGTAATGATATTCAAAGTCCTTTGGAAGCGCGTAGAGATGTTATATCATAATGTCATATGCGCTCTACAAGAACGGCATATTATTATCATTATTTTCGACTCGTTCGGGAATTCAAAACTGGGACTTGTATCACTGGTTTAGATTATAAAAGAAACTGTTAGGCAACACACTCAGCGAGAGGGCGCCATTCGAAATGGTCTTTCGGAATGGGTTGAGTTAAATGTCTCGTGTTTTAAAATGTTTATGACCCACATCGTTACAATGATTATGAACTACCTCGTAATCATATGTCCTGTCTTCCTACACTTTTCTTCTTCAACAGCTCCTAGCTTTTGGTCTTTGTTCTTTTCTCATAATACCATTGGTAATTTTTTTAAACATGGAAGTGTAGAGTCAACGCTTCTCACGCCACAATCAGTTTGTGTGGGAATGATCCTACTAAAGCTCAAACACGAGACTGATCCTTTAACATCAGCTTGCAGTGGCTCAAAGAAAACGATTCTCTCCCTCGACTTGCAAGCGATTTGGCGATTTCACGTTAAACACTCGTATCCTTGTTTCCTGTAGACAGGACATATATACATATACATGTTTCCATCACCATTATCCATACAGTATAGTAATAATAATTGTGATACCACATGCAGCGACAGTACAACATTGATTTTCCCGTCTCTCCCTCTTCGGCGTTTGCCATTATGCATGCTTTCCTTCAAATTGATCCTTTTTTTTTACTTTATGTTTCTTCGTTTATTTGTCTTTGACGTTATTTCCATGACCGTTGATCATGATTTAAAAAAAAAAAGAATTTACATTTCAGTCTATTTGGTGATATTAATTCATATAATCAACTTTAAGGGGCTGACCTTGATTAGCATAATGGTATTTGTTAGCTCCCTTTACCAAGATGTACACAATAAAAAAGGGTTGATTAAAGTCATCGAGTTGGTTACTTTATGAGCCGTCCAATCTTACGATCTGTGGCTTTAAAAAATCTCAATATGTTTTACATACAATATTTTTTAACCAACAGTTGGTCGGTCCATATAGTGACTAACCCAAATGATTTCAACCTTTTTTTTTTTTTTTTTTTTACAGCGTATGTATCACAGTGAATTATCAGAATGTATGCATCATTGCAATTTTGGTAATAAATTCATTCAATTCACAGCACCCAGTTAAGCATGGACCTGTCGAGTCAACGCTTCTCAATATTTCATGCCACAATGATCAGTTTGAAAATGCCCTTCTGCTTCTGAAGCACGGTGCTGATCCTCTTGCGGAAGATGGGGCAAGGGACACCCCTCTCTACATCATTCTTAGGAAAGGCAATGTGAAGTATGCTGTACGTTTCTTGACAACGTGTCAGAAGAAGGACCACGACTTGCGAAAGGTAAGAATTACCGACAACTTTCTACGGCTGCAAATAATCATGCCATATGTAAGAGTGGATAACAACTTGCTTTAAACTTGGCGGCTAGTATGAGCTTGATCTGCATGTTAAGGTAAGAGTTTTTTGTATCACTGAACATTTGTCAATCCCTTATGTATTACAACTCACATCTAGAAAAGTGACGCTCCAGGTCTTGTTCATACTTGAATACCATGTGTTGGGCATGTCGGGATGACCTAACCCTAAACATGCTAAAGGTCTGGAGAAAGGCGTAAGACATGCAGAAGATAACTTTACAAAATTTCCCATTACCATCTTCTTGGGCCCAATTTTCTGTTCCCTTAATTATCACAAAGAAAGAAAAAGAAAAAATTTTCCCCCATCACTTGTTCGACTGTATTGAAAACTTAATGTCACTCATAGTATAGGCTATGCATGCTAAATTCCTTCGAAATTTCCAATTTCAATAGTGATAAAACAAATCTTCAACCCTCACTAATTAATTCCTTTGTTGGTGGCAGATGAGTTACAAACAATGACCTGCCGCACACCTCAGCTGGATCCAAGCGAATGGTTTGGGACATGTATATGTTGGAATAATCAACATTTGTGATCAAGTAACATATACAACAGCTTTGGCAACTCTCTTGGAAATATATACATGTGAGATGAATTGAGAGAATAATAGCGTAGCATGAGTCAAAGTTCCCCAGAGCTGTCCTACCATTTTTTAAAATTATATTTATTTATTTGTTTATTTATTTATTCATTTATTTATTTATTTATTTATTTACTTATTTATTTATTTTTTATTTTATTTTTTTTTTTTTGGGGGGGGGGTCATCTGTCACCAACAAAGGAATTAATTAGTGAGGGTTAAAGATTTGTCAATCTGTCGGTTAAGTGAATTTGGAGTCGCCGAAACCACTGGCCTGTCTCCGTGATCTAGTGGTTAAGGCACTGGCGTTCATAGCCAAAGGCCCGGGTTCGATTCTCGGCGGAGACATTTTTTTTCAACCTTTGCAAAATGGTAGGACAGCTCTGGGGAACTTTGATTCATGCTATGCTATTATTCTCTCAATTCATCTCACATGTATATATTTCCAAGAGAGTTGCCAAAGCTGTTGTATATGTAACTTGATCACAAATGTTATTATTCCAACATATACATGTATCCCAACGCATTCGCTCTGATCCAGCTGAGGTGTGCGGCAGGTCATTGTTCGAAACTCATCTGCCATCAACAAAGGAATTATTTGTGAGGGTTGAAGATTTGTCAATCTGTCGATTAAGCGAATTTGGAGTCGCCGAAACCATTGGCCCGTCTCTGTGGTCCAGTGGTTAAGGCATTGGCGTTCATAGCCAAAGGCCCGGTTTCGATTTCCGGCGGAGACATTTTTTCAACCTTTGCAAAATTTCCAGAATGGTAGGACAGCTGAGGGGAACTTTGATGCATGCTACGTTATCATTCTCTCAATTTATCCAACATGTATTTATTTCCAGGAGAGTTGCCAAAGCTGTTGTATATGTTACTTGATGACAAATATATATATATATATGTAAATATATGTCAAATTTAAAAATAATAAATGAGAGAGAGAAAGAAAAAAAAATGAAACCTCTGAAGCAACCTTTCTTCAAAATCGGTTGTCTCTCCTTTCATTCCTCTCAATTTAACCAGACAAAACACATTAGATACACTTATTCCTCTTGCACCTATCAACGCAGATCTTGTCAGCCAAGAACGTGTACAACAAATGTGTTCTTCATGAAGCGATCAAAACAGGACATGAGGTGCTGGTCAAATACTGCCTAGACTGTAGTAAGTATCTTATTCATTTCTTTATTGATTTATTATAATTTTTGTTTCTAAAAGGATAAGATAAATGGCGGTAGTTGAGAGTATCGGAAGATGATGTCTTTACAAAAGACTTAGATGATTAAGTAGGTATTTGAACCTCTACCTTCATGACATTGTGATCCACGTCCAGTGACTCGCCCACTTCCCTTCTGTCCTTTGGCTGGACGAGAGTCAACATTTGCCACTTTGCCACAAGTGCCTTGAGGGATTCATTTCGTAAAATCCACCGTGAACTCGTAACGGTTGCCGTAGCTAAAACGAAGTTCATAATTTTCAAAACATCTTAAACGCTTAGGGATCTTTTGTCATAATGTGATTTGAATTGATTTTAATCCATTTTCCACTCTTTTTTTCCCCTCTTAACGCAGTATAATAAATGAATAACATCGAAATGTGAACTATGAAAGTACAGAAGAATCTTGTAAAAATTAACAAAAAAGTAACTGAAATGATTGGTAAGGAATTTATAACTTAAAAGAATGTGATGGAACCTAAAAATAAAAAAAAAAAACCAAAACACTGCGGGTATTAAATCGGTCCTAAAAGATAAGCATAATGATTATACTTAGAAATATATCTCTCATAAAATGAAATGAGCCCACCACTGACCTTTAAAATCAACATACAAATAGCAATAATGTGATAGGAGCTTTAGTAATTCGGTGGTAATAATTATCATTAATAGCGATACTATAATTACCGTCACCATCATTATAATCATCATCCTCCTCATTATCACTACTTTTCCTTCAGTGGCTCCTAGCGATCTGACCGATGGCACATACTCCAATGACTATCTTCTTGAGATTACATCACAATACAATACAACCGTGATGCATTCAGCCTGTACGAAGGGACATCTTGACTTAGCCATCCTCCTCTATGATCTATGTCCTAAGCTCCTGGAGGCGAAGACGAGTAGGGGATGGACTCCGTTGCACTATGCGTGTAGGAGTAACTATGCAGAAGTAGCCGAAGAGCTCTGTTCACTGTTGCAAAAGTAAGTTAACGAAGAACACTGAAGTCCCTTGCACACAATGTTTCATTTTTTTTTTTTTTCTGACGCAGAACTCATAATTCCATTTGAAAGTTCTGATCCCCGCTGATCCCACTCTTGGTCTAAATTATTGTTACAGAAGGCTTAATCTTTTGACATCAAAGCGATGAGAGAAATCATCTAACGGCATCAGCTTTTTCATTTTATACTTCATAGTGCTTGTCAATAACTGCTTCTTACAACGACGATTTCTTTCGCATGATCCTTATCTTGTTTTTACTGATTTTGGCTTGTTCATTTTGTTAGGAGTTAAAGAGGCTCACTCGTGGATTTTCATGGGGAATTTGACACCGTGGGTGCTTACCCAGTAACAGGTGTTGTCCATCACTATGAGTTTTATGACCAACAGACTTTATGTAATGCTCTGTATATTCCACCCTTTGCCCCATATGGCAAAGTAATTATCTCACTTTCCCTGGCCCGAGAATGCCCGAAGCAGGCCGAAGAATGTTTATGGTGGGACAGCTTGATTTGCTGTGCTCCAGAAACGTAGCTCTATTGCAGGTATTTCCAATGCTTTCCACAAATTCTGGTGTCAGCAAATTATAATCCATTCCCCATGAAAGCCCACGAGTAAATGTCTTTAAGCTAAAAGACCGACAGAAAGTGTACTGACTCTCCAGTTCACTGTTTTGGTAATTTTGTGGAACTTCCCAAGTCTTATTTTGTTCTTTCATTTATTCAATTCTATTTTCATCTTGATTTTTCTGTTTTCTTTTTTTATCTTTTATTTTTTAGTTCTGTCATTCATATTCTAATCTTATTCAAGAAAAGAACCTCAAGCTGGCAGTGGACGACAGTGAACTGAATGGATGCCCATCGTCACTCAAGTTTACAGTCTACCTGGTTGTTCGAAAATTAGGAAAAGATACGCAAGGAACCTGGAAAAATAGATCCTTTTGCTTCATCTAAAACGTATTCATTTGATATCTTTCTTCTCTTAAGCCTGGTATTTTCATTTCTACCATGCATATGCTATATTCAGCCATGAAAGGGAGCTGAAATTGACCATGGATGACAACGAAGCAGATGGATCCCCGGCGCTGCTCAAGTTTACAGCACTGAAAGGGGCCAGTGATTGCCTGGTTGTTCTCCTGAAGCACGTGAAGGACCCGACCACTGTGGTTGAACTCATCAAGTGGGTTGCGGCCGAAAAGAACCTCTCCAAAGTCCTAGAGGTTTGTATTTCAACTGTTAGATGTCGCTTCACTCTTGAAAGTCGCCAAGTGGTTGAAACAGCTTGCTAAAATGTTGCTCGTTACTTGGCCATCAATGGAATTTTTTGCTTTTTTTTTTTTTTTTTTTTTTAAATCCGCAACAGTAAATGACTCTGGCGGCATTATCAAGCTAAACTGAAATTTGAATGATTCTTAAAGCAAAGTTGAACTCAGTTGCAAATTACAACAGTTACAATTAGTCCCCCTTTTTAAAATCGATTTGCCCAGTCAGCAAACTCAAATGACGATTTGAAAAGGGACTGACTGTTGTCTACGCAAATCACAGATCAGAACTACTGCATGTTGTGTCACCTGCCAGTAATTCTACGTAAAGTTGTTAAATCTAGGCCTTCTACGCTATATCTATTTCCTGATCACTGCTGATGTTTCATATCGTAGAATATTTTGGCGCGTGTAGTGATATTACTGTGTATCGTGCCCTTATTTTCTCTTCCCTACGTCGTTCAGGTGTTGCTGACCCGATTTGACTACATCTGTTCGGGTAATTTCGATTCAACAGACGTAGAGAAAATCGTACTACTATGTGCAGCTAAGGGGCAAACAGAGTAAGATACTGATGTTTATATTAGAACAACGCCTCTACGTGTAAACACGCTAATAACTCCAGGGTGAGAGGGGTTTCACAAAGCTCTGCGTAAATTTACGCATTACTTGAACATGAAGAGCCAAATGTGATGCCCAAAGTTTTTTTTCTGACATTTTAACAAAGTGCGACTGTATTTCCCATAATCATTCTCAATTAAACTGTGGCAAAAAAGAACTTTGCATTCAAACTGCAACTGCAAATTTGAACTTTAGCATTTGCCATTAAAAAAAATATATATATATAAAAAACCTCTTCATATTTAAGTCGTCGTAAAGTCATGCCTAACTTTACGCACAGCTTTGTGAAACAACCCCATGTGCATATCACAACATTCACACTCCCACTAAAAATAAAAGACATTTTCAAAAGTACCGACATGCCCATATACGAACGACAAACACACCATGCTCACACTCATCTAATTTTGCACATTTTTGTTTTTTTGTTTTTTTTTATTTATAGCATGGAATTTAAGACAAAGTGGATTTAACTTTGAACTTTGAACTTTATTTTCCACTTTCAAAGAAACAAACATAAAAAACGAAATTGGACACACATTAGATATGACAATTGAAAACGGAGATAATTCACACAACGGAAGGGGGGGGGAAGACATTACTTTATATCGATACATTTGAAAGGTTGACGGATTATCATGAAGTTATAATACAACTTAAGACTGACAGTCTTAATCCGAATAATACGTATAAACTTTTTTTTCTTTCCCCCTTTTTTGGGGGGCCGGGGTGGGCCTTTTTTTTTTCTTTTTTTTTTTTTGTTTTGCTTTTTTATCTTTGTTCATTTGTTTGTTTTCCTTTGTCTCGCAAGAGCATCAAGTCCAGTCGCAATTTGTTTCATGCAAATTAAGTTAATATTTGTTGGTGGTGGTAACTTATGTGTGTGTGTGTGTGTGTGTGTGTATGTGTTTATTTTGAATTTGTATGTTTTCATATCGAACTCCACGGTAGAAGATTTCTTGTTTCTCCTTTTCAACTGGAAATTCTAATCCTGTTCAAATGACTGCCTGGATGAAGTTCAGAATTCTCGCGTTTTACAATCCTCGCGCCTTCGTTCGGTTCAGTTGCGACACTCACTCTAGCGCGAGATAGGTCGACAACATTCCATCAACATCTTGGACTAGTCGCATCAATTCCTTTTCTAAGTGTTTACAGCCTTCTAACACTTTTCCCTGAACTCTCACCGGTAGTTCCACCAACTCATCCTTCTTCTTCCCTGCGCTTGGCACCCCTCGGTCAGTTAAATATTTCTTCAATTCGCCAACTCTCACTCGCGGCGTCTGGTATCTTTGAAATAGTTGTCGACCCGCAAGTGGAAAAATGGGCCTCTCAAGGTATCGGATGTTGGTGTCGCATGCATTGTGAAACGCGAGAAATGCGCTGATTTATGTAAAAATCTTGTCTTCTATCTCACGCCAAGGAGTCTTCTGCAATTCGCTCACTGGCGCAAGCATACCAGCTTACTGAAAGACGATCAGGAGAACACTGCATTGCATCTGATCGCGCAGGGTGGGCATTTGGATACAGCTAAAGCCATAATAAAGAAAGATGATGTTGTGTTAGACGAAAGGTACGTTAATTTTTTTTTTTTCTTCTAAATGATTTCTAATTCAATTAGTGTCACAGAAAGCTATACCCTTTTGATCTAATATTTTACTCGAAACTGAAGAATGCATCTAAAAATAGTTGTCTCCAAACATATTCAAGTATAATATTATTACTTCTTGTTATTTGTAACAGAAAAACACAATAAAATTATGTAAGCAGGAATATTGTTATTTTCATATCAGTCATCGAGATCGTTTGAAATGTACACTGAGAAAAAACAAAACAGGGCTAGTGTTTTGTTTTGTTTTTTTAATAATAATTTGGAAGTTATTCTTACTGCGTTACGAAATGAAATGAAATGAAAAATATGTTCCCCGTTTTCTACAAAGAATTGAGACAAGAGTGGCTCCTTTAACAAGCAAACACAGCGATTTGATATGCAACCCCGAATCTTATTTCTTTCCCTTCTTTCCTGTCCCTTTCCTTAAACAGGAATAGTTATGGACAAACTCCACTTCATCTTGCAATCAGAGAAGGCCATAAACAAATGACCAAACTCCTCTTGAAAACCGACAAGTCATTGGCTGGAATACGCAATAGCTATGGAGTGAGTGACTTTTTTTTTCATATTTATGATGAATAGCGCATTTTCCCCCCTTTTCTGAAAATCGAAATTAAAAATACACATATCAGCTTTCATCTTTATTATGTTTTTGTTGTTAAAATGTGCCAATTTGAATAGAAATTACAACCCAGAAGGGACACACATATATCACATCCATTATGGAGTGAGCCAATCTTCACTGAATATTTCACTAGTTACGATGGTGAAGAAACACATTTTCATGGTATACCTATATACGTATATATTTGGTCAAAACTTTTAGGGTACAGTTGATTTGATTTTGTATGTATGCGTCATATATATAATATCATTCTGGTATTTTGATCGTCGCCAATGTAGATGACGCCCCTTATGTATGCCTGTCAGAAAGGAGATCCTTTCATCGTGGAGCTGCTGCTTGAACAGAATCAAGACGAGATCAAATTTTCTGATTGCGACCAGAATGGGCTGAATTGCCTGGACCATGCCATCAACAACTGTCAGGAGTAAGTACTAATGTTTTATAGCCAATTGGTCTGCAACCAGTTGGTCTAATTGCAGATCATCTAACACCACCATGGCTAAACCCATTTGTAACTATCATTTTGGTCTAATGGTCATTTGTTATCATCACTTGGTCTAATACCCGCATAGGCTAATTTTCATTTTGTCCAATGATCATATGGTCTAATTGCCTCTTCGTCTGCTTACTTTTCCTTATTTCGTCTAATGACTATTTGGTCTATTACCAGTTCATCTAATCAGAATAGTATGAAAAAAGAAGCGATTCTTGTTATATTTGGAAAGTATGGACACCGATTATAGAGTTGTTGTACTCGAGAAATTTAAGCACTCGAGTGAAGATGCAAAAGTCGTGAGTCCGAAACCGGGTACGGCACCCTCTTTTGGCAGGACAATAAGCTACATTTGCTGATTGTTACCTATTTTAACACCTGTAGGATGGTGGCTGTGCAGTTGCTATCCCAAGAGAATTGGCGCAAACTTATGACCCACTCAACCAATGAGGGTGACAGTAAAACCACACCCATGCGGAAACTTATTCAATCTATGCCAGGTTTGTACATAAATCATTTAACCATTCTTTAGGTTTTAATATTGATCATTTTTTCAGATAGGTGTTTAAGCCCAAAGGTTCTATAATGCCCTTTTCTCCTAATCTTAGGGTTTGGCAAGTTGAAGATGGTTTAACCCATAACAGTACCGTATCTCCCTTTTGTGGCACTTTTGCAGTATCCATTGAATCAGAATGTTTGTCCAGAATGTTTGGAATCACACATTATACATGAGCAGAGAAAGTTTACTGAATAAGATAAGTTTATTTTCAGTGCTTTACCGGGTACCATTCTCGACCACAAACAAATTAAATGCACTAATCATTAAAGTGTTTAAATTGGCAGTGCATTGACAATTATCTATTCACTAACTTAATGTGCAAACTGGCAATATTTATGTTCAAGTTTGCCATTTTCATCCACATTAGTTACATTTTTTTTTCAAACTATATTTGACTGGGAAAGAAAACAAAACAAACAAAAAAATCAATTTGAAGGAGAAGGGGATTAATTATCCCCTAAGAAATTTCTGTAGTGTTATCGGTTAAAAATGTTTGGTTCATAGTTCCAAGGTATACGCCGTGTTCCTTGCTCCAGTGTTCCCTCGAATATTTTACTATCCTCTCCCCCCCCCCCCCCCCCCCCGAAAAGTTCCTGCATACGGCTTTGATTTTTCGTATCAGAGCAAATGGAAAGGGTTTCATAACTCCGAAAATCAAATATGATTCATATTCCGAAAATGACATCGGGTTGAAAAATTCTAAAAATTCTAATATGGTAAAAGCCATTACCAATCATTTTTTGAGAATGTTAGAATTTGTTCAAAATTAAGAACTCGCAATTATCATGAATATGCAGAACTGTATTAAGATAAATTGGAAATATCAGTGCCACTTCATTTAGGTGCCCTCTTTGTCCAAAAGTAGAAACGATTGAAATAAGATTCAGATTAATTCATTGTCCTTTAATTCTTTCAGGAGTTTGCAAGTTTGTCCTGGATAAATGCATCACCAGGCTACCGGAGACCAGTTCCGCCGAAAAGAACTGCACCAAGATCAGAGTCTACTATGAACTCCTTGAAGACTGGTTCTCAGACTGGATGGAAGATACATTACTATGGCGTAAGAAAAAGTCATCATCCTCCTCGAGATGGTTTTTGTTTGTTTTGTTTTGCTTTGTTTTTAGGAGAGGAGGGGGTCCTTAGGAAAAGCCAAGTGTAAGGCATAATTGATAAGGCCGTTGAAATTCAGAAGCATCGGTGTTTGTAATGATTAACCTAAAGTGCTGATACTGTCTAACTCATTGGACATTTCCGATTGATCATCTCTATGGAGTAAGATACGATGGAATGCGTTTTTCACTCGTACATAAGGCCGTACATCGCTTCCACTTAACCTGATACCTTCCTTGAGGAAATGAAAATGTTTAACGTCTCAATGAACTTTAAATGTAAATGAAAAAAATCCAGCTGTGTGGAACATAGTTTTCTGCTTTGCATTTTGTGTACTATGATTTCCAGAAATGTGAAGCGCACTTTTATTATTTTATTTTGCCAGGGAAGTACTTTAGGTGTTTTCCCGGGATGTTTTCTTCTTACGTTTTGGAGACCTTTTACCACATGATGGGCTTCAAGTGCTTTTTTTTTTTTTTTTTTTTTTTTTTGGGGGGGGGGGGGGATAAAATAGCCACCGGATCTGTAGAACAATAACTACAGAAACTGTGAAAGTGTAATAACAAATGCCGGTTAGAGCTTGCAATGAACTGCTAGTATACGAAGTTGTTTTGCATGATATGTTTCAACATAG
>CM057168.1:16391269-16410088 GCA_029962745.1 Echinometra lucunter
TCGTACAGCTCTATGAGAATAACAAAGACAACATGTAAAATTATGGAATGCCATGAGACAAAGACAACTGTGGAAAGCCATTAGTGGTCATACAATCACAAATCATACAATCATATTGGGGTGACTTCTTCTCTCTGTTTGATTTACAATGCGTTTTAAGTTCATTGAAGCATTTTTAGATATTGATGGTAAAGTCATAAACACCTAACGATAACAATTATATAAAATACATCCAACAGCAAGGATATATAGACATGGTAGCTGTTACTTCCATAATATCATTAACGCTAACTGTCAACAATACCAATAAGCAATATAATTCACCTTTGTGTTTTAGTCCATAATTTCAACTTCTACATCTAAAATAGCAATACATAAAGCTCGATAAAAAAACGTTAGAAATCAACAACAACATCAACAAAACCCTATTGGCAGATAAATAAGACCACCTCTTCCGAACTACTGCCATTTTGTCAAATTAACACAATCTGTTTTTGAAAATCTAAATTAATATACTGATAAGAAATGTGTACATGTACTAGAAAATGAAATTCCTGTGTCACATACAAATAAACCAACACAAAGCAACACTGCAAAACTTGGTATGGTACAACTCAGCAGACCATTACTGTTAAGAACAACACTAATAAGTAACAGCAACTTAATGAAGAGCATACAATAATATGGAGTGGATTCTCATCCCACCGATGCCTCCACGGCAATGAATAAGAAAATATTGTAAGATTCAGATGTGGTGTTGTGATATTTATCGGTCGCGGCAGAGTCATCGTACAATTCTATGAGAATAACAAAGACATCAAGTAAAAATATGGAAAGCCATTAGTGGCAATATAATCACACATCATACAATCATATTGGCGAGACTTTTTCCTTCTCTTACCCTTTGATTTACAATGCGGATTAAGGTTCAGTGAAGCATGTTTAGACTTTGATGCCAAAGTCATAAACGGAAATTTCACACCTTACGATAACAATTATATGGAATATATCCGACTGTAAACAGATGGACACAGTAGCAGTTACTTCCTTTATGTCATTCAAGTTAACTGTCAAAAGTACCAATGGGAAATATAATTCACTTTTGTGTTTTAGCCCATAATGTAAACTTCTAAACATAAAATAGCATATATCAAGCTTAAACAAGGCCTCAAAATTACTAATCACTCAATCAACAAAAAGGCCTACTAACAAAAACAAGGCAACCTTTCAAAACTCCTGCATTTTGCCAAATTAACACAATCTATTAAAAATGTATATATTGATTAGTAACGTGTACTAGAAAATGAAATTCCTCTGTCACATATAAATCAACACAAAGCAACACTGTACAAATTGGATACTACTGTAAAGTATAATACTAATAAGTAACAGCAAATTAATGTAGAGCATAGGATACTATGGAGTGGGTTCGCATCCCACCGCTGCCACCATGCCAGACGATTCCAGATATGGGGTTGGGACATTCATTGGTCGCGGCAGAATCACCGTAAAATTTTACGAGAATAACAAAGACAACAAGTAAAACTATGGAAAGCCATTAGTGGAAATACAATCACATTGAGTAGAAGAAATAACCAGTTGTCTCACGATGTAGCAAACGTAGTTGGAGAGCGACGTTTCGTCTGCAAACTGCTAGACTTCGTCAGGCAAAGTCTAGCAGACGAAGTCTAGCAGTTTGCAGACGAAACGTCGCTCTCCAACTACGTTTGCTACATCGTGAGACAACTGGTTATTTCTTCTACTCAATCCTTCACCACGATGAACCTCTTCCACATCATCTACAATCACATTGTACTAGAAAATAAAATTCCTGTGTCACACACCAACACAAAGCAACATTGTAAAACTGAGTATGGTACAATAGGTGAACAGACCATGACTGTAATGTAAACACTAATAAGTAACAGCAACTTAATGTAGAACATACAGTAATATGGAGTTGGTTCGCATTCCTCCGATGCCCCAACGCCAGTAAATTTTGATTTGATTTGAATTTATTTTTTTCCACTTTTGTTTTCCATTTACAAATTACAATAAATCATCATGACAATTATTGATAGCTCATATGAAAAAAAAATGTGTACGATTGCATACGTATCAAATAAGAATACGATAAGGTGATCACAATGGTTGGTAAGAAATATGATATAAAACAAAAGTGGTGGAACCTAAAATAAAAGCAGAGCTTGTACTACTGTAATAGGTACCAAAAATACGATAAAGAATTGTACTTATAATTTTTTTTAACAAAAAGAAAGAAAAGTAGCCCAACACTGACCTTTGGAATCTACCAACACTGACTTTTAAAATGAGAGAGAGAGAGAGAGAGAGAAAGTGAAAAAAAAACCACACACGGACGATTCAGATATGGTGTTGTGGAATTTATTGGTCGCGGCAGAGTCACCGTACAACTCTGTGAGAATAACAAAGACAACAAGTAAAATTATGGAAAGCCATTAGTGAAATACAATCACACATCTAACAATCATATTGGCGACATCCATAGGCCTCTTCAATTTTTTTCTACAAACGAGTGGAAAAATAATATTTGTTGCCAATTTTAGGATTGAAGGTGATTAATTTAGATCTCAAGAAAGCTGTGTGTTACTACAGGATATGTTTTTTATTTTTATTTTTTTATTCATGAACTGCCAGTGGATGCTATGTTTCTTAAACTAAAGATCAAGAGAGAATCTGACATTTGAGAATTATTTCTATAAAATCTTTCCCCGTCAACTTAAGCTACTTTTCTCTATTCTTCGATTTAAAAAAAAAACAAAAAACACAAGAATTAAATGCAGCATCTGCATAGCCCCAATTTTCCTTCTACATATAAAACACCAACTCTGATAGTCTATATTTCCGCTCACAATATGTCGCTTTTCGAATTTTTACAAAGAGTAGTTTGGTTTCAAACATATACATAAAACAACCAACAGAGGGAGGCATTTATTGTGATCATCATAATGAGGTACTGTGGTGTGGCGTGCAGCGCCACTGGTCATGCTGGTAGAGAAATTTACACAGGAGATCTGGGTTTCTCGACAACAATCACAATTATGATTTCACACACTCGGTAATGGCCGATAAGGACTTTTCTAAAATAATTCGATGAGCTATTACTCAACTATTGTCTGTAAATGAAATACCAGAAATGGTCTGGCTATTTTTTTTTTTTTAATTGAATTGAAATGGTTCCTTGAAAAATTTCATGGCGGCCATTATCCGAACTGTGAGTTTTTACAAAAGTGAAAATATACAAAATATACAAAGCACATAATATTATTCGAACATATAGGCCTACAAGTAAGCATAGAAAAAGATCGGATGTCAGCGGGTTCAAATCCAAATTACATGAGTGCAATGCTTGAGTGAAAATAGCCGGCTACAATACTGCAGTACAAAATGTTATAAACATCCGATAGGATATCATTTACAACTGAAAATTACGTATATTCCTACTTTAATCGAAATAAGCACGAAAATAAAGTTGATTAATTCTCATTAGACGGTCGGCGTCATTCCTTAAAATGTTACCTCGAACGATGCGGTCAGTCAAATTCAGGAACATTTACTGATATTGAATAATTCAGAAAGACTTAACTGACAAGATCAATTGAAAAAATCTAGTGTGGTGTGGGTGCCTTGGCAAATATTACACTACCTGACCCGAATGCCTGCTCTCAAGATGTGTCTATATGCAGTTAAATCAAATGTAATTATTCAAAGAAACGAGAAACAACTTTTTTTAATTAACGAAGAAAAAAAAATCTGTATATATCTATTTCAATTCGTTATAGGACTGTAACCATGATGATTAAGTCGAGCTTAAAGTTTACATGCAATGACTCTCATATCACGTATATTTACATGCAGACAAGTAAACAAAAATGTTGGACCCCCTCGCCTCGAAAATTAAAAAAAGGGAACTATGAACTTTTACGGATATAGTTCAAATGTTCGCCCCCTCGGCATTGCAAGACCTGGAGACGCCTCTGCATACAGTAATATTCTTTGTGGGATTTCCTTCATTCTATATACTGCACCAGGGCTCCTATTTCTGCACTACCAAGGATCTTTTCCAGTTTAGCTGAGCTGCCTCCAGTCCTGTCTTTCCAGATACCCAGACATTCTCTTGTCGCTTTCACTGAGTCCTGACCATACCTGACAAGTATAGTCGTTGCTTGGTTGTATCCGATGCCAAGCCTGTTGGACAGGTCATTATATTTCCCGTGTGGGACGTGGGTCGCCAGGGTGTTCAGTTTCCCATCTGGTACTGCGTCGCTAAAAAAAAACAAAAAACAAAAGGGGGAGTGGATCATTACAAAGAAGGTTATTAGGTTCGTGAACTCCATGTACACGATAATGAACTTTAAGGGGAGGATGGGGTCGGTATCATTCGTGAGACTGTTATTTCCATCTTTTAATCTAGTGTTGTAATTTGGGGGTATAGGCTACATAACGTTTTCATCTAGCGAAGTGTTCAGGTAACAGTTTCATCCGTTGTTACTCAAGAAAGCAGATCTATTATCGTTAGGTTTTGAGGTGTTGTTTCGTTCACTCAGATTCCACCCCCCCTTCACTTTGGAAAAAAAAGCAAAACCTTCATCTGTTAACAGAGGCGTCGATGGGGGGGGGGGGGGGGGGGCAAAACGACCAATGGGAGATGAACCCGCGGCCCACAAGGATATACACACACTTTTCTCCGCATATTTTTTTTTTTAATATTAGATTTCATTCAAAATTAATCATTACATACAAATAAATATAAATAATACAGATGTTTACTTCGTTTTTATAAAACAATATGATGAAATATATTCATAAATCAGTGAGCAAGGAAGACGGATCATGGAATCAAATCACTCATATAAAAATGAAATACATAAAACCAAACCCCAACCCCCCCCCCCCGCCCCATATAGCATGAAATTAAATGAACGATCTTTAAAAATATGGCAATCTTTCTTCTTTTTCCTTTCATAATATTCCCTCAGCTATAAACCTCATTCAAAATAATAAAGACCCCAAATCACTTGTACAAATACACACATGACACACACACAAGCGCGCGCACACACACGCACTTTTTTGTTGTTTTTCCAACTATTTTTTTTTTAATTAGAAATCTCATCCAAAATAAATCGTTACATAAAATCATTGTAAATAATTCCAACAAATACAAATCTTCGTTTCGTTTTCATAACATAATGTTGTTAACTTAATGTTAAAGCGTTTACGAGACAATAAGCAAAGAAGATAATGGATTGAAATCACTTAGAAAATAATATAAAATAACAAACCCAAACATACGCCCCTCCCTATGCCCCACAATATATGATATTCGATATGAATGATCTTTCAAAACATGGCAAATGCTCCTCCCTCCCCTCCCATTCATTCAACTTTAAATGAGGGAAAACAAAATATATGATTACAGTATAATTGATTGAAATACTACTCATACTACTCATGTAATTTTCATATCCAAACTGATACGATATGCATTTCAAAATTACCAATTACACACACCCACATAACCCCCCCCCCCACCCATACACACCTGGCAAAAAGTAACTAACCACTCTGTCTTTGGATCGTAACTCAAATACGGCGTGTTGTATCGGAAAGCTTTTAACAGATTTTCAAAGAAAATTTAGTTCCAAACATTTTGACAATTCATTTGTTGAAATTGAATAAAGCATGTGAGCACAATCGCTATTCATATGTAAATACAGAAGTTGCAGCAATCGCTGTTGATATGACAATGTTTATTTACAGAATTGATTTCTGGCTGTCAAAAAGCTGACCAAAAGCAAATAGAAGATAGAAGAGTTCGATTCCAAAAGGTTCAACATCCATAAATCCAAATTTTGAGGAAAAAAATTGAATTATCAAAGTTAGCAATGGCAGTTTGGAATGATACTTTCGCTGATTGTACTGCTGTATGATACAAAAATAAAACCACTCTTTAACTATCTAAGTCCGCAGATGTAATTATTCAATCAATTTATAATTGTTTATTTGGCTGGATGTAGTACCTTTTGGAATCGAAATGGAATTTAATACTTTTTGGAACCGATATTTCCCGGACTCTATAAATTTTAAACTGTACAATTTTCCAAAATCTCATGTCCCTATCACGTTAAAAGGCGACCAATTTCTGTAATGGTTTGATTATTTTTTTAATCCAGTCATAAAAATCAAAGATCATACTAGTTGTGAAGTAGAATTGGAATTGCAGAAGAATTTGCAAAAGTTTAGTCATATGATATATTTACATAAATGAATGAAGAGTTCTAAGAAAATATTATTTCTTAATTATCGTAGCAATATCAGTCTGGAAGGATATTTTAGCTGATTATACTACTGTATGATGTATGATAGTAAAACCACTCTTAAACAAAATCTGTGTCCACAGAATTATTTGTAATCAATTGATACTTTTTCTTTTAAATTTGGGTGGATGTAGCACTTTTTGAAACTGAACTAAAATGGATATAGTACGTTTAGGAACCGAACTGATTTTTAAATGCCAGGGTTTTTTTTTAAACTATCCAATTGGTGTCACAAGCATTTAGTTTCATTTTTATTTATTTATTTATTTTTTGTTGTTGCTTGTTCCAACAGCAAAATTATAAAATTTGTTTGAATTACAGAAGAAAGAAGAAATGTTAAGAGAGAAAAGATGATTTATTGTGTATTTATGAGTATTTTGTGTAATTGATGAAAAAAAAAATAAGAAAAACTAAAAATATTGGTCGGGTTGGGCCTTGACGTGATGACGCTCTTCAGTCTCTTAAGATTATTCGCACCATGTGAAATTACTCATTTTTGACCTTGTGATGGCAGTGTTGCTATTTAGGTAATGGGTGAGTCAGATTTTGATTGTGTGTGTTCTGCCACTTTATCTTTTATTTTTAGGAGAGGGCGATAATTTAAGGCATTGGCTAACTTTGTGAGCAGCTGATTTAAAAGAATTCTCAAACTGAGATGAAACATGTGTATGAGTACTTGTATTTGTACTCAGAAACCCTGAGACAAATCATAATTTGAAATGAAAAAAAAAACAACATTTAATAAGACGCAAACGCTCATTTTATTAGTGTTGGTCTCATGAGACAAATAGTTAGAGGAGCATTTTCTTTTACAACCAATCAAAAAAAAAAAAAAAAAAAAAACATTGGCTGCACCTCTCTCCCTGTACTATACATGATATGCGTAATTATACACACATACAAAAACCACCGTACTATACATGAACATGACATGCATACACATACACCGTTCAGGTGAACTCTGTGCACATGCACGCTCCTCTTATGTCCAGTCAGTGCAACCGACCACTATATTTTCTTCAAACATTGGTTTACATGTTTAACATTTAAAACTACTTTCCGTCGACATTATACTTTGAAACTTTCAGACTGGTATTTTTAAACTATAACTCTTGTGTTTATACCACTGTCAATTAGCAAAATGAGATTTTTTGAAATTCTCACAATGTTAGCCTTTTACTTTAATTATTCAGTTCTTGTAACAGGTAGGAAAAAAATCAGATTCCAAGACCCACACAATGTTGATTGTTTGTAAAGTGTACCCGATTCCAGTATACAGTGAGTGGTATCAATTTTGCTTTTTGACTCTTTGAGTGAGGTTGTGTTTTGAGGAACCAAGAAGAAATGACCCTCGGTTTGTATTAAGTTTGGAAGACTTTTCCTACCCTCAGTGGTCGTGAGTTTAGTAAATTTTCTACCAGTTTTATTTCAGTACCAAAAAACAGAAACTTGAATTTAAAAGGCTATTCTCGACATGATTTTTTAATCAAGAGTTTGAAGGGGAAAAAAAAGGTTTTTTTTGTCAATCAGCTAGGCATGATATTATGCTGTGAAGTTCTGATTACTTATTAAGGCTTTAGTAATGTCATTTATCACAGTTACATTGTAGTGATGATATGAGTATTTCAGTATTATACAGAAGTGAATTTGTGTTTATTTTTAAAGATGGTTAGACAAAATTGCACTGACAAATGAATACAGTTTAGATATTTTGTACGTGCTTGCTAAATGATAAGGTGGACAGGTACTAAATGCATAACTGTAATTAATAATGATATTTGTAAAGGTTGCTTGTTAAAATTAAGGATATACATTTTGGATAATGGGAAGTTAATTCGATTTTGAAGGTCCTTTTGTCAGGGAGTTGTTGCATTGGGACAGCGGTGACAACCCTTCACCGAAGGCCTGCGAGGCCGAAAATAGCAAATTGTAATCTATCATGTAGGCCTGTAAGTAATCTGAAGTATGTATCAAAGCTTGTGGAAGGTGCTGCATATACACAAATAATGAATCACCTCGACCGCAACTCTCTTCTTCCAACTAATCAGTCAGCCTATAGACAGTATCACAGTACTGAAACACACTGTTAAGAATTAAGAGTGATATTCTCATGGCTATGGATGATAAGAAAGTCACCTTATTACTTTTATTAGATCTTAGTAGCGAATTCGATACCATTGATCATACTAACCTATTGCATACACTGAACAGACACTTTGGTTTTAAGGGTGTAGTACTTTGACTGGATAGAATCATATCTGACAGATGTCAGCGGATCCAATTGATGAAACTGTGTCTGAAATTTTCTCAGTACCTTTCGGAGTCCCGCAAGGGTCCCGTCTCGGCCCTCTACTGTTCACTTTATACACAAGTCAAGTCATTACAAATATACATAGTCTATTTCCTAAAGTATCTTGTCACTGCTACGCAGATGACACACAGGTCTATCTGTCTTTTTAACGCCAGACTTGCTTGCTCAACAGCAGAGCATCTCTCTTCTAGAAGATTGTGTTGGTTACATACGTGAATGGATGCTGCATAACAAACTTATGCTAATGAAGGGTAAACAGAATTACTAGTTATCGGCACATCTAAACAACTGAATAAGCTAGATTTTGACGGGATATCAGTTGCAGTTCAGTCATAGAACCAACTCTAATATAGAAATCTTGGTGTATTTTTTGATTCGCAATTGAATATGGAAGCACATATTACCAATGTGTGCAAAATCTTCATTTCATATGATATACAACCTCAGACGTATACGAAAATACTTTGACAATGAAAGCATGAAAACAATTGTCCATGCATGCATTATTAGTAAGGTAGATTATTGTAACAGTTTGTTGTATGGGCTCCCCTCATTTCAAATTGGGCGTCTTCAAGCGAGTACAGAACGCATGTGCACGGCTGATTTGTAGTCAATCTAGATTTTCAAGGATTACCCCTGTATTAAAAGATCTGCACTGGCTTCCAGTTCGCCAACGAATATCTTTCTAGATGTTGCTAATTGTATACAAGGCACTAAGTGGTCAAGCCCCAGTTACATTTCTGAGCTTTTACAAAGAAAAGTTCACAGACACTCTCACAACCTGCGTAGTTCTAATGATAATTTGCTCCTTCACATCCCCCGCTCGTAATACAAAGATAACTTGGGAGATCGTGCTTTTGCCTGTGCAGCCCCAAGGTTATGGAATGGTTTGCCGTATGTTGTGAGATCCTGTCCATCAATAGAAACGTTCAAACTTAAACTGAAAACTTATCTGTTCAAATAACTCCCATACATTTCTTTTCCCCCTTTTTCTAATTTTGTTTTTCAAGCATTTCACCAGCTCTAAATTGCAGCGCAGTAGAATATATGCACATAGTTTCTGCGCTATATAATTAGTATATTCTCTATATGTACACGCTCTGACCATTCCTGTGCAGAAGGAAGCTTAACAAGTATTATAGGGCAGCGGAAAGTTTTTCATTGAAGGTGTGTGACATCACAAACGACGACTAGACCATACTAAAAGAGACATAATATTTTATATACCGATAGCGATACGATACGAAGAAAGTCAGCCTCGCGGTCTTTCGGTCAAGCGGGCGGACCCCAGGGCAGCACTTTGAAGCTGGGGCTATGCTTAGGAGGCTTCAGTAATCTTTTTCCCTGAGCCATGATCTTCATTTCTGTATCCTGAGTTTTTCATCTGAGTTTTCCTGTTGGACCCTGTAACGTCACACGAATTCATACTTAATATCGATGACCATGCCTAGTCTCCAATGGCGTCGGTCATCCTAGATTTTTGCCGGTTATTTGCTTCATCGTCAACTCTTCGAGCCGAGGATTCGCGATAGCACCACGTCTGCCGACAGCGACAGGGGCTCATCGACATACATTTTTGTTGGACTGAATTTCATATAATCAGGGAATTCCTTTGATTTATGACCCTTTAATAACAACTAAATACTTCTTACATTTCATATCTTCATTCTTCATATGACAAATTTATTGTAATAGTTTTGAATACTTGTCCAGAATTCTCATAGCAATCATAATTTTGAAACTCAATTCTTTTGCATAAAAAGTTATGATGTTATGTGAATACCTTTTGGATCAGATGTGATGGAGTTGTAATAACAACTTGAAACTTTAACATTCATTATTGTGTGCAGTTCAATTACATATGTGTACTTTGACTATGTCATAGCTCTCTTCACTTTAAAAAGGATGTTTGAGGTATGAGAGGTCGTTTATGTGATTCTGGGTGTTGGTAGTCAAATATAAGGTAAACAAAAACCATGGTTTGATCCTGACGATTGAAAATTCAGCGGTTTTTTTTTTTTTTTTTTTTTTAGTATTAGTGTATAAAGCTCCTGAAATGAGTATATTCAATGCAAAAAATCCATTTAGATTTAAAAAAAAATGGAAGGAGTGCCTTTTGAGACCGAAGTTCTTCAAATAATAATGATAATGATAATTCATATCATTTATAAAGCACCAAATCCACTCAGTAGAATGTGCGGCGCTGCGAGATGAAGTTTACAGTCAGAAATCCATTCTGTGAACAGTCACGGTTGATATCATCAATAGGGATTGCTGCAAGTTTTATGATGGGGATATTTGTTTTGAATCGCCATTGTGTGCTCAAATTTCTAAATTCTCAAATTTAATTTTCAAGCAAATGTAAGTTTTACATGTTTGGAATGATTTCTTTGAAAACTGTTAAAAGTTGCCCGATACCACATAGTGAGGTTATGATCCAAAGACAAAGTGGTTAGTTACTTTTGTACCGATGCGTGTGTATGTGTGTAAGTTTCTATCATGTTAACAATAGCAACATTAACTTTGAAACAAAAAGCCTGAAGAGTAGTGAAGGGTTTTTAACTTGAAAAAATACCCCTGTGGGGTGGCGCATCTTGCTAGATTATGAATCTTCCGGTATAAATTTTGCGAGCGAGGACGAAACGAGGGAGCCAAAAATAACAAATTTCTTGTTATGTGGGAAGTGTTATTTGTCATCAAAATAAACCATCGGCCTGTATGATATCAACAATTCATACCTTGTCACTTTGCTGCCAAATAAGATCTATTTTGGCATTAGCTGGCCCCTTCGCTTGCTGTCCGAAACCACATTCTTCTAAATATTACAAGCGAGCAAGGGAGCCAGGAAACACACACATTCATTTTTGATGGTAGTAAACCCTTCAGGCAAAAATACCCTGTGGGCTTATGAAACATCTTAATTATTAATTCGGTCACTTCACTTCCCGAATTCGTGTGCTTTCCAAAACCATGAATATCAAACGAATGATTGCAGAGAGAGGAAAAATATACTCCTTTTCATGGAAGGAGTGTTATTTTGGCATCAAAATAACCTATAAAATATCGTTATCAGCTTGAACAAACCTCGGTATTCGATGATCACTCTATATGTAGTGGTCGAGGAGGCGAAACAAGAATGACTTCTCTCAAGGTCGATGCACTTGCTAGACTCAAAGTAGTCATTGTTTTATCACGCCCAAAAAAATTCCCAAGGAAAGATAGAAATAGAAATAAGATGCGAGGATAAAAACAAAGAAACATAAGAAAGAGGATGATGAAAGGATAAAAACAAAGAAAACATAAGAAAGAGGATGAAAGGGTAAAACAAAAAATAACATAAGGGAAAACTGAAAGATGAAATTAAGGAATAAAACAAAGAATAGAAATTATGAAAAATAAAGAAAGAGGAAAAGCTAAAAAGAGAAATAAGGAATAAAATTATCAAAATAGAAATAGAAAATGACAGAAGGAAAAACAAGGAATTACAAAAGAAAATAATGTAAAGAAGATAGAAGGACAAACTAAGAATAACATCACAAAGATATAAAAGCAAAAGAATAACATATGAAAATAAGCAGTCCAAAATTATCAGGTTGAATAAAAACGGAGGAATGACATAAGGAAAGATAAGAAGAGAAATAAAATGCAAGATGATGAAACAAAGAATACCATAAAATAGAAAGAGAAAATTAAAGGATTAGAAACCAAGAATGAGATACGGGAGATTGAAAGAGGCAAATGAAGGATAATAACACAGAGATTAGAATAAGAAAACAAGGGACGGGAAAGAGGGAGTGATTGATTGAGTGATAGATAGGAAAACAAGGAAATAACACGTAATAAAAAGAAAGTGGAAATTATGGAAGGATTAAAACAAGGTTAAAACAAAAGAAACTATGAAAAGAACGTGAAGGAAAACGATGGATAACACAAGATGAAAACGGATATAAAAACAAAAAATAGCCTCAGAAAAATAGAAAGGCAAAAAGTTAAAAAGAAATAATGGCATTCGGAAAGATATGATGAGAAGATAGAAGAAAAAACAAATAATCACATAAGAAAAATAGAAAATAAATAAAAAAAAACAAAGAATAACATGAAGAAGATTTAAAGAGGACATGGAAGGATAAAAAAAAAAATATGTAAGGAAAGATAGAAGAGAGAAAATGATATGAGGAAAAGGAAAACATAATCTGATAGAAAGAGGAAATGATGGAATGATAAAACAAGGAATAATAAAATTGAGAAAAGAAGATAGACGGAAAAGCAAATAATAGTATAAGAAAGATAGACGAGGAGGAAACGAAAGGATAAAACAAAAATAAACATAAGAAAAATGGAAAGACGAAATGATAAGGCTAAAAACAACAACATTAGGAAAGATAGAAAGTGGAAATAAAAGGTTAAAAGCAAAAAAATAACATAGGAAAGACTGAAAGAGGAAACGAACGTGATAAAAACAAATAGAAAGACGCAAATGGATCGGGGATAAAAAGAAAAAATAGCATAAGGAGAGCTAAGAAAAATAAGAAGGAGAAAAAACAAAAAGTCCCCTTTAGCAAGGTATTGATATCAGGCTAGATGACCACACGGCGAATGCTTCATTGGTATCTACCTCAGCTGTTGTCCACATCTGCAGACTGTTTTTAGAACTTGGAAACGAACATAGCTTATAGAATAGATCAATTTGTTAGAAAACGGTACACAATTAAAAAGCTACGATAAATCTATCATTTATGTAATATTCTCCATAAAAATCGCATTCACTCACTTCACCACTCAAATATAACTGGCACCAACGATGCTGAGTGCTAAGGTCCAAAGACAGGTTTTGCTAAAAGTCGGGATTAGTTCATAGGGTTGTGCATTATGTGCATTATGATATCGCTCGTTGTATTACAACTTCATGGAATCATTCTGTAGAGTGATCATTAAAGACCGAGGTTTGCTCGAGCTAATATATTTGATCACCCGTGTGCCAAATATAATTCTATTAAGCTATTTTGCTTGCCATCAGAAACCATTCCGTTTCTCTGAGTTTGCAAAGTCAGAGATCGACAAAAAACTATGGATTTCTATTATTAAGAAAATACAGTAGATGTTTTTTTTTTAATTTGTCAACCACCTCGCTGCCAGAATACTATATTTTGGAAATAAATAAGCTGCTTGCTGGCCCGAAATCATGTTGGTTTCTAGCTTTTACAAGAATGGAGAGCGAGAGAGAAAGAAAAATGGATTTCTTTTAGTAGGCCGTTATTTTACTGAAAGAGTATCAAAATTTGAGGTTAACTTGCCGCTTGATTTCTTGGAGTGATATGCAGGCCGCTGATATGAGCGTCATGAGTCGAAGAATGATAAAATATTAGAGACACAAAGTGCAAACCGATATCCTTGCCTAAAAGAGTATAATTATCACGGCATTGGATGACTATACCAAAGCGAGGCCGGCTCTATTTTTCTTCGCTTTTCCTTGACAACTGCCCGGGGCCGTGCTCAATATGAGAACTTTGGTTCTCAGGCTTTTCGGAGGCATCGTAGGTGTGGTACGGGCTAGGGTTTTTGTGTTTACATTATCTGCGATCATCGTGCCATTTTCTGTATTGGCCTTGGGGGGGGGGGGTTGAGGAGGCCCTGGCATATCAATACTGTAAAATGATATGCCCATTGGCAGTTTGTACTGATATTGGCCAAGTAGAATTTACTTTAAAACATAAGTCTTGTCCCTAACGCAACTCAATTTAAGTTTTTACTTAACACTCCGACTGTCTATTATCTGAATACATGTGAATTTTTAAAAGTAAAATTCATTACAAGAAAATTTAAGTAATTTGAACTTGAATGAATCAAGTAATGTTAACTCAAACGAAGAAATTATACGTTTCAATAAAAAAAGCTACCTTGAATGTTCTTATCTTTGTCAAGAACAGACTGATTAACATTATATATAGATATTCATTAAGAGCAAGTTGGTACGATTTTTTTCAAATAAAACAATCATTTTTGTGCGTTGAAAGAATACTGATGAAGACTAAGGAGTGTGAAATAATTCTTAGTTCATTTAAGGACAAAAGAGCGACGTTGAATCGTCATTCAATTTGGAAATGTTAAAACTTGATGTTTTAGGAAAATTTCCCACCGATTTATTTGTTAAGATGCATCGTCAAGTATATATATAAATGTCAGTACCTTATAAAATATACTGGTAAGTGTTAAAGTGAAGTCTGTATGATTAAGATATTGTTCCCTGGTGACATGTGTTTAAAACATATCACAGCTAAAATGATGTCAATGAGTATCGTGCTTAAAAGGCAAAACTTTTTAAAATCTATTTTTTGTCTACATATTACAATGATTATGAAACTTAATAAAACTTAGTAAAAATGTAGAAGGAAAATAAGTAAATTCTACGTAAATATCTGTAAGTTACTTTTACTAAAAATAATCAAGGCAATCTGTTGAAGAATTTTTTTGGAGTAATTTAAATGATTTTTTTTAGAGTGCATGTAGATGCTGCTCGGCGATTCTACGACAATCCTCTACGAAGCCTTCCCGGAGAAATCGAATGGGGCTCATGCTGAGGCCATGGGCTGCTGGATGGATCCCCCAAAACCGCAATTGACACTTTTCCGATTACTCCCGACAAACGAAACAAGCGTGAATTTGTTAAAGTAGAGTTATTTTATTATTCATTATTTTTTATTATCTTCTCTTTATAGTTTACAGTCTTTCTTTAGGAAGTAATCCGGGCATGAAGCGAAGTGATCCGGATGTTAATCTCCTTTTTTATGGTACGGATCCCAACATGTAGTGGCGTATTCAAGCGTAGGAGAAATTTGAGCGTTCTCTTGGTTTTTACCGGTGATTTTGCAAACATGGTGTTTCCATACAAGACCATAAGAGAGTTTTTCTCCAAGCTATGGATGTTGTTCCCTTTTTGCTCCAGGTCGGATCCCAAAATATTGCATGTGTTTTAATGGCATTTCTTTCCTTTGTGACACAAAATTTATCTGTGCTGCTTTTCATCTAGTAAATTAAGTGTTACTTATATGGTAGGAACCAAAAGGACCCCCCCCCCCACAACTCTGAAAAGCCCTGAAGAGAGAAAAAGAGAAAAATAGGCTAATAAAAGAAACACATTACAGACTTCTGTTCATTCCTATATTACAACGCGCATGCATGCATCATAGGGCCTTTTCACACAAAGGTAACATTCATCGCATGGAAAGCGTATAAAGCTCTTTAAACTAATCAACTTTTCATAAGATGAATTTCACCTCTGTGTTATAGCGGGGATAGATGTTTTGTGACGTCGGTTCGCGAAACCCATATAGTTGAGATTTGCTCGAAGCGGCCCTTGGCGTGATGTCATTATGACGTCATCAAGGGTTTTTTTTTCTTGTCTAATCTCTTTTGGAAGTGATAGATAATCGAATATAAAGTTGGAAAATGGTCATAACCCATCCCCCCCAAAAAAAAAAAACAAAACAAAAAAAGACAAAAACAAAAACAAAAACAAAATCAAGAAAATGTGCCACTTACGTCGGTCTGCGACATCTCTTACGTTCTTTTGGCAACAGACCTGGAAGAAATCGAAAGGAGAATTCGATTATTTAATAATATGAAATTGATTTGCACAATAAATGTATCATGCACCATTGAATCTACAGGGGCGGTATATATAGTGGCTATAGGATTCAATTCAATCAACAATAACAATATACAATACAATGCAAAGCACAACGAGAAGAACAGCAAAGGACACAGACCCGAAATCTTTCAATATTATTTCATAATCATATGTCAATTGCATTGTGACTTAATTTGCTTCATCTACATTGTTATTGTAGACAGCGTTTGAAAATAAAGTATATGAAAGAGATCATCAATTCATTTTCCCTCTCTCTCTGCATATACAGGTATATCCATTATTTAGTATTGTAGAATTTATTATCTTTTTTTTCACTAACAGATTCTCAGCAGGCTAAGAGAGCAAGAGGATACAAAACCATACTATCGCTATCTTGGGTCTGCTAACTACGTTTTAGAAGGTTCAGCAGTAGACTATAAGATTATAACAGTATAATGCAATACAAACAACACCACCACGACTCAAATCTTTCAGTTCTGTGACATAATAACTTCAAATGCTGATTAATTGTTACATGACATAAATGACTTATTCATGTTATTGTACAGAGTTCTTGTGGTGTTTGCAAAGTCGATTCAGATTTATTCATTGAATGTATTTATTTGTTTATGTATTTATTCATTCATCTGTTTATTTATTTTTATATCATTAAAAAGAGAGGTCTATATATTTTTGATCTCGAGTCAGCGACGTAAAGTCATAGTGGTCTGCCATGAGTAAAGCCTAAGAGAGTTATGTTTATGCCATAAGCGCAATGAACACCTTGATGAAGTTCTGTGATAAGGTGATCGCTGTGCGAGGAGCGGTCGGGGCGTACAATTAGCATGAGGCAGGGTAATTTCAAATGCATGTACACACAAAAACAAATCTAATCTAATTTGATAGACTAGGGGGCTGGGTGTTTCACAAAGAGTTAAGTTTGACTTTAGATGCTTTCTCACATGATGCGACAGTGTGGTAACACGCTGTGTCACCACACTTGTTTGTGTACAAGCCTATGGGGTATAGGGCGACAAAAAAAATGTCGACGAGGCCGGAGACAATTTTGTTTGCTGCCTAGATACAAAAAAATGCGCACCAATCAAATTTTTAAAAAGTTAGCGCAAAAATTGTTGCCATGAGATTGCTTGCGCAAGTTTTGACAATAATGTTATCTTATTGAGAGTTGACGTGTTAATGCGCTTTCATTAGCATAATGTGGTGACACAAAGTCCCATCATGTGTGAAGACAAAACAGTGTGGCGCCACATTGTGTTACCACAGTGTCGCACGTATCATGTGGGAAAGCACCTTTAGAGCCAATGCGCATCTGGTATTTAACGCGTAATCTCATTGATAGATTTCCAATAGTGCGCGTCCACCCAGCATGATCTGACTAATGGGGTGATGCGTACAGCACGCATGTAGGAATTTAATCAAACTGAAATCTTTGTGAAACACCCCCAGAAAGGCTCCAGTCAAAAGTGATACAATTCTAGTCAAAATTACTCTATTCTAGTAAAATAATTTGACTATGACAACTGACTAATTTGAATGTTTTTTTTTTGTTTGTTTTTTTTTGTTTTTTTTTTTAGATTTGGTTGACCAAAGATGAATATGAATGACGCTTTAACGAAACTGAACATAGGATTTGTACTCAGTTAGCTTCTGCGGACAAACCTGAATTGAAAATTCATGGAATTGAATGAAAAAAATTAATAAAAGTTTAGTTAATTTGAATAGAATTTTGCTCATTTTTACTAGAATCTAGTCACATTAGACTAGAAAAGAGTAACTGACCGTGGGATCCCCGTGTTCTAATCAAACAAGTTACTAGAATTCTAGTCATTTCACTAGAATTGTTTCAATTTTGACTAGAAAAGTGTTCGTTCTTCGCTAAATTGATTAAAATTCTGGTCATTTCCTGAAATGCTCTTTTACTACCAAAACGGTACCAGACTGTTAACCGAAGGGATTGAAAACAATTCAGTAGTCAATGATTATAATATTGATTACACCAGCGCATATTAATGACCCGGTATTGAAAGTGCACCAAAAATTTCCTTTACCGAAAATTCGGCGTACACTAGTTGTATTTATTCTTTCATCACAATCTTCACAAACCACCAGGTCCTTTCCCCTGTATTCTTCCAGCGGGACGGTCTTTGGATATGGGTACTTGTGCTTCAGACAATTCTTGCATCTCAACCCGATCGTGTACTCGATCCGCCTTGCCCACCTTGTCCTTACCTGATGCAATGCTTCTTGTAGTTCTTGCAAGAACTTAAAGAAAGATGAAAAAGGCGTAGATAAATAATAAATTCGACATTCATCATACGTGTAGGCCTACTTGGCGATCATCGTGCTTCTTTTCATTAAGCACGAATACCCAACTGAGAAAAAGTTTCTTTCCGACTAAGATAACCGGATTTCAAATTGATAAGATTTTTTATTTTCTAAAGAGTTGTTAGCCAAGCAAATCCACCGAGAAGATAAAATTGTCTCGGTGTCACGGATGCTTT
>CM057168.1:16410588-16431588 GCA_029962745.1 Echinometra lucunter
GTGGAGCTGGATAGCAAAAAAAAAAGGAATTTAGAAAAGTTGCATTTTTGCAATAGTGACCTTTCCATAGCAACAGATATGAAAACTATTTGAATTGCCTTAAAAAAGGTTTAGGAAAATATGCGCATTAAAAAAAAATATGCAAAAGTTAGTTGGGAATTTATGAATGAGTGAGTCACTTTTTTTTCCTTCCTTGCAGGATCACGTGCTTTAGCCAAGGGTTTCATTTTTTGCTGAGAATGAGCGATTCTGAAAGCTTAAAAAATGGATATTTCAGTCAAACTCGTTTGAATTACAAGTCTTCCTGAAAAAAATATTAATGAAATAGAATAAAGTAAATTAAATTACCTCCGCCATCAGCGATGGTTCTATATCCGATAAGGTATCCAGATCCACATTCATCATAGTCACCTGTCAAAAAATGTAATATACATATACAATATAAAGTGTAAAAGTTTTAAGAACACGTCAAATCGGTGTATTCAAGTGATTTCCCAATAAAGAATGGGAAAAATCTAATTCAGGTATATAATATGCTTTTTCTTCAATTTCCTAGTAGTTATAATCAAAGGCGTTTAAAATATAAGATTCGTACTTCGAGATTTGCCTACATATAATTTTGTTTTTTATTTTCATGACTTTTGCTTTCTAAGAGCAATACTTTGCTGGATACCAAAAAATGGCAAAGCGCCAGACATGTACACCAAGAGCATTCTCGTTCCTTTCAAATTTCCTGCAGTATTATAATTATTTTTTTCATTTGGTTATTGCTTTGTTAATCATTTGTTAATTTGTTCTCTATGTTTTTTGTAGTATTGAAAATATATTCCATGCTGGCTTTTATTCGATGGCCAGTACCCCCCCCCCCCCCCCCCTCCCCCGTTACAGATTTTATAACTCGAGAAAAGAGGTTATCTGGTTATTCAAATGTGTTATTAAAAATACGATTTTTTCACTAAAACTTTGAAACTTTTAGCGGTTCCGTCACAGCAATAAGTTCAGAAAAGAAACGCGTTACATGAAAATTTGAGCTCTTGGTTTCCTGCCTCAAGTGATGTTACACAAGGTTTTTCGACTGAAGTTAGGAAGAGCTTTGGTAGCCTCTTTGCTGACCTGCATTTCGTTTCCATCGATTGCTTCCATTAACAACTGATGGTGTTCGTCGACGTAGAATGTCATTTTCTCTGTGCGGAAGCGAGGCATGTGCGAACCTTTCCCCATCGTCCAGCGAGCAATGTGCACGAACAGGCGGTGAACAAATCCAACTGTTAGGAATAGTAAACCAACATAGTAGTGAGCAATTTCTATTATTTGAGAATATTGATGACGGCCAGATGCGTAAAATAGTATTTTCCGGTTTTCTTAGTATCGTTACGTGTCTCATCTTAATACATAATAAACCTGATGATGTTTGAAGGTTTGCATGGTGGTACGGGTATTCGTAGAAAGGGTTTACGGTTCACCATGTGGTAAGTCCTAAGGGACTATAGATAAAGTGGATAGAGATGGAGGTGAAATAGAGAGGCGAGAAAGTAGGAAAATTGGAGGGCAGAGTATCTTTCGAGAACTGGGTGAAGTCCTAAAAAGGACTGTAAACCAGAAGAGGTGAGAGGATTGCCGGGAGGATTAAGACAAGACCCGCACCGACTCCCATCCCGCACAGCCTGTCACCTCCACCACCCTCCATCCGCCGCCGGACCAATTCACTACGCCGCCGACACACACACCCCGCTACAACCTCCGCCGACGCAACACCACCACATCCGGATATCAACCCGCCAACACCTTCCCGCCAAGCCTTCCCGCCGATTCCGCCACCACCGACCCGTCCACACAGAGCGCCACCACCGACAGCCATTCACCACACCGCCGACCCCGCCGGCCGTCTCACTCCTCTACGTCCGCATATCCGTCTCAAGTACTCCGACACGCCTAGCCTCTCTCTCTATCTCTCCTTTCCCCCTTTTCTTCACTCCCTACCCTCCTTTTCCTTTCCTCTTCCTTTCCATGCACCGCACATCATAATTGCCCAAAAATGTTGTGTTTTCCCAAGGATTTTCAACTCCTTGGTTTTCTCTGCTTTCTTTGCGCTAAACATATGCGAAGACGGTAACTCCTTACTACCAAAAAAAATATCAAACAAAAAAAAATTTCTGAAAAGAATAAATATGTATACATTAAAATGTATATGTATATAGAGTATATCCTAAAAATATATAAAGAGCAATAACAAAAAACAGTCAAAGTAAATATTCTCACTCACGAATGAACGCCGATAATATCAAATAACAACAACAGCGGACACGCACTCCTGAAGACGGACAGTCAAGCTGCCCGAAACGTCGAGTCTTCTCTTCAAGTCTTCTTACCTCTCGCCGACTCAAGCCTCCTCATCTCTTCACCAACTCAATCCTCTCACTTCTTCTGCTTTACAGTCCTTTTTAGGACTTCACCCAGTTCTCGAAAGATACTCTGCCCTCCAATTTTCCTACTTTCTCGCCTCTCTACTTCACCTCCATCTCTATCCACTTTATCTACAGTCCCTTAGGACTTACCACATGGTGAACCGTAAACCCTTTCTACGGATAATCAACCTGGTTAACATGATACATTACAGAATGCTATGTACTCGGTTGATTAATTCATTATTTGTTGAAAAGAGAAAACGTTAATAAACAAAAAATAAATGATAAAATGGCTTTAACAGAATGTGCCAGGAAAGAGTACAAATATAAAACTACAATAATACCCATAATACTTCATATTTTACAGGTTTCGATTACAACCTGAACACAAAACAACAACTAAAAATAAGTTTGAAAAATGTCTGTTATTGTTAAATAGGTAGCTTTGAGGAAATCTGAACACAAAATATGTCTACTTCTCAGGTACATTTCACGTGATATTCAGGGGGAATTCTTCAGTAACACTTCAGTGAATACACCCTACATGGAAAATGGTAACTTTTTAAAGTTCACAAGCCTAATGTCATAGCTTTGATTCAGTGATATCAGAAAACTTAAAAAATTTCAGCGTAAAAGGCATGCGACATACGTTTTTATGGTCGAGTGTGCCAAATGTAGAATGTCTTGCCAAAGGACATTAGTGCTTTGGCAGGGATTCGAACCCAGTACCTACTTGTATGGGTACAAATCTCTGTATTCAGATTTCCTAAATGGTTACTGATTGAGAAACTAAAGAGATTTGTTTATAAAGTGGGAACTCATTTTTTGGTGTTTTTTGTTTGTTTTGTTTTGGGTTTAGTTTGCTTGTTTATGTTAAGTGAATAATATACAAGTGCGTCACACCTCCTGTGGAGACATACCTGGAAGAAAGCCGAAGAAATCTATGAGGAAGGAAAAGTTTTGATGATCTTCCTTTATCTCCCTGTCATGCAAGCGCTCTTCCACAAGACAGGGAACAAAGAACGAACGCTCCCTTTCATGGCCAACATTTGCACCACCCCTTGGTCCCTGGGGTTCTTTGTTGGATTCTGACTTGATTTTCTGCAAAACAAATGACAGCGGTATTCCATCTTCTTAAAAACCATAAACCCCTTTTGATAAAGACCCCTTTCTCAATTATACACCCTTCTAATTCTTCCTATATACCTGGGCATCTCTGTCTATCTCTTTTCCTGTCTCTTCTCCCCACCCCAGTATGGTCCGTCATCCCCGGTCATACGATGTACACAACTCACTATATATGCTATACGAAATTCTTTTCCTTTCACAATTTTTTTTTGTGCGCCTCCATAGGTAGCCCCTCTCATTTTGGGCTCTGATTATTTTGCTGTTTTTGTGAGGTTTTTGATGCTATTTTGAAATTTGTTTGTTCGTGTTGTACTCCTTTGTGTGTCAAGGATCTTGCTAGACATTTTTGAGTCAATATTCTGGTAAGCCGAGCTCCGTATTTAGATGTTCAATTTTGTATCTTTTACTGTAGCTTGCTCTGCACTGCCATTTTCAGTGTTCAGTGTTGTACACTTACTTTGTACACTTCACATTGTTTGCTTTGTATTTACTTTTAATAGTACCTTTTCTTATTGCAGTGCACTTTGTATGTTACAGCTGCCTTTACAACTGCAGTCATTAGTAGTACCTCACAACAATGGAGGGGATTAAAATCTGGCATCTGTTGTTTTGTGTACCTCTGATTGTATTTCTTTTGAATGTTAACCCTTAAAGACATTCACTCGTGGGTTTTCATGGGTAGTGAATTATAATTAGCTGACACAAGACTTTTTGAAAAGCTTTGGAAATACCTGTAATAGAGCTACATTTCTGGAGCACAGCAAAACAAGCTGTCCCACCATAAACATTCGTCGGTCTGCTTCGGGCATTCTCTGGCCAGGAAAAGTGAGATAATGACTTTGCCATATGGGGCAAAGGGTGGAATATACAGAGCATTACATAAGGTCTGTTTGTCATAAAACTCATTGTGATGGACAACACCCGTTACTGGGTAAGTGCCCATGGTGTCAAATTCCCCATGAAAGCTCACGACTGAGCCTCTTTAATATGCCAACCACATATCCTCCCTGCGCCAGATTTACTGTAGGGCTGTGTCAACGAACGTAGAGGGCGTCAACACTTTTCAGTGTTGCTATAAGGAAGGTTCACTGCGCTTATTTTTTGTGACCATCATTTTCTCGGATTTTCTCTCAGAGAGGTTTTTTAGTAGATTGTGGAGTTGATTTTTTTTTCTATTTGAAAATTTTACCACTTTTGAATAAAAAAAATTGAAATAAAATCTTATGGCAAATAATGTTTTAATGCTTTTCTTTTATTTTAAGGAAGAAAAAAAGCTAAAATAGCGATAATTTTATAATTTTACTTTTTGATACAATAATACAGATTTGTGAGGTTGATAACGCTCTTCTGCTAGATTTCGCTGCTACTACTGTAGATCCACTCCACTCTGTTGTATACTGTGTGTACTGTCGATGTCGCGAGTCGAGTCGGCTAGCTATCATCATGCGATGAAAAATGACCGCCTCGTCGGAGTCCGTGAAAGTGAACAAAGTTGGACCAGGTATGATTTCAACTATGAAATTGAATAATTACTTATTTGAAATGATAATTAATCAAATTTGGCAATTGAGGGGAATAAGGGACCGACTGTCTGCATGCAAATTATTGTCTAGATTCTAAGCTTAACCTCCTAACTTTCATTTTTGCCAACTCGCGCCTGTGCCTGCGGCCCCCTGCAGCAGCCCGCATGCGTGTGAAGTTTACTTCGGCTCGTTTTCCGATCGTTCTGGGGCTCAAAACTTAAAAGTCTAATCAATGAAGACAATCTTACTGTTAGGCATTTTCTTTGTGATCAAATCCAATAACTCATTAAAACTGTCAGCAGTATCGTGAAATATGCCCGCTCTAAAAATGTTCTAACTTTCTTTTAGGGTTAGCCGGTTGGTTAACAACACCAACACTCGTCTCGAGTAGATCTAGACTTAGCCCCGGAACGCTGCTAGGGCTACGCGTTCGGGCTGCCGCAGTAACATAGCCATAACTTTATAGGCCAGACATACTACATTCTTTTTGCCTTTTCTTTTATGATAGGAGAGACCAGCCATTCATGACTTATGTCATACTTGTAAGGATCCTCCAACTAATTTGTACAATTTTATTGTTTGATTGTAAAAACCTTTTTATCTTGATGTGGTTTGTAGTGATATGAAATGAAAATGAAAATTACATTTGACATTTTTGTAGGGTTAACACATGATATCTGGGAAACAAATCTAAAGTCATGGATATTGATAATTGAAAAAAAAATCAAATAATTTGCATGACTTGTCAACCTCTATATGCCATTCACATGAAATTTATAGTTTAAACATGAAATTATGTCTTGTTTTTCAAAATTTGAAGAAATCTCCATCATTGACATTGTTATTTCTTTTTCTTTTCAGTAACAAAGTTAGAGCCTGTTGAAGATCAAACTCCTGTAGCCCCTATGCCCAGGCAAGATCAACAAATTGCTCATGGCTCAACCTCCCAGCCAATCTTCACCGTCTAAACAGAGAACATTGTCGCCTATCTCTGGAATAAAAGAGCTGCTAAAGATAGTGATCCAGATGCTGGGCAGAAAATGCTTGGTAGGTTTTATGTTTGTTAATAGGTCAAGTCCTACCCACGTCAGCTTTTAAACTCCTATTGGCTAGTCATTACCGCCGGAAAAGCTTCAATAGCTTTTGTGTGTATTGGCCTGCATTTTGGTATGCTCGATAATTCATACATGAGAGGAAAAGAATTATTAAAAATTTCAATTTCAAGTCTGAATCCCCAAATCTGGGGCACATTAAGAGTTGAAGAGTCCCTGAATCAGATAATCTAGCAAATTTAAGAAAATTATATCTTGCTTAGGGCAATTTTGTTGTTTGCTTTTGACCCCTGCAATGGTGAATGTTTGATAGCCTGCAGTCACACACAAGTTTGATCTTATGTGCTCCAACCTCTTTGTAAGGAAATTAAATTAAAAAATCAGAGAGTGAAAGTTGAGTAAAATTAGCCATTGGCATGACTGGATCAAAATTATAAAAATTTACATTTAAATAAGGATATTGCATGTACATGTATGATTTAACAATTTTCATATCCCCCCTCAGAAGAGTGAAAGTTGAGTAAAATTAACCATTGGCATGATTGCACCAAAATGACAAAAAATTACATTTAAACAAGGATATTGCATGTACATGTATGATTTAAAATTTTCACATCCCCCCCCTCAACATAAAATCACTTAATTGTTTAAGCCATGTAGGTTTGCATTTTCATATATTTTACAAAATTATAAATCTTTGCACTTTTAGTTTTGAGTTATTGCAAAAATACTTTTATTTTTATACTTCTTTAATAAAAAAAAAATATTTGTTATTGTTATCTTTTCCCTTTTTTTCTTTTCAGAAGATTCTGTTGATCAAAGTCCTGTAGCCCCTAGACATTCAAAATATTGCTCATGTCTCAACCTGTCATGCCACCCTTCACCACCTATAAAGAACAAAGCACATCACGGCCTTTGTCCGAAATGTAAAGAGCTGCTGATACTGAACCAGATGCTGTTCAGAAAATGCTTGGTAGCTTTTATTTCTTTTAGGTCAAGTCTTACTTGCTTTTCAAGCAAATTGAATAATCAGAGAAAAATGTGTTTAAGTATTAATGTTTACTTATTGCTTCCAATCATGTAAATGATTAAAACATTAACCATAATTTACTGATGACCATCACCTTCCATCCATACTCCTAATTGCGCAATATCATATTTTTTTTCATTTTAACATGTCTGTAGTATTGAATTTAGAAGTGCATTCTTAATAAACTAAGGGTTTGCATTAGGACGTACCTTTCCTACTTTTTCTTCTTGATGTTAATTGTATATACATTATAACTCAAGTAATACTTATTCTGGGGTACAATATTCTTATGTAGATGTGTAAGAGATTCAGCAAATGTAAGATGTTTCACCATCACTCATTGTGTTTAATGTTTATTTGATTTAATATGAGCAGGTGGATGGATATACTTTATTGACTGTGCAAAATATGAAAATTTTCATTTATTAGACTTGACAAAGTAAGAAGACTTAAAGGGAAAGTTCACCATAATGATTTGAATAAATAAGTTTCATAAGTATGCTAATGAGTTAGCAAATGATGTTGCACGCTCCCATTTCTTTGTGTATTTTATTCATTAAAAAATGTAAGGATGGACCTGCCATTTTAGTATACAAGTAAGTCACCAGCCCATTCACTGCCGTTTATCTCGTCAGTGCTGGTGACTTCCTTCCACTCTCATAGACTTTGTACACAGTGCGAGCGCACACGCGAGAAGAGAGGTGACTTATTTCACGATAAGGCCATTGGCTGAATGATTTATAAGTTTAAAATGTGTGAAATTCCAAACTAATTATACTTTGAAATTAAATGTCAGATTCCCATGAAAATTTACAGCACCTTTGATCAGGAAAACAGATTCGTTCTAGGTCAGTTCTTCCTTTGGGTTGGATTGGATTGGATGGGAAATTCATTCATTGCTTCACTTCATTTGTACAAACTATTTTAATTTGTGAGACAGTAGTTAGAATTAATTATCTCTATTATGATACTTATATCATTGTGATTATTTCTTCAGTCTTAAAGAAAGTTATCTAATTTTTTAAATAACTCTAGAAATTAGCTTTACTTTTTTCTTAACTATACATACACTGTATTATATGTATTTTTCTCTCTTACCTTTTGAAATATACATGTATGAATATAACTAGATCCCATAAAAAGATAGTGGTCAGTTGTGAGAAATGAAATGGCAATGCATCAGTTAGCTTATCAAGCTGACCATTTTAACCTCTATTACCGAAATTGGTTTGAAATCGGTTTGAAACTGACTTGATAACACCTAAATAACCAATTTGAGCCAAGGGAGCTCCCCATACAAAGCGAAACAGAAACTGCCATTTCACATCAAATACTTCCTTTTTCATTGTACCCTATTCTTCTGTTATTAAATCTGGTTTGATTTTTAAATTGTACAAGTAATTAGGGTTTAATAAAATCAGTGACAGTGAATAATTCAACTCGCAATATGTAAGTACAGTCGTAGCCTTGATGATTTTTAAAGCACAATAAATAAAAAATAGTTTTATAATTTGAATGTACAATTATACCTATCTATCTTTTATTCTAGGGCGTAACTTGGATGAATTGAATCGTAAATCGAAAGAGCCTGGGAACATAATATGAGAGAGTAAGAGTATGCAAAAGAAGAAAAAAAGATGAGAGAGAATATTAAATACCTGGGATAGTGAGGTTTCATAAAAATGGGAGAGAGAAGAAAAAAAAAGTCCGGGTGATAGAAAGAGTGGGGGAGAGTGAGGGAGGAAGAGAGAAAAAATATAAAGAGAGGGAGAAAGGGTGAAATAAAAAAGTTTCCAAAGAGGTTAAGTTGGGGGAGGGGTATCAATATCATTCGATGTGATGTTCCCTATTTAATGAGAATTACACTACCTCCTTCGCCTTTCCGGCAGCCTCTTTGGAGAAGGTTAAAATGACATATGAGGTCTCAATAGAAGTGGTGGTGATGACAAATTCAAATTAACTTCTGCTCTCCTCGCAAAAAAAATAATCAAACCAAGATAAATGAATCCATAAATACATAAAGTAATTAACTAATTCATTCATGCATGTCATGAAAAAACTAACCCTGAAATAAATTGAATTGGTAAATATTTGAATAAATGGGTAAGAAATACAAGATGAATTCATAAATAACCAAAATCAGTGATAGGCTGGAAATTTTTTTTTTTGAATACATGTCGAAATGTTTGCCCCTAACATTCGCCGTCCGTTTTGTTGTAGTGGTTCGTTTGTTTGTTTGTTTTTGTCATTATAGTAAATGAAAAGTATGTAAAATTCATGCCCTGTTAGCGCTTCTACGTCATCGAGCACGTAAGTCCAGTGCTGGGAGCTAGTCTACCCCCTCTGTACCTTACCTGGGCAGGCGCTAGCTATACCGTACCGTAAACAAAGCTTAGCAGACGACGCATCATATTGATATGGCATGTTGATGGATCAGCGCACAGATTTTATTCAATTTCAGTAGTACGCCCGCAGCGAGGGAGAGGTACCCCCTATCCCGAAATGCAATGCGTGTGGTCACAAAATCAGCTTGGCAAAAACGTCATGAATTTAGCACACTGGTAAAATCACTGATAACAGTGGTCACTAATTACTGAAGAATTATAGATTTTAGAAACATATTTTTCAAGGTAATAAATACTTAATTTTATTTTGCATAATTTATGGTTTCAATGTATATTTTTAGTTATAATTCAAAAAATCTTAATCTTGTCATAATCCCTCTTTTTGTTTTCATGTCGCTACTACTCCGTCATTGTATTATATCGCTTTAAGGTTTTGTTTGCATGACTACCAAAATGTGCGCGCACTTCAACTGCTTGCGCGTATGAACTGAAAAGTGTTGACGCCCTCTACGTTCGTTGGGCTGTGTAATACGCATGAATGATCATGCTACTATACGCGCATTTGGCACTCCTACGCAGATCACTATATGGAGCTTTGGCAGCTTCAGGGTTAACCGTGTATTCATTCTGGCATCTGATGCTTGTTATTTCAATCAAAGTCTACGCTTTCCTGTATATACAAACATGTCAAATACTGTAGTAAACCTATTGCATATCATAACAATACTAGTGCATGTTTTCAGTTAGCCATCATGTTATCAGGTGATATCCAAATGAACCCTGGCCCATTTTATGAAGTTGATGCTTTTCAACGTGCTAATGAGTGTTGCAATAGTTCGCAATCGAATCATATACAGTATGATGTACAAACTCTCCATCAGTTAAATTCCCCCGAATGTTTGGAGAAGGGTATGTGATCTTGGCCGACATGGATCTGCCGACGCACGCGGCGGAGATGCAGGCGAATGCTCCCAAGGTCACAGTCTCTGAGACTTCACGTGGGTCTCAGTTTGATTTATGGAATGCAAGACCCTTGACTAATAAATGCCATGTAGTGTCTTCTTTGATCACAGACAATAAAACGGATGTGTTAGTTTCTACCTCGTCATGACTTTCTGGTGACCATAGAGAGAAGCCTACTCTAGCCGATCTGAAATTATCCCTTCCTAATTTTGATGTAATCAATCAACGCAGGTCTTCTAGAGGAGGTGGTATTTGTGTCCTCTTCGCGTCGACTGCTCGCTGCATTGTCCATGACATTTACAACTGTTTGTCATTTGAATTGTTGGATCTCACGATCCATCTTACTTCTTCATCTACTGTCAGAGTTTACTGTATCTACAGTCCACCCCAATCCTCACGGCACACCTTTACTAGCAGTGATTTCCTTGAAGAGTTTTTAACTCTCCTTGAAAGTGCCGCTGTAGATATTCACCCGCTTATCCTTCTGAGTGACTTTAATATTCACGTAGATGACTCTTCTGATAGTTTCGCTCAATCTTTTCTTCATACAGTGGAAAACCCTTGGGATCCAACAGCAAGTCCAGGGTCCCACGCACCACGCAGGCCATAAACTTGATCTAGTTCTCACTAGGAAATCTGAAGATATTATTTCCCATATTATTCTTTTGGCATCTCTGCCACCCAATCATTCAGCCATCATTTCCGCCATTAATCTCAAAGGGCCTAAAAGCCCTAAGAGGGAAGTGTGTTTCAGAAAGCTTTGCGACATCAACACTAACTCCTTCCGTCAGGACATCAAACAGGTATTGGCATCTTCGCAGTGTCCTTTTTGTCCAGCAGCAGCAGTTTTATTCTAAAATGACAGTTTGAGCAATCTGATAGACAAGCACGCCCCTTTGAAAACTGTGACTGTCACAATCAGACCAAATGCACCTTGGTTCTATGATAAGATTAGGGAGGCAAGGATACACAGGCGTCGTGCTGAACTTCGAATGCTTAAGTCCGGCTGGCAGATTGACAAGGAGCTGTATCGCCAAGAACGTGAGTCCTACTACAGTCACATCACCGATGCTAAGTCTAAATACCTGAGGAATGAGATTGCCATTGCTGACTCTAAACAGCTATTTAACATTGTGAAGAAACTTTCCACCCCTAATCAGTCTTCTATTTATCCTGAACACTCATCTGATTCTGAACTTGCAAATCAGTTCAGTGAATTCTTCAAAAAGAAAATCAATGCTGTTGTGTCTTCATTTGCACCTGTTGCTACTTATGCGCAGCCACATGTTCTGCCTCCTGAGAACTCTTCGAATAGCAGCCTGAGAGGGTTTATTCCAGTATCTCAAGTTCAGCTTCGACCACTTATAAAGTCAACGCCACCGAAATCCTGCAATCTGGACACTCTTCCAACTTGGCTGCTGAAAGATTGCCATGATGAACTGCTCCCGGTACTGACAAACATCATCAATGCATCATTGTCGTCGGGTGTAGTTCCTTTGCCATTCAAATCATCACTAGTTTCCCCTCTGTTGAAGAAGCCGAATCTAGACCCAAAAGTTCTGGGCAATTATTGCCCAATTGCCAATTTGCCATTCGGAATCAAGCTTCTTGAAAGGATCGTAGCTAACCAACTAATGCATTACATTGACAGTCATCATCTGCTTCCTGAGTATCTGTTTGCGTATCGCAACTCCACTTAACAAAAACTGCATCCTTGAAAGTGCTCAACGATGTACTCCTTACCGTTGACAAGGGTGATGAGGCTGTTCTGCATCTTCTGGACTATTCCGCGGCGCTTGACACACTCGACCACACCGTGTTGCTGCAGCGTCTTGCAACCGACAACCATTGCAGGGACTGCTCTTCAATGGATTGAGTCACATCTACAAAACCGCACACTGAGGGGAATAATTAAGGGACCTGCTCAGCTCCACTTGCGCTCAGCTGCGGAGTTCATCAAGGCTCCGTCGTCGGCCCACTGCTGTTTCTTCTTTACACTGGTCCTCTCGCAAGAATTATCACTCGTCATCAGGGCGTGAACTACGCTATGTACGCGGATGACACTCAAATTTATTCAACTATGTCACCTTGCAGTAGGGTTAATGCCGTCAACTCGCTGAAAGATTGTCTTGCAGACATCAAGGTGTGGTCGTCCATCAACAGACTCCTTCTCAACAAACGCAAGTCTGAACTGATCCATTTTACTTCGCACCTTTACCTGATCTCACTACTGAGGAGAGTATACTACAGACTTATGAATGTGGTATTGGTATTACATTGGACAAACACCTCACTCTTCAAAAGCACATTAAAACTATCTGCAAATCTGCTTCTTGGGACATCTACAAAACTGGTGAGATCAGGCGGCTGCTTGACAAAGCCTCCACTGAAAGACTTGTCCACGCCTTTGTCTCCTCTCATCTGGACTATTGCAACTCCCTCCTTGCCGGCCTCCCTATTTCTCATCTTCCCTGAGTTCCCTCCAGCGCATCCAAAATGCAGCAGCTGGATTGATTAACTTAAAGGAGAAGTCCAGACGATTTCATTAAAATTACACCATAAAGCTAACATAATATGCTACTTTCATTTATCAAAGTGATTTCTGTGATTTTTAAATACCGATTAAGTTTTCGTGTTTTTTTTTTACTTCGTATAATTGAATTTCCCACCGAAACCCGAATGTGGTCATTGGTCGCGTGACGCAGGCAATACATTTGCACTGCGCATGCGCACTTATTCTATGCACATTCTCTATGCAAAATGCCGAGATGTCTAGGTTTTGGGTGTACAAATCAAACCAGTTCTGTTCCTAAGAGAAGTTTTTTGCAATCCCGAATCCCCTGACGGACAGGGAGAGGTGTGCCCGATGGATTAATGATATTAGAACGGACAAATTCGACATCAAAACTTATTAATTTTCGTAGTAAATGAAAGTGTGCGAAGACCAATTCAAGTCGGGATGTTGGCAGGTGGCGGTGGATAGGGTGTGGGCGTTCGGAAGTGATGGGCTACGAGCCCATGAGAAATTGTAAGGTCTTCCCGTCGATTGAAATGGTCAGATTTAACGGTCTTTACAAATTCTGAGGCTAAGAAGTTGGCACAAGAAGCATAAATAAAATCAGAAATGATATGACTGTAGATATACTAAAATTCATGGAAAAAAAAGAACCACGGCGCGATATGAGATAACGAAACAAACAATGTGTACCTCTACTGCAATGATTCACTCTCGCGCTATGCACGCACTATATCACTGCACTCGCATCATGCATGCCTGCAGCATGATGCGGTGCATCTACTACGTCACTGGGCCGGGGTGCGAGCTGTATTGTGGATGAAAATGGGCTCATACTAGAACTACTGTTCATAAAAGTTAATTGTTGATTACTCTGTAATCCTAAGGTATGTTGTGTAAAGGAAGACATTTTCTAGCCACTGATTTTTTTTCTCTTTATGATCCATGCTTACAGAAATCACCTAGACTTCTACTTTAACTAGGAAAAATGACCATATATCCCCTGTTCTTCGCTCATTTCACTGGCTACTGGTCCATTTACGCATTACTTTCAAGATCCTACTTCTGTCATACAAAATAAGACATAATCTTGCTCCCAAATATCTCCAGGATCTTGTCTTCCTTCGTTCCTCTTCTTCCGCCAGATCCATCATCTTACTCTATGCAGTGTCGTGTTGGGATCGGATTTATTGTTTGGTTCTTCCAGCGTCGAGAATATATAATGCACGAAAACTCAAAGTCAGTTTAAGGATAAAGTTATAACATTTATTCAGGTGATGAACAATAAGGATGACAACTAGAAGTCTAGAGTCAGTCTGGTGGTGACTGTACTCTGATGATGTCTTAACGTTTCGGCGTCCAAGTTCTAAGTCCCCATCCTCTAGAAAAACTTCTTCACAGGTAACATTTTGTGGGCCTCACTTCACTGGGGTAACAAACTACATGTGTACTAACATTTTTATTGGTCTAAGTTATATGTCAATTATGGTTGCTATTGGACTTTGGGGGAGTGGTGAAGGAAGATGTAATGATTGGGGTTGGTCCTGTGAGTCATCACCATGGTCATCGCCCATGGGACAAAGAACTCATTAATGTTGCTTATATAATCTATCAGGGATGCTTGTTTATGGTTGATTGTGTGGGGTCAGAATAATAGAGGGTCTATGTAATTTTGGAATTGGAGCTTAATCCATGCTTAGATCAAAGGGTAACAAAGGGTAGTAAAAATATAATATGGATAATCTCAGGAAATAAAATATGTAGTCAAGAAATGGGGGCAAAGGGAATAAACAAAGAGTTGACAGATACTACATAACAGCAGTTAACTCACGGCCTACGTACAAAAACCCGATATGGTGACCTTGCTTTTTCATCGATTGCCCCCTCCCTTTGGAACAAACTCCCACCCCATATCCAAAATGCCCCATCAACTGAATCATTTAAAACCCTTCTCAAAACCCGCCTTTTTAATCAGTCTTATTATACTGGAGGCGCACACATGTAGTTAATTTCGTTTATCTTAATGGTATTCTATCGGTAATATTATTTTTGTTGTTGGTTTTTAGCCATTTAATATACCAGTATTGAGTTAAACAGAGCATCCGTGCGCTTAGAAACATCCGTATAAAGCGCCCTATAAATGTAATTATTATTATTATTATTATCATTATTATTATTATTATTATTATTATTATTATTATCATTATTACCCAAACAACCCCTAATTATGTCTGTATAAGTTATCTAAATTATGTATTAATCTACTTGTTGGCCCTGCCTGAGTATAAATCTTTGCCCTGGGCCTAATACATATAATAATTATGTATGTGTTATGTATGTGTAACTTTTGTTTGTCCTCTTTCCTTTAATTCATCGATCACTAATGGGAAGCACATGCAGCACTTTAGTCTTTGATATATTTTGTAAAATTTTAATTGTACTAAATATCTTATAACAAATCATGAGTCGTTATTTTATGTTATAATGAATAACAGAAATCTTTATGGGAGTCTTATGAATTTGTTGAACAAGATTTCTAGGTCAAGATACCATTTCGTTAACTTGTAGAGAATTTTTTTTGGCGCCATCCATTACTCTGAACGAATTTATTTCAGCGTCAGGCTTTTGCACATTTTATTAACCTGTACACTGAAATTAGACAGGGGATTAAGATTTCGAAATTGCAACAGTTGATAAATTATCTCTCCTTTATGTTCAAATTAATTAAGAGGAGAAAGTCATGACAATTGTCCTTGCACTATTTTCTATAAATGCTACTTCCCTTAAATAGTTCAGTATTGATAGTGGTAATTATCCTATAGAAATCACCTTAGCTCACTATTTTTTTTTTTTTTAGTTCACTGGTACAGCGGTGGGGGAGAAAGTTAATTATCACGATTTTTCAATATAATTGTACGCATGTGCACTAGTGCACAAGGAACGCACAAGGACTTAAAGAAAGATACCTTCGTCTTGATCTCACAGATTAGATCAAATCTTTCCATAATCCTCAACAGCTCATCCCTCAACTCGCCATCCATTCTCCAGACATGATCAATCAGTTTTTCCGTCAGAACACCTCGCTTCTCAAGGTTCGCCCATTCATCACGAAGTGCATTCTTCTGCATATATAATTGGTTTTGATAAGTATGAGAATTGACATATCAACTGTTTTTGAGAAAAATCATCAAAACGTTCAATGCTTCCTGTATTTTCCTCTTGAGATGGGAGTCTTTATGAAACACGACTTTGTCAGAATAATATCCCTCCGCTTGTACATATATATATATATATATATATATATATATATATTTGGACAATTGGTATTTGGCCTTTTTAGTCCATTTAGTCGGTATACAAGGGCGTACACCCAAAGGAGCGTATGTATGAATGTATAACATAACGATGAATTTTGGAAAATAGAAGATATCAATGATTATTGTGAAAAACCAACTTAGCGCAGCAAAAACACTTCATCTGACCCCCGGATACTCTATTACTCTCTTCACAATCTAGCCGCTAGGCATGGTCCTTTTTCAATTTCATTGGTCCGTAATTATCTCTAGTATTGTTATATTTGACATTTCTACCTCCTACCTCTACAGTGCGTCCCAAAAAAACTTTACACTTTATTGTAGTGTTGTACCCTTTTCCCTGGTAGACTCAGTGGTGTGTTCATGGGAGTCAGGATTGGGTGATGGTACATGTTGCAGGGGAGGTGAGATAGGGTAAGACGTTGTTAGGTAGATAGGATAATGGTCAAGCGGACAGTATGCCCCCCCCCCCCCCCCCTCTCTCTCTCTCTCTATCTTGCTTCCTGTGTGCTAGTGCATATCTTGACAATTCACATTCTTTGGTCTCCACTCCAAAATATCCAAACCACCTTCCGTTATCCCTTATGAAGAGAGCAAGATTGTGCATTGAAGGTGGAGGTGGACATGTGGACCACTGAACTAGCAAACGTTGATTTTTAGTTCCCATGATCATTTATTTTCCCCCTTTTCTCTCTTACAAGATGGATGAAACAGTTGTAAAATCGAAATGAATGAAAATCATCTGAAAACAAAGACTGAAATGTTCATTTTACCAATTTGTGTTACACTGTACCGTTTTTCTTGTACGGAACTCAACTGCTAAAATGAATGGTTGGTTGGATAAACTTTGATTGAGTGATTGACTAAGTTACTGATTAATTATGATTGATTTATTGAATGATTCATTGATTGAATCAGCTGAATGGTGATTGAATGCTTGATTGATGAAATGATTGACTGATCCATTGATTAGTTGAATGATACCTAAATATTGATTGTCTAACTTACGGTATTGATTGACTGACCGATAGAATTTGATTGACTTCAGGTGTCAAAGGGTGATACCAGTGCCAGACCAGTTTTGGAAGTGCAGGTAGAATTCGGGATACGGGAATGTGGACTTACCTCTCACAAATTGGAAGGCGCAATTCCTGCGCAACCTAATTTTCATACCCTTTTACAAAAGTAAGTAGTGCTCACCCAAGCATGAATTATTTTCGGCTTTTTTGGTCTCATATGAAAGTTGAGTCCATGAGCTATCCATACATATAAACCTTTTCTTCCAGAATCATGTATTTTTCATTTGGCGACCATTTCAAAAGTGTAAAGTTTTTTGGGGGACGCACTGTAGAGTGATGTTGTTGTTGCTTTATTCATTCAAACATATTTTCTTGAAACGGAACCCTTTAAAACAGGAGTTGGATGAAAGGCATACATTATAAAATTTCTTTGCTCTGGTGGAACTTTCATGTCTGGACGAAGCACTGATGGAATGCCCCACAAAATATATCCTATAAAGAACCCCGGAGGTTATGTCCCTTTGAGGCGCCTGTAAATCATCCTTGTATAAAAGAAAACATAGAAAATTGGTTGTTTTTCAGCACACAAGGTGAGGAACCTGGGGATCCCGTTAAGGATATAAAAAACAGGGGAACAAATCTAGAAAAAGGGTATCAAATTTAAAGTTATGAGAATACAATCCTTTAAAAAAAGGGTATTGGATATGTTAGACATGGTTCTCTGTTTAGGGTATGAAAACCACTTCACTTAATCCTCGTTCCCTGGCGGTAGTTTCAGTGAGGCCTGTACATCATCCACATACACGAAAACGGGAATAAGGTTATTTTTTTCAGCACCAGGCGGGGAACCACAAGAAAACTGTGAGAAAGGGGTATTAAATTCACAGGTGATGATGCCATGCTCGAATCATATCCTTGTTAAAGGTATAAAGATCGGAGATGTTGGGCATGTTTCCGTGTTTATTAAAATCCCTCCCACTATACTCCCCATTTAGGGTGCTTTTCAGAAAGTGATTCCTTACAGGTCTCAATAAGACATATCCCTCCGCGTACAGAACCTACCCTTTCCTCATCTACAACAGCGATGACTTTCGTTATGACACCATTCAGCCATTGAGGATCAAGGACGACAATGTCCATGTCTTTGTAGTATACAATTTGGCCAAAATGATGGAACATGGTAAGGGCTGCTTCTGCTTCGTCATCCTCAATCTCTAGCAGCTGTAATTCATCTTTCAGCTTTAGTGAAAAATAGCAGTGGCAATACTAGAATTAGCAGAAGTAGTAGTAGATATGGTAGTAATAGAAGTTATCGTAAACATTCATGATAATAGCTACTAGCACGACTAGGAAAATAAACAATGCCATTAAAAATAACAGTACTAAAAGTTGTAGCAAGAATAAACTTAAGAACTCATTAATGATAAATATACAAATAAATAATAGTAATGATAATAATAATGATAAAAAAAACCTTTATTAAATAATGGGAAGGCGGAGAGTGCTAACCTGTGATCGATGGAGGTGAAATTTCTTCTCCGCTACAAGCTGATGAATACGATTTTCAAAGAGCACCCATCTTGTAGGAACGGCTTCGTTCATGAAAGAAGCTTTGTCCATTTCCTCGTCTATGGCTTCTCGCACTTTCTCAATCTGTCAATTTGAAGAATTCGATTCAACTCATTTTCTCTAAATCATTACAAGATAATAATGACAGAGTAGCATATAATTATTTCATTTTGTACAGAAATAACGTATGTTCTGCAATTGAACGTAATCAAGATGAAAAAGGAAAAAAAAAGAAGAAGGGGATCTGCAAATTGATCATGTTGAAGTAAATAATTCCTAACTACTTTAGTAAGGATTTCGCTCAATCAAAATTACTCGACGAAAGCAAACTAGAATGAAGAGCAACGAGATGTTAGAAGGGATAAAATATAATGTTGAGATATGAAAATTTGAAATTCACATCTATTATAATACCTCGTTTATAATGTACATAAATGCAACACAAGTTACAAAGAAGGAGGCAAACACTTGAAGAGCGGAGTTTTTGTAGCTAACACCGAAGACATGATGACAATACTTACAGCATCGTCACAGACATTATGTCGTGTTGGGATCGGATTTTACTGTTTAGTTTAATCGTCCACCAACAGAGAACATGTAAACGAAGATTCAAAGTCAGTTTAAGTATGAAGTTAACATTTATTCAGTTGAAGATACAAAATATGAACAGAAGTCTAGAGTAAGTCTGATGGTGACTGTACTCTGATGATGTCTTGAATGTAGTGTGAAGTATTCTCAAGTATTCTGAAGTATTCTGGTTCTCTCTCTCTCAACCTCTCTCTCTCTCTCTCTCTGATTGGAGTCCTGAAGTGAACCCCTTTTATAATGGGTAAACCCTCTACTGGGAGTTGGTCAACCTTGAGCTCTTGACCCAAGGCCTAATGTACTTCATAACTTTTACTCAGTATTGGGGGAGTGGATCAGTTATCTGGAAGGAGTGATGTAGTGAATAAGAAGACCATAAAGTGACCAGTGCGTCATAGCTTTAGTTGGAAGATGTATGAGTAATACGATCTGAAGAAGAGTGAAGTTTGTAAACATTTAACTTCCTGTTTTACTTCCTGTATAAGTATTGATTAAGTATTGATAAATTATAGAAAATGTGAAATTGGTCTTATTATCACTTAACAATTATTTGCCGTTATCAGACAGGGGCGTAGATAGCGGGGGGGGGGGGGGGATGTATCCACTCAGAATTTTAGGGGGGTGGTGTGTAAAATCAGGTTTTTACAAAAACAGGTTGAAATTATTATTATCATTACTGTTAGTATTATTATTATCATCATCATTATCATTATTATTATCATTATTACCATTATTATAGGTATTATGATTTTAATGGTTATTTGTTTATTTGCTGATTTATTCAATTGCTCATTAACAATACTACTACTTCTAAACTTTAATACATGAAGAAATACTAGCATTCTATTCTAAATCATGTAGCAGAAAATCCATTAGGGTTATATTCCCTAATATATATATATATATATATATATATATATATATATATATTGGGCAGGGGGATATATCCCGCCGGGGGCCTGTATTATCCCCCCCATAAGTCCCCGTAAAAAAAATGGCATGGCCCCTGTTGATCCCCTAAAAACTAAAAAAAATAATGAAAGGAGGAAGAGTTGAGGAAACTTAAAGAAGTAAAAGAACACTTCGCTTGCTCTCATTTTCATAATACTATATTAATGCGAAAGGAAGTGGTTTGCATCTTGTCTCCCTGACCAATGTTATACTATTGTTCTACTCGCAATTTGAATATATCAACTAATACCGGTTATAAGTCAATTAGTATCCCCGTGAACAGATTATGAAAGGAAATTGGTTTGCATCTTGTCTTTCTTTCTAATGTTATACCAGGGAGGTGGAAGGGCAGAACTCCCTGGTTATACTATTGTTTGATATATTCATAAAATGTTATAGTAAAATAAATGAAATGAGTCCAGTGGCATAACCCAAAATAAGACAATTTTCAGGAGATAATCACCTATGATATGATTATATATCACATATTCCTATAATTTTGCAAAGGAACATGGCGATAAAATGCAAGTTACTACTGGTTACTAAAATCATGAGAATTGAATAACAATACACAAGATTCTGTTCCCATTATTATTATTAC
>CM057168.1:16432088-16475269 GCA_029962745.1 Echinometra lucunter
CGCACAAGGAGTTAAAGAAAGATACCTTCGTCTTGACCTCACAGATTAGATCAAATCTTTCCATAATCCTCAACAGCTCATCCCTCAACTCGCCATCCATTCTCCAGACATGATCAATCAGTTTTTCCGTCAGAACACCTCGCTTCTCAAGGTTCGCCCATTCATCACGAAGTGCATTCTTCTGCATATATATAATTGGTTTTGATAAGTATGAGAATTGACATATCAACTGTTTTTGAGAAAAATCATCAAAACGTTCAATACTTCCTGTATTTTCCTCTTGAGATGGGAGTCTTTATGAAACACGACTTTGTCAGAATAATATCCCTCCGCTTGTATATATATATATATATATTTGGACAATTGGTATTTGGCCTTTTTAGTCCATTTAGTCGGTATACAAGGGCGTACACCCAAAGGAGCGTATGTATGAATGTATAACATAACGATGAATTTTGGAAAACAGAAGATATCAATGATTATTGTGAAAACCCAACTTAGCGCAGCAAAAACACTTCATCTGACCCCCGGATACTCTATTACTTTCTTCACAATCTAGCTGCTAGGCATGGTCCATTTTCAATTTCATTGGTCCGTAATTATCTCTAGTATTGTTATCTTTGACATTTCTACCTCCTACCTCTACAGTTTGTCCCAAAAAAACTTTACACTTTATTGTAGTGTTGTACCCTTTTCCCTGGTAGACTCAGTGGTGTGTTCATGGGAGTCAGGATTGGGTGATGGTAAATGTTGCAGGGAGGTGAGATAGGGTAAGACTTTGTTAGGTAGATAGGATAAGGGTCAAGCGGACAGCATGCCCCCCCCCCCCCTCTCTCTCTCTCTCTCTCTCTATCTTGCTTCCTGTGTGCTAGTGCATATCTTGACAACTCACATTCTTTGGTCTCCACTCCAAAATATCCAAACCACCTTCCGTTATCCCTTATGCAGAGAGCAAGATTGTGCATTGAAGATGGAGGTGGACATGTGGACCACTGAACTAGCAAACTTTGATTTTTAGTTCCCATGATCATTTCCCCCCCTTTTCTCTCTTACAAGATGGATGAAACAGTTGTTAAATTGAAATGAATGAAAATCAACTGAAAACAAAGACTGACATGTTCATTTTACCAATTTGTGTTACACTGTACCGTTTTTCTTGTCCGAAACTCAACTGCTAAAATGAATGGTTGGTTGGATAAACTTTGATTGAGTGACTGACTGAGTTATTAATTAATTATGATTGATTTATTGAATGATTCATTGATTGAATCAGCTGAATGGTGATTGAATGCTTGATTGATTAAATGATTGACTGATACATTGATTAGTTGAATGATACCTAAATATCGATTGTCTAACTTACGGTATTGATTGACTGACCGATAGAATGTGATTGACTTCAGGTTACAATGGGTGATACCAGTGCCAGACCAGTTTTGGAAATGCAGGTAGAATTCGGGATACGGGAATGTGGACTTACCTCTCACAAATTGGAAGGCGCAATTCCTGCGCAACCTAATTTTCATACCCTTTACAAAAGTGAACAGTGCTCACCCAAGCATGAATTATTTTCGGCCTTTTTGGTCTCATATGAAAGTTGAGTCCATGAGCTATCCATACATATAAACCTTTTCTTCCAGAATCATGTATTTTTCATTTGGCGGCCATTTCAAAAGTGTAAAGTTTTTTGGGGGACGCACTGTAGAGTGATGTTGTTGTTGCTTTATTCATTCATACATATTTTCTTGAAACGGAACCCTTTAAAACAAGAGTTGGATGAAAGGCATACATTATAAAATTTCTTGGTGGAGCTTTCATGTCTGGACGAAGCACTGATGGAATACCCCACAAAATATCTCCTATAAAGAACCCCGGAGGTTATGTCCCATTGAGGCGCCTGTAAATCATCCTCGTATAAAAGAAAACATAGAAAATTGGTTGTTTTTCAGCACAAAGGGTGAGGAACCTGGGGATCCCGTTAAGGATATAAAAAACAGGGGGAACAAATCTAGAAAAAGGGTATCAAATTCAAAGTTATGAGGATACAATCCTTTAAAAAAGGGTATTGGATATGTTAGACATGGTTCTCTGTTTAGGGTACGAAAACCACTTCACTTAATCTTCGTTCCCTGGCGGTAGTTTCAGTGAGGCCTGTACATCATCCACATACACGAAAACGGGAATAAGGTTATTTTTTCAGCACCAGGCGGGGAACCACAGGAAAAATGTGAGAAAGGGGTATCAAATTCACAGGTGATGATGCAATGCTCGAATCATATCCTTGTTAAAGGTATAAAGATCGGAGATGTTGGGCATGTTTCTGTGTTTATTAAAATCCCTCCCACTATACTCCCCATTTAGGGTGCTTTTCAGAAAGTGATTCCTTACAGGTCTCAATAAGACATATCCCTCCGCGTACAGAACCTACCCTTTCCTCATCTACAACAGCGATGACTTTCGTTATGACACCATTCAGCCATTGAGGATCAAGGACAACAATGTCCATGTCTTTGTAGTATACAATTTTGCCAAAATGATGGAACATGGTAAGGGCTGCTTCAGCTTCGTCATCCTCAATCTCTAGCAGCTGTAATTCATCTTTCAGCTTTAGTGAAAAATAGCAGTGGTAATACTAGAATTAGAAGAAGTAGTAGTAGCCATGGTAGTAATAGAAGTTATCGTAAACATTCATGATAATAGCTACTAGCACGACCAGGAAAATAAGCAATGCCATTAAAAATACCAGTACTAAAAGTTGTAGCAAGAATAAACTTAAGAACTCATTAATAATAAATATACAAATAAATAATAGTAATGATAATAATAAAAAAAAAAAATTAAATAATGGGAAGGCGGTGAGTGCTAACCTGTGATCGATGGAGGTGAAATTTCTTCTCCGCTACAAGCTGATGAATACGATTTTCAAAGAGCACCCATCTTGTAGGAACGGCTTCGTTCATGAAAGAAGCTTTGTCCATTTCCTCGTCTATGGCTTCTCGCACTTTCTCAATCTGTCAATTTGAAGAATTCGATTCAACTCATTGTCTCTAAATCATTACAAGATAATAATGACAGAGTAGCATATAATTATTTCATTTTGTACAGAAATAACGTATGTTCTGCAATTGAACATAATCAAGATCAAAAAGGAAAAAAAAAGAAAAGAAGGGGATCTGCAAATTGATCATGTTGAAGTAAATAATTCCTAACTTCTTTAGTAAGGATTTCGCTCAGTCAAAATTACTCGACGAAAGCAAACTAGAATGAAGAGCAACGAGATGTTAGAAGGGATAAAATATAATGTTGAGATATGAAAATTTGAAATTCACATTTATTATAATACCTCGTTTATAATGTACACCAATGCGACACAAGTTACAAAGAAGGAGGCAAACACTTGAAGAGCGGAGTTTTTGTAGCTAACACCGAAGACATGATGACAATACTTACAGCATCGTCACAGACATTATGTCGTGTTGGGATCGGATTTTATTGTTTAGTTTAATCGTCCAGCAACAGAGAACATGTAAACGAAGATTCAAAGTCAGTTTAAGTATGAAGTTAACATTTATTCAGTTGAAGATCAAAAATATGAACAGAAGTCTAGAGTAAGTCTGATGGTGACTGTACTCTGATGATGTCTTGAATGTAGTGTGAAGTATTCTGAAGTATTCTGAAGTATTCTGGTTCTCTCTCTCTCAACCTCTCCCTCACTCTTTCTCTCTCTCTCTCTCTCTCTCTCTGATTGGAGTCCTGAAGTGTACCCCTTTTATAATGGGTAAACCCTCTACTGGGAGTTGGTCAACCTTAAGCTCTTGACCAAAGGCCTTGTGTACGACATAACTTTTACTCAGTATTGGGGGAGTGGGTCAGTTATCTGGAAGGAGTGATGTAGTGAATAAGAAGACCATAAAGTGACCAGTGCGTCATAGCTTTAGTTGGAAGATGTATGAGTAATATTTTCTGAAGAAGAGTGAAGTTTGTAAACATTTAACTTCCTGTTTTACTTCCTGTATAAGTATTGATTAAGTATTGATAAATTATAAAAAATGTGAAATTGGTCTTATTATCACATAACAATTATTTGCCGTTATCAGACAGGGGCGTAGATAGCGGGGGGGGGGGGAGATGTATCCACTCAGAATTTTAGGGGGGGTGGTGTGTAAAATCAGGTTTTTACAAAAACAGGTTGAAATTAGTATTATCATTACTGTTAATATTATTATTATCATCATCATTATCATTATTATTATCATTATTACCATTATTATAGGTATTATGATTTTAATGGTTATTTGTTTATTTGCTGATTTATTCAATTGCTCATTAACAATATTACTACTTCTAAACTTTAATACATGAAGAAATACTAGCATTCTATTCTAAAATCATGTAGCAGAAAATCCATGAGGGTTATATTCCCTAATCCATATATATATATATTGGGCAGGGGGATATATCCCGCCGGGGGCGTGTATTATCCCCCCCCCCCCCATAAGTCCCCGTAAAAAAAATGGCATGGCCCCTGTTGATCCCCTAAAATCTAAAAAAAAATAATGAAAGGAGGAAGAGTTGAGGAAACTTAAAGAAGTAAAAAAACACTTCGCTTGCTCTCATTTTCATAATACTATATTAATGCGAAAGGAAGTGGTTTGCATCTTGTCTCCCTGACTAATGTTATATACTATTGTTCTACTCGCAATTCCAATATATCAACTAATACCGGTTATAAGTCAATTAGTATCCCCGTGAACAGATTATGAAAGGAAATTGGTTTGCATCTTGTCTTTCTTTCTAATGTTATACCAGGGAGGTGGAAGGGCAGAACTCCCTGGTTATACTATTCTTTGATATATTCATAAAATGTTATAGTAAAATAAATCAAATGAGTCCGGCATAACCTAAAATAAGACAATTTTCAGGAGATAATCACCTATGATATGTTTATATATCATATATTCCTATAATTTTTCAAAGGAACATGGCGATAAAATGCACGTTACTACTGGTTACTAAAATCATGAGAATTGAATAACAATACACAAGATTCTGTTCCCATTATTTTTTTCCCTCGCTCGCTACGTTCGCTCAAAAAACCTACATGATAATACTTTTGAGTAACAAGCACTCTTGCTCCCGCAGCAACATGTCCGGGTATCAAAATAATACTGTTTTGCAGCTGTAGGTGCCCAAGTATCCTCGAATTCTCTGGGTAGAATCTAAATCAATCACCAAAATTATCTATTTCGGCAGTAGTTCGCTTCATTCGCCCATAGAAACAGGATGGTTTAGGATGCCCAGCGTGAATTTGATTAGCCCCATATTCATGATATTTGGCAATTAGGTGTTCATAATTCACACACTAGGGTGTGTGAAGTTGTGCGTGTTTATGTAAAAAGTACGCCCAGTCATAGCCGTACCATCGAAGGGAGGTGGGACAGGGGAGTTGCCCCCAGATATCCATAAGGGTACATTTTTGTTTTACTGACAATTTTTAAAAAAGGGGGGAAAATGACCAAAAGTGTGCACCAAGTCCTTCAATTTGAAATCTTAAAAACGCAAAAGCGCCCTCTGGAAAAGCTTGGTCGCTTCGCTCCCTTGCTTTCGAACTTCTTCGAAGATTTTACGTATCCTTCCTCACCCCCCCCCCCCTCCCGGAAAAAAAAAAATCTGCGTACGGCCCTGCGTCCAGCTAGGGGATCATCTCCCAGGTCTGAGGACGTGTCTACGTCACTGGTTTCAAATATGAAGGAAATCGGAGTAGGGGTGACGATGGGATGGAGTACAAAGAAATAGAAAAGGCGGCATTTGCATTATCAAATATTACCGAATAACAGACTAACAAAAGTATTGTAACTTTGCAAAAGTAACATAACATAGCAGGATACTGAGTCGGTAGAACTTAAAACTTCCTTATCAATAACGACATTGTACATACTGGGCAGCATACTGTACATCTCCAGTGTTTCTCCAAGTATTAACAGAGAAAAGAGGTGAAGGGGATAGCAGGTAGCTAGGATATTCATACAGTTACGCAAAATTCGTATAGGAGGTGACTGAACTTCAGTGTCATCAGTAATGAATAATTAACATGCTGTCACACAATAACATACTTTGAGTCATTACAAACGCATTCAATTGGCAGGTAAATAAAGTACAATTTCGCCTAACAAAAAAAAAAGGTTTAAAACAAAAGAAGGTTTGTTTGACAGGGCAAAGTATTCCATTCTTTGGTCAAAGAGTATCTGATTTTATATTGCAATATTTTATAGATCAATGACAGGAACTAATCTACAAATTTTTCTGGAGCTAGATATTAAGTCTGCGATACCTTTATAGATTAACATTAAAATTTTGCATTTTATACGATTTTGAACAGGGAGCGAATGGAGAGATTTCAGGAAAGGAGTGATACGTGATGACCTTCATGATTTTTTTTTCAGACGGCGAGCAGCAGTATTCTGAACTCTTTGCGATCGGTCGATTTGGTTGGTTAGTAATTGGAAGAGTACTGAATATCGAGGTAAGAAGTAACAAAAGCAAGTAGTAAGTAGTAACCATGTTGAATATTCAATGGATTCAGGAGAATGAAACAAACCTCATAATTCTTGATAAATCTGATGCTCTCGTTATGTTGCGATATCCCCACTAGCCAGACAAATAGCTGCCGTGAGTATTAAAACCTGTGATTTTTCCTTCACCTATTAGTGATAAAGCTACTTGGGAATGTCTTTTACGAATACAGTTAAATACAACACGATTTGGTCGTACCTTGGGGTCATGCTCATTTGAATTATCCACATCAAAGTAGTGCTTTACTTGATGGCCGTAGGGTGTTTGTTGGACTTGTTTTCTGATTTCTGTCATTTGGCCTTGAACCTGTTAAGGAATTGAAATAAAGAAATATATATATATATATATATATATATATATATATATATATATAGTGTGTAAGAATATAAATGGAATAAAGCTGACGTAGCTCTCGATCATGTCCTTTTATTGTAATGGCAAGCTTTCGGCCAACATGGCCTTCATCAGGTCTGAACAAATAAGAAACGAACAGGCAAAATAATATACACATAGAAATGATATCAAAATAATGTCGAAATAATACATAATTGGAATAATGATACATAACTGAACAATTAAGTATCAAATAATATACCGAAATAATACGGAAATGATACTTAATCAACTTTAGGAATGATGATAGATAACTGAACAAGTAATATCGAAATAATATATAAGTGAAGAAAATATATCGAAATAATACGGACATAATATTTCATCGACTTAGAAATATGGTAATTCAAAAATGATACAGTGAATATAATTACCTCGGGTTGAAATTAGACCGAGCTCATCAGATTAGTAGAGGGTGAGGGGTACACTGCGAATAAGACTGTGATAAAGCATTCTCCTTCTCTTGCCATTACGATAAAAGGACATGATCGAGAGCTACGTCAGCTTCATTGCATTTATATTCTTTCACTGTGTACTAAAATGAAGTACTGCACACGATTTGCGATCTCCCTTTATATATATATATATATATATATATCAATCATACATGTGGGTCAGTACTACACTCGAAGGATAATTTTTTACCAACGTCTTTAGGTTCAAACATGTTCCAGGTACAAGACCAGTACTTACGGGAGATAAAGGCATTATTAGGTGGCCAATTTAGACCTTAAATGGGCCGATATGAAAAAAAAATAAAATCGCAAAGTGCATATCTTGTTTTTATTTTGTTTTATCTATCTATGGGGGGGGGGGGGGTGTTGTTATAATTGTGCCGATCGCCCATCGTGGCAAGCCGTATACAATATGCATCATGCCCACTGGCGTCGCTAAAGGGGGGGGGGTGTGGGGGGGTGTGGCCCCCCCCCACTCAAAATTCTTGTCGGCAAATTCACGATCGCTGTCGGCAAAAAAAAAAAAAAAGGAGATAGAGAGAGAGAGAGAGAGAAAGGAGAGGGAAGAGGAAGGAGGAAAAAAAAAAGGAAAAAAGAGGAGTAAGGTGCCCAAATAGAGTCATATTCGGCTTATTTACTTGTGCATTTTGACGACGAAATAATACTGGTACCACGAAAGAGAGTGTATATTTTTCCTTGCTCGCTGCGCTCGCTTGTATTATATTTAGATACAGGATGTTTTCGGAAAGCAAACACATTCGGCTAGTGAGATGAACACTATATAATCTAGATATCTTTAGGCCCATCATGTATTTTGATGAAGAAGTATTACTTCTACCATAAAAAGAGTATGTATATTTTTCCTAGCTCGCTGCGCTCGCTCGTATTATATTCAGATACAGGATGTTTTCGGAAAGCAAACACATTCGGCTAGTGAGATGAACACTATATAATCTAGATATCTTTAGGCCCATCATGTATTTTGATAAAGAATTATCACTTCTACCATAAAAAAGTATGTATATTTTCCTCGCTCGCTGCGCTCGCTCGTGTAATATTTAGATATAGGATGGTCTTAAAAGCAAATAAATTAGGTAGGAGATGTGACCAAATATATCAAAATAGGTACCTTAAAGGCTAATCGTGTATTTTGATGAAGAACTTTCACTTCTACCATGAAAAGGATTATGAATGTTTCCTCGCTCGCTACGCTCGCTCGTATAATATTCAGATACAAGATGGATTGGGGAAAGCAAACAAATTTTGCAAGCTATAGACCAATTTCACAACGCAAGAGGGCAGCAGACTGTTCGACACAGTTCGACATACTGCGGTGGGCGCTCCAACTTTTATAGTACACAAGTCAATAGCGCGTTATGTACATTCGTTCGATTTTTTGTCTATTTTGACCAGTATATGCAGATTTCTTTTAATATTTGCAATAAGAAATTATCAGAGAAGTTCAGGTCGCAGCTGTGCGGTGCTCAAATGCCATAAGAATTAGAGAAAGTTTAAAAATTGGAAGCTAACTGAGTGCGAAATTCACTCGCTTTTGACTCATGAAGCCTGTTTGTGTGAGAAGCCGTACTCCCTACACAGGTTTCCGTAAGCAATGTGAAGGAATTCGTCGCCAGTGGGTAAAAACATCAACAGAAAGGACTTTGAAGTCAAGAAACATTATCATTATGTACTTTGGCGTAAAATTTAATGAGTGAAAACATGACTTTGTAAACAGGGTAAGATTTAGGGCCCCCGTTTACTACGGCTTCTATGCTGCAATCGAACTTTTACTGACAAAACTAAGTTGAAAAACCATCGAAAGTACAAAAATACATCATACCTTCATCAGTCAGATATGACCATTGTCTTACCTCATCTACCCATGTATCCATTCTTTATTTTATTGATCTAGAATAAAGTAAATGGAACAATATCGGGGCATATCTCATATCTTACTTTCATTTTGTACACAGAGCCAATCGCGGTTAGCGCGCTTGCCCACCGCAGCAATGGCGTCGCCGATAGAGGGCCAAATACATAAACCGGAGGTGAAATTGGTCTATAGGCCCATCGTGTATATTGATGAAAAATTATCACCTACCATAAAATAGAGTATATATATTTCTCCTCGCTCGCTGCGCTCGCTCGTATAATATTTAGATACAGGATAGTCTTTGAAAGCAAATGAATTAGATAAGAGAGGTGACCAAAATCAAGATATCCAAAAGGCCCATCATGCATTTTTTTTATGAAGAACTTTCACTTCTATCATGCAAATGAGTAAATATGTATTTTTCCTCGCTCGCTGCGCTCGCTCGTATAATATTTAGATACAGGATAGTCTTTGAAAACAAATGAATTAGATAAGAGAGGTGACCAAAATCAAGATATCCAAAAGGCCCATCAGGCATTTTTTTTATGAAGAACTTTCACTTCTATCATGCAAATGAGTAAATATGTATTTTTCCTCGCTCGCTACGCTCGCTCGTACAATATTCAGATACAAGATGGATTTGGGAAAGCAAACGAATTCGACAAGTGAGGTGACCAAATGTACCTGTATAAGTTAGATATCTTATAGTTAATACCATCGTGTATTTTGATAAAGAATTGTCACTTCTACCATGAAAAATAGATTTTTTTCCTCGCTCGCTGCGCTAGCTCGTATAATATTAAGATTTAGGATGGTCTTTGAAACCGAATGAATCAGCTAGGCCAGAGAGGTGACCAAATATAATTAATTTAGATATCTTTAAGCCCACCATGTAGTTTGATGAAGAACTATCACTTAAGTACGTAAGAGAGTGTATATTTTTCCTCGCTCGCTGCGCTCGCTTGTATTATATTTAGATACAGGATGTTTTCAGAAAACAAACACATTCGGCAAGTGAGGTGAACAAAATATAGTTCAAAAGGAAAATATGATAGAGGTGCACAATTGAACATGCCTCAATGGGCTTTATACGGTTGAATTTATCGACGTTGGTCGTCGGCAATCGGTGGCATTATTTGTCGGCAATCTGGCCTCTACACCCCCCCATTCAAAGTAGTCTAGCGACGCCCCTGATCATGCCTGATGAGAAGTGATGTGTAAGTCATCGTGGAAAGGAGAGTTTTTTTTTTTTAATGAATTTATTAAACGCCAATACCTCAGTTTCAGTATATATATATGTATATTACAAACCTTGGCTAACACTTTTAGTCATACATCCAATAAGGTCGCTTTTATTTACTTGTCAGACATGAATTCCCTATTTAATCACAAAGATTGTCCAAAAACTGTCGTATTTCCAAGATGTCTTCAAGGTGGTTTCAACATATTTCTGGGCCTGTCTTACTAACAAGTGCTAAATAAGTCGACAAAGACATAAGAGATATTCTACAGATTAAACAAATGTGGTATTGAAATTGTTCTTCAGGGCTGTCGGCACTTCTCCATGGATTATGCAAAGGGTTTATAATGCCCTCACGCCGGAATTTCCAGTAACTCCTTGTACAATAACGCCCACTGCGCATGCTGCAAATCATCATCAGAATTTACTAAATTTTCCTGTCGAGACCGGGTGAGAAAAATTAATGATCGTAAACTTTCCTTGTGAGGCTATGGTATTGAGGGTGTATATGTTTTGGCACTTATGCTTAAAACAATAAATTATGTCCGGATGAATTCCTGAATGGTCTCACATTTCCTGAGACACTTCAGGCCTACGCGTTGTACAATATGTCACTAGTAATTATGCCAACATGCTTCTAATCATCATCAAAATAAGCAAATGATATTTGCTAATTTTGATTATTTTCTCTAAGGCACATCCTTTGTTCTTCCAAAGAAACTGTACCACTTCCCTTCTAAGCTCGTTAGTGTCTACTAACAGTGTAGTGTTCATTCATCCTCACTATACTAACCCTTTCTCTTACAGCATCGGCATGCGTACCAACCAGTATGATGTTTGGCTCATCACTTCTCGAAGAGTTCTGTGTGTTTTCGATCATCATGCTTTCAGCTTTGACAGCGTGGGCATAGATTGACTTCAACCAAAAGTGAACGTCCTTCATGTTATTCTGGAGAGTGAAATATGGATAGACACACATACGTATGCGCATATACACGATGTACGCTGCAATGGAAATACCCACGTGATAGTCGACTTGAGGTCTAGCCACCTCAAGTCAGTAGACCTCAAGTCAAGTCAAACAGTTGACTTGAAGTCCACAATGGTTAGTATTTGGTAACCCAGTCGCTTCCATTAAGGGGGCGGTGAAAGCGACAAGGAACATATGAAAATGCATGGGCGGCGCCAGGGTATATTGAGGGGGGGGGGGGGGGGGGGGGGGGGGGGGAGATGACCCACATGCGACTTTATTCACGTTTTAGATGAAGAAATAGGACTATCATATAGCTGCAAGTCAGATTCTGCCCTATCTTTACCATACTTTTCTTTCTCATTCTTCTTTCTTTCCTTTTTTTTTCTTTTTGTTGACAGTGAACTTGAAGTCATGAACAGTCAGTATTTGGTAACCCAGTAGTATCGTTTCCTTTTTGGTATTTAACATTTTAGGGACGGGTGGTTAATTCTATATGTGATATTTAATTATTCATTTATTCTGATATTTATACAGGGCGGTACATTTGATCAGATATGTTGGTCTTTAGTAAGGCCCTGTTTGGTAACACTTCTGTTCAGTAACAATCATGAATAAAAACAGATAACATCAGGAATACAATGTACACACACACACACACACCCACACACCCTCCCATATATGCATTGAAATAAATCATTTAATTTCTTTCAATTTTTATATTTTATAAGGGAGTTGTCGAAATTTTTTACATTTGGCAATATCTTTATGTATGTATGTATATATATATATATATATATATATATATATTCAATTTGTGTAACCCTGAAGAAGACCGTGTTGGCGTCGAATATTTGGTGCAAGAATAAACATCATCGTTGGACCAAAATGCATTACTTCTGTATTATGTATATATACCCATATATGTATATATATATATATATATATATATATATATATATACATATATACATAATACATTTAAGGTATTCCATCATAATAATTTGACAAGTACTTCCTTAATAAGAATGTTTCTGCCGTATCAAGCTATTTACAAGCAGCATTTACTTCTGAATAATATCTATTCATTTTGAATGTTATACAAACCGAATTTTCTTTGTTCAGGTTGATCACGAGTATGTAGATAGCCCTCCATGTCAGAAAAATCTGTCATTTAAAAGTAAATGGTATTAGGTTTCGTTAAAGGTTCTCAAAGCGGGAACAGAAATGCGTAAAATTGAGTAAAAACACAGTAGAACCAATTTTTACAAATTTTTGCTGACATCTGAACTAAAAAGTTCAATAGAAGAATGTTTTCATTTGGAAGTGATATTCAAATTTTTTTCTACGCAGTAGCTTGAAAAGTTTACAAGTTCATTCGCAGCATTCACTGCGATTGCAAAAGTAGCAAATTGTGAAATCATATTGCCTCTAAAAATAGCCAGCTGTCGAACCACCTTGATGATCTTCGGTCATTACACTCCGAAAATAATTTTCTATTGAATTATACTGCAGACAGTGACATTGTGTCATTAACGTCGTTGAAATAAGTGAAGAATGCAATTCTCAAATAAGTGTTGCATTCTTTCTGAGCCTTTTATACAGGCTGGGGAGGAAATGTGTGTTGCATACCCGGAACGCTCATGATTTTTGTATGACTTTTGTGCCCTTTAACAGTTTAAGGTTGCTTGAATTTTCGTCTGAAGCCCGGTATCCAAATCTATTTCCCTCTGCAATTTTCTTTGAATGATTCCTCTCAAGAATAAGAAAGAACAACCTTAACAGATTCTTGGTTTTGCTATCTCTTGCTTATTAGTAACAAAAACAAAGAGATATGATCCATTTTTGCCCTCAATAAATCTGTACATGGTCTTGGATCTTAGCGACAACATCGATTGTATACAATCATAGATCACATCGTAAGTGTTCTCTGAAAGAGTGATCTATGCCTTGTTCAAATAAAAAAAAGTTGCCTGTAATTTCAAAATGAATGTGGCAAATATTAAAAAAAAAAACTTCTTCCAAACTCCAGTTTAAACGAACTATGGAACTAAGTCCAATCTTAGTTGAGTCTAAATGTCCCTTTTAACCGAGGTTTTAAAATGGAAATTTCGGAAGCCTAGTCTAAATCACTAACAACAAAGCCGGGTTTAACTTGCACATAATTTAGACTGCGCCCAACGCTAGTCTATGTGTGTTTTGACTTCCTTTCACGTACACAATAATCACTGCTTTCAGAGACGAGAGTGGCCTTAAAGTTTTACTTCTACGATGTCTACTGCACCCTAAATTCCTTTGATAAGAGGTTAATCTTAGAGATTGTGATTAGGGAAAGAACCAAATTAGTATAAGAAATTTTGATAAACAAGGTTGATTGATAAATCTATTGGATTAAGATATTTAATTGAATTTTTGATTTGCCCTATGTAAGAAGCAGAAGCCTGAGAATTTTAAAGTGCAGCAAAAATTATACTGATTTCTGTACAGAAGAATATGATTTTCTTACGAATCAACCGAACAACTTAGTTTTACATTTACCCACACTTTGGAAGTTTGACAATTCATGTGCTGATTTGGATGCATTTTATTTTGAAATCAATTAGTCATGGGATGATCAAGGCATTTCTTGATTAAATATATAACAAAATAAAACGAAATAAAAATCTCATCCCCTTTTTATGAGACGTTATCTTTCCTTGGCATTTTTAGTAGCAGCAGACCACGTCTCCATGCAACTAAACCCTATGTGAACTTAAACTACTTTAACTCTGTTTTAAAGGAAACCAGCACCCTCCAGTCAAGTAGTAAAAGCTAAGACAGATTTAAACAGAAAAAAGAAAAACGGAATAAGAAAGTGAAACTGTGAAATTTTCTGTTTTTGACACTACCATAGCTATTGGTAACCTCACACTATATTTTGTACACAGAATTTCACATATTCTTTACTTTCTTGAAGAAGGCATATTTTCAGTGGCCTTTTCCCCCAAAAAATATTGTGTGTAGAAAAACACTCATAAATCATATATTTTGAGTTTGGCTTGAGAAAATGCGCAAATCTTAAGCAGCATGAAAATGTTTCAACGTGTGTGTGTAAAACACATATTGAGAGTCTTCCACAAAATGATGTTCATTGCTATTGTAGTGTCAAAAAGTGTCATACAGAAAATTTCATCTAGCAATTACTTTCTTATTTCGCGTCCGATTTCGTTCAGATTTTCGCTGATCTATTTTATTCCGTCTTAGCTTTGATTTAAAAGCTACTTGACTTAAGGTTGCTGAATTCCTTTAACACCTCCGGTCATTCAGAATAAAAAATGGAGTTAAATCCGATTCACATTAGACCTGTGATCCATGGGTGTCGATCCCGGGGGGAGGGGGATGGGGATATCCCAATATTTCGGTCAGGGGGGTGGCCTGTACAATAACGCCCCCCCCCCGAATAATTCACCATGAAAAACATAACAAATTTCATAGCCTCCTATAATCCTCGAAAAACCCACCAAAAGTAAAGACAAAGACAAGGAGAATAAAGAGCAAAGAAACTTTTTTTTTAAAGGAAAGGAAAGTGAAAAGGCTTTCAGCGCTTGCTCGCTTCGCTCTCTCGAATTTTAAGTATCACACCCAATGTGGTTATAATACTGTCTTTATGAAAGCAAATCGGTTTGCATCTTGCCTTTCTATCATTGTTCTACTCGCATTTAATATAGTTTGTTATCTTAACCGATGCCAGTTAATGTTTTTTTCAAGGTTTATTATGAAATGAAACTGGCTTGCATCTTGTCAGTCTATCCATTGTTATACATGTACTATTATAATATAACTACAAGCAGTCGAACGGGAAGAAGACCCATGACTGAAGAAGTTTCATTAGATAATAGCCTGTGACCGGTAGCCTATTCCTATCATACCAAATATGAGAAAGGAGGATGCTGATAAACATGTCAGAAATATTATATTCTTTTACAGCGAGATGTAAAGCTTTTCTTGAATACAGGGAAATGGTACATCATAAAATTCATCTAATTTATTTTGGTGGAAATTCTACGTTTTTTTCAGAAAGAAACAGGGTTTTTGTCGGTAGTTCGCTTCGCTCGCTCATAGAAGCAAAATGTTTAGATGGCAAGCGATGCGCCAAAAAGCATTATTATTTGGCAACTTAAGTGATCAAAACTATTTAGATATATTTGAGGCTATGAAAGAATGTATTTTTTTTTTCCTCACTCGCTGCACTCACTCGAATATGCAATGTAGATATTTTAAAGATCTATATTGGACTTTGATAATATTGAAAATAAACTTCATTCCTAAAAGAATGCGTTTTCCTGCATCTCACCTCCCTCACTTGTAATATTTGCAATACAGCCTGGTTTAGGAAAGTAAACAATTGGACCAGTGAGGTGATGAATTAGTCAAAAATCTTATATTGCTAGCTTGAGTCTACTTTGACGACGAATATTATTTCTTTCATAGCTATAAAGTGGAATTTTTGGTTCGGTCGCTTCGCTCGCTCCCAAAAAAAACAATTAAAAAAAACAAAAAAAGAAAACGAAAAAAAAAAAAAAAACCGGGATGTGGTTCATACTTCATACTCTAAGGAAAGGTTCAATTCCCTAAAGTTCTCATTCAAGTAATGAGGATGTACCTCTGCGATATTGTTTGAAAACGATTTTTTTGCCGTTAATTGGAGAAACGGTAGATTAGACTAATAAGGCAGAGGTATGGGCAGCAGAAATAGTACACCCCCTCCCTGTTTAATTAAATTAGTCTATCCTTCATGTTTGTCCACACCATTTCCCCGCTCGGTCGTTTCGCTCAGCGGTCGAGGATATTCGGCATCAGTCATTTCCCCAACCACGAACACAAATCGACACCTATGCTGTGAGCTAAGAGTTGAGTTTAGAATAATGGATGAAGAATTCGGTCAACATTTTAGTGAGCGAAAGAGTGAGGGCGGGGGAAGAGAAGGCAACACGGAAATCAAAATAATACAGGTCTCACTGGATGGGTTATGTGATATACATGTTGGCCACCAAAGTCCCAAAGATGATAAGTCATTTGGTTCTCTTGTTCCAGTTCTTCATTTTCAGCAGCTTCCTGAGCTTTTTGCAGAACCTCCGCTTTTATACTTGGGAGATGTCTCTCTGAAAATGGAAAAAAAAAGAGGGAAAATAGTCTCAACAGTTTTTAAAGGATACTTTAAATCAAATCTTAAATACGTTCAAATGGAGAGTTTAAGTTTAAAAAACATGCTTCTTCTGTTTTCATCCAAAGTGAGAAAGAAATTGTTCAAAGTATTCAAAGCATCTGCCCATTATAGCACATAAGCCGACATAGAAACCGGTAATACCCATTCCTTTTGTTGTTAATGCCTCATGGCGAACAGAAATTATATCGAATTAGTGACGAAGAGAAGGATTGTTACCCTTTGTTTTCCTCTTATCCACTATAAAGCAGGGCTCCGAAGAGTCGGGGTATTTTGTTTGCTTTCTGTGACCCCCTGTCATGAAGGATAAAGTCTATATCCACCAAAGGGAGTTTGAAATACAAACACACACACGCACACACACAAACACACACACAAAAAACATCCTTTCCCCTTCATCAGACGATGCTGGATGGACATTCCTGTTTAATCATTTTAATTAATCAGTTTGAAAATACTTCTTCCCCGAAAGAAAGGATAATAAAGTAATATAATGTCGAACTTGTACAGGAAATGTACAAATAGGTCTTAGTTCCTAATCCTTCGGAAAACATACTGAAGGTGATGAAAAAGGGCTTACGTTCATGGTCAAGACGAGAGGTTCGTTCCTGGCGTGGAAAAGATCAAATTATAAAATGAATTCCGAAAATCATTCTTCATGGATCATAAAATTCCAAATGAAAATAACTCTTCTTAAGGATTTATTACCCCCTGTTACAACAATTAGGCCTACATTAACCTTTCCTTTGCAGAGCATTCAAGTATTACTACTGTATTCCAAGATTAGAGGAAAATTTCATGTTTTCTAACTTTCATAACTATTTCAATGTATTCGTTTACCATAGATTTTCCTATGGACATGATGAAGCGAGTTCACCAATGAAATAATGCTTGGATATTTTTTTCATCGGCTTGATAATGTTTTAGTAGTGAATATGTTAAATATGACGGAGAAATACCGTTTGGAAAGATGATGCAATAGTAGAAGAAGTACTGATGCAAGTGATAATGACAGCTATAGCTATAAGCTTGAATTCAATTAGGAAGTGGGTATGTGTACAAATGTTTAAATAAGAAAATCTAAACGGAGAATTAGATGTTTATAAGAAATTTAGTCAGCTAAAAGCAAGAAGTCTTATTACCTCATAAAATTTGTGTTGAACTGCCGACGCCATCGATCTGGTCGCTCTGACTAATTCGTCTGTTTTTCAGAAACACGGCCAATATTAAGAAAATAAGTCAATCATAACACGTAATGAAATAAAATCAATTTCACAGGATCGTGCTAATGAGTTCCATAGGGGTTAATCAGACATTAATAAGCCATCAGACACCAAATATCAACACTGAACGTAAATCGCACTCTTGTATGCAACTAAAACATGCAAAAATTTAGGTGTCATTTGTGACGATAACGACACTTTTGAAAAGCTTGTTTCACAGAAATGTCGCTCAACATCACTCGGATTGTACAAAGTTGTACAAAATAGGCAAAATTCGAACTTTTAGATAGATCCACTGAATGACTAATTCATCCTTTTTATGTGTCATTTCAATGTTTGTATTAGTTTGCTCTTTGGTCTGTCATCTTCCCGAATTCAAAGACTACAACTTTCTTCAGAAACATGAATCAATATCCCCAGTCGCAAGATATCGCAATTGGTTGCCCATCCCAGTTTAAAGTACTCTAGTCACTTATCAGTGTTTACATCAGTGGGTTCCATTTAACTTATTGACTTGGTAACTCGATATAAACCAGAAAGAATGCCACGCTCCAGTAGCAGGTCTCTCCTTTAGGGACTTTGTGTTCCACAAACCATGACAAAGTCATATGGAGAAAGGTCATTTTCATTCGTAGCCACTATTTTGTGAACAAGTTTGTGAACATTTGAAAATTATTAAAATTAAGTAAATTATTAAAACATATGACACCTTCACCAGTTCATTAAAACACATTTATTGACCTTTGTAAAAAGGGCAAATCATGAACCCAGTGCACCTCTTCTAAAACTTCTTTGTACTCTATTTAGTCCGTGGGCCAGAGGGTGCTACCGTGCACCCCCCCCCCCTACCCTCCGCCTTGGGTATCATTTTGTTCATTAGTATATCCAGTGTAAGAAAAACAAATGCTTCCAGGACTAAACTCATTTGCATTTTGTTTTTTTAAAGCCATTCCTTAAACCAATGTAAAAATCAACGTTTTTCAAATTTTGACCCTATTCTTGAGGTATGCCATTTTCAAAAATTTTAAATGGGCTCTGTCTCAACCAAAATAGGCTAAATTTTGTTGAGCTTTCTATCATATAGTCTTCATTTTATTAGTAATCAGAATGCAAAATTTTAACCATTTATATTATCATTCTCATATGCAAATTAGGCCATGAAATTCGCATATCATTAAATGTGGAGATTTCCTGTTTCAAATATTTTCAAAAATCGATTTCAAGTTTTATTTTCTTTTTCATGCACTAACAATATTTTTTTTTTCTGTCAAACATCACATCATTCTCTTCATCTTTATCTCTACTTATGCAAAATGTTGTTTCCAAGGTCATATGTCCCCCTAGGCTATGTTTCCAGCCCCTTTTCGAACTAAGGTCAAGGTACTTTTTTTCGAGGTTTTTGCCTGTCTTTTAGGTTCCAGCTATGGAACGTACCTGAAATGTCCACTAGATATTACCAAAATTTCATTAAAGGTATTGGCTAACTTTGTGAGCAGCTGATTTAAAAAATTCTCAAACTAAGATGAAACATGTGTATGAGTACTTGTATTTATACTCAAAAACCCTGAAACCAACCATAATTTGGAAGGAAAAGCTGTACGTTAGACGCAAACCGCGATTTTATTAGCTTTGGTCTCGAGAGACACTGAACTAAGAGGACCTTTTGCACGAATTAAAAAATACCGTTACTTGCCTTCCGCCGCGTGATACGTCAATACACACAGAGCGGTCCGTTGAGTCATGTGCGCATGCGCACTCCTTACGTTGGGTCTATGCAACCGACCCTCGTATATTTTTCAAACATTGGTTCACATTTCTAATATTTAAAAATACTTCCCGTGGATATTATGCTCTGAAACTTTCACACTGGTATTTTTACACTATAACCCTAATGTTTATCTCATTTTTAAGTAAAAAAATGATTTTTTTTTTTAAAATCGTAACAATATTAGCCAATGCCTTTAATTATTGAGTAATGCTTTTTCCTTATTAGTAGAAGGCCAGTACATGTTTTCTTTTTCAATAGATATATATATATATATATATAAATATATATATTTTTTTTTTTTTTTTTTTTTTTTTTACTGCTGAACCCATTGTTAATATAACATGAATAGCATATAAGTGAACATCAATATTGTGTTATGTATTTATCGATCCATTTTGGATGACTATGTGAGCAGTTGTTATTCCTTTGATAATTAGAAACATAGCTATAAGTTAGAAGCTGAAACCAATAATTTTCAAAATCAATTGGCCTGTAATACCACCACAATTTAATACATATTAAATATAACATAGGTTTGGCCTTCATTTCCAGCCCTTATTCTGAGATGTTCTGATACGAATTCATGAGTAACTTAACCCATGGTATAGTTAGCGGTTTCAATAGGAGATATTACGTGTACGTTGTATTAAAAACTCAGTAGAAGAAATCACTTGTATAAAAATGGCAATTTATGGTATCTTTCAATCAAGCATATTATCAATCGGAGAAATATTATTAGTCTATACATACAGCCCTCACTGTAGTCTAGATAACAGCCCATTCACGATAATGTGTTGATACACTTCAAAATAGTCTTACATTGTATACTTACTATATGAAATTTGCATAATGATAATCATCCTTCAAGGTATCTTGCTTATTACACATCCATATTCCATTTATAGCAAACATTACCATTATCATTGCATTTACAATTTTTACCGACTGACACTGAATGAAAGAATATTTTAACAGTTAATGGCCTTACCGTATTCATCATTGGGTGGACAGTTGCCCCCCCCCCCCCCCCCCCCCCCGCTGCGTATAAAATTGTATTTTTATTGTGAAGTTTCCCAAAATTCCACCCAAAGTGTGCACCAAATCCTTCATTTCAACTTTAAAACTGCAAAGGGATTTTTTTTTTCTTCTGGGCGGAGAAAAGAATCTGTAAAATATTTGAGGGAACAAGCATGCAAAGTATAGTAAAGTGACCGAACAGGGGAAGGGTGTTGAACGGATCAAGTTCAAGTTCAAGTTCAAGTTCAGGATATATCCCCCCCCCCCCCCCTTCCCAAAAGATCATATGTTCAAAGATGCTTGGAAGGAAGGTGATCTTCTTAATAGAAGGAGACGCAAATGTTTTCACTTCAAAGAACGGAAAGGAAACACTACAGAAGAGGTATCAGACTTAAAGTCAGGTCAAGAAGAAACAGAATTGGCGAGTGGTTTTCTACTGCAGTTAGGCTATAGCAAGGAACAATGACATGACTATGTGCAAGTCAGGAGACCAGACAGCAACATCTTGTAGCACGACACCATATTGTAGCAAGACATTTGTCTATAATAATGCATTTGAAAAACTTCAGAAGGTCGCAAACGGTATGAACTAAAATTTGTTTTGGTCTAGAGCACTAAGTTATACAACACCTTTGTAATATTCGTTGCGGATATGTCAGTTCGAGATGTGTTATCCTAAACATTTTGTCAAGTATCAGTGTAAGTAGACCATAACATTATCAATCAATCAATCAATCAGTCAAGTAGGGTAGAACTCCTAAGATTCACGGAGTGCATCCTGAAGGAAGTCCTCCTAGGTCTTCCTCTTGCATATCCAAGAAGAGTTTCCACAGGGCCACTGAGTGTACTATGAGCTCTGCACGTGGTTAGGCATTACCCGAAAGACTCTCCTCTTGGTCACTTTTGAAGGTTTCTGTACAGTTCAGAGTTCCTCATTCTCGTTGCGATCTGGTTGACGCTCAGAGCCGTCCTCAACATTCTTGTGTAGCACCCATTCACCATCTGAGTTAGTCTTTTTGTAATGGTCTAGGTATCTGACCCATACAACAAAACAGACTCCACTGTTCCTGTGAAGAGACATATATCTTTAAGTCCCTACGGAGGCCTGAAATCCTCTACCAATATGTAACTGGCTTCCCACCAGCACTCACGATGCCCTCTGGCTCCAAGATGTTCTCCACCAGATAGCCTTGCTCTCATTTATCCGCACTCCTGCATTCATAGATACCTCCTCAACCTCCCGTGATAACTCATCTGCCTCCATTTACTCTGTTTGTTTGTCACCAGAACTATGTCGTCAGCAAGCTGAAATACTCTTAGCCTTATATCTCACACTCCGAACCGAAGTTACAGGGAAGCCAGAGTTCTGGTGGTTCCTTAGTGCAATGCATATAAATAGTCATGATGACAAAGAAGTATGGGGCTGATGAATCACCTTGGAGTTCTGGTGTTTGCGTTGTTTTTATAAGGGAGGGGATTCCGTAAGCCCGCAGAATCTTCATCAGGCAGTCAAAGGACTTTCTGAAGTCAATGAATACCATGACAATGCAGAGTCTCTTCTCTCTCTGGCACCCTCAGGAATCGTCCTATAGAATGTGACTGGTGGTGGATCTTCCCTTTAATCTGAAGCCATTCTGGTTGTATCTGAGCTTTGTGTAAATCTCTTGGTCAATACGGTTCAGAATCATCCTGTTGAGGGTCTTTGCAAAGTGACATCAGCGAGATTCCCCCTGTTGTTGTTGATAAGGGAGGTCGCGTTTCTTTGGTACGGAGATGATGTAACTAATCCTCCATCGATCTGGGACAACACCATTCTCCCGTGCCAGATTACCGAATTTTGGTGATGATATCACCAAAATCACACCTCTTCATCACCTCCGATACCACTCCACCCACTCCAAACGCCTTAGCCTCCTTGATTCTCCGTCTCGATATCCGTATGATTGAATAGATGCCTGATCTCCATGATGTTCTGGGCCGAGGCAGGGGGTTGTCCTAGTAGGGTCTTAAAATGTTCCAGCCCTTTCCCCTTCCTATCCTATACCTTGGGTCTCACTAGAACTCCCTCTCTTCTTCCCCATGGTTTCCTTGGTGATCATCCAGCTCTTCTTAGTCTTACACATGTCTGCTATTCTCCCAACTCTTTTGATCTTCTCAATCAGCACCTCCTCCCTCTTCTCAGTGTAGCTGCCGCAACACACTCTTTCACTACTCTGAAGGATCAGCATGGAAATCATCCCTGGTAGCTCTAAGGTGTTCTCTGGCTGCACACACTCTGGGATCGTCAGAGTAGTCTTTCTCATCTTCCTCTTCCTTTCCAGCACCAGGGTCTCTCCTGATTCTGCTTCTGCAGTGATGAAAAATCCATACCTCCTTGTCGCACACTCACTCCTTGTCTCCTACTTGCAGTCATCATTTCCTCTACACAAAACATTGAAGCTGCACCTCAGCTCCACAGTGTATTTCACTTGTAGCTCCCGATCTTCCTTGAACGCTACCCAATCATAGGCAATTCTTCAGGGCTCAGCTTTGCTCTTTCTTAAGCTCTCCATCGCTCATAACAAGCCGAATGATCACTGCCCAATGGACTGAAGTAATTGTAGGGCTCTTTGTCTTTGTCCAGAACACTTTTCCTCCACTTCTGTGGACCAAAACTTCCTGCTGAAGATCCTATGGGCTTAATGAATCTTCAAGGCAGTGGGCCTGATATCCCTGATAGGCTCAAATACCAGAGCCAAAGTCATCAAACGTGATGGGAAGACAGAGTTCGTTGATATACTTGCTCGAGTACCCTGGGTTGATACATTAGCTCTATACATCTTTGTCATGCGTCTGGCACTCGATAACCACCACCCCTCTGGTTTCACTGTAACTCCGGCTCGGACTTGGGAGCAAAGATCGGGAACACACAGGAGGATGTTGTGGATAAGGTGAAGAAGGACTGGGCAGCATACCACAGCGTGAAGTCTGTATGGAAACCACACCTCTGTAAAAACTGAAAGATATGCCTCTTCACAGCACAGTGGAGTTTGTTTTGTTGTACGGGTCAGAGACCGGGACCCTTACTAAAAGACTTCAGATGAGGGATAGGTGATACACAAGAATGTTGAGGACGGCTCTGAGCGGCAACCAGATTGCAAGGAGAATGAGGATCTTTGAGCTGTACGGAAACCTTACAAATGTAATGTCAGCTCAAAAGTGACTCAGAGGAGATTGAAGCTCTCAGGTCTTGCTCAAAGGCATCCATAGCTCAGGGTCCACTCATTGGCCATGTATAAAACTTTCAAAGATATGCAAGAAGAGGAAGACCTAGGAGGACATATCGATTCAGTAAGGATGGGCACTGGTCTCCGGGAGAGGGGAGGCATCACTGAACGCATGAATGACAAAGGAAATAACTTATCCATGAATGTCGTGAGTTCTACGCAACCTGATTGATGGAGTGATGACATTACAGTTTATACGAAACGAATATTAAATATTTCGTGTTTAGGATTACACTTCTCAAATGAACATATCAGCAACGGATGTTACAAAGGCACAGTATATCATACCGCTCTAAAAAAAAAAAAAGTAAAAAGGGTAGCCCATCCTTTTCTGAAAGTCACCTTCCTTGCAAGCAGCTTTTGAAGCATATCAAATTGTATGTGTATGTGTGTGTGTGTGTGGGGGGGGGGGTACATCCGTCCCACCCCCTTCCCCTACTTTGTCGCGTTTGTTTCCCCACATATTTCACACATTCTTATCCCCGCCCCAAGCAAAAAATCCTTTTGCACTTTTAAAGTTGAAATTGAAAGATGTAGCGCACACTTTGGGTGGACTTTTTGGATTTTTCAATAAAAAGTAGGATTCGTACGAAGGAGAGAGGATGTAACTGCTCCCCCCCCCCCCCCCCTCCTCGGTGTTTGGTACAGCCATGAACTGTTGGAATATTCTTTCATTCAGTCTCAATCTTTGAAAATTGCTAATGCAGTATGAATACAATTGGATGTATAATGATAAGGATGCATGATAGGTTCATAACATGTTAAGAATACTTTGAAAGTCACTCGAAAAGTGATGGAGGAGACAGAGCTAGATTCAGGAAGGAGACTGACAGCACGTACGCTGAGAAAACGGTGGCCGACAATCCAAGCCGAAGAGTTCCCGGCTCGAAACCCGTATTCATGCGTCAAGCAGATGTACCCAATGCGGAGCGGAACCAGCAGACAGGAGAGGAGATCTATCTTACCCTTTCCAAGTCAACTGCTCCCGAAAGGATCATGGGTATACAAAAGGTGGGTGATTGTGGCGAATATATCTCAAAGACAGAGAACCCAGACTACCCTTATTAGCTCAAGGTTAGAGAATGAGAGGTGTAAACGTCCCCATTTTTGACACCAACCCCTTTTCTAAGGGAGAAGAGTGAAAATCTCCTTAGACTTACAATTAATTTGTAGATTTCTACAAAGCATTCGACACTCTAGAATGGAATTTCATAAATGAATGTTTAGAAACATATGGATTTAACACAATGTTCAGGCAACGGGTTTCAGTTTTATATACACAGATTTCAAATTGTGTTCTTTTGAGTAGACATTTCACAGAAACATTTTTTCCTCTAGAGGGATAAGACAAGGCTGTCCATTATCTGCTCTACTTTTTATTTTGGCCATTGAAGTAGTTAGTAATAAGATAAGAAGTGATGGTGGTATAAAAGGAATTTGTGTTGGAGAAAAATCTAAAGAAATAAAGATAAATCAGCTAGGTGACGATATGACACTATTCATTCAAAATATTTGCTCAGGAAATAAAGCTGTGCAGTATATCACAAATTTTGGAAATTTTTCAGGTATTGTATCAAATAAGGATAAAACACAGGCAATGTGGTTAGGGGAAGAGAAACCTTTAGAGATGATAAGTGGTATTCCATGGGCTGAGAGTTATGTTAAAGCTCTTGGCATATTCTTTTCAAGAAATGAATCCTTTAGTTGCGATCTGAATTGGTCAAAAGACAAAATAGATAAAATAGAAACATTACTGAACATTTGCAAACAGCAAAATCTTACATATAAACGCAAGATAACTATTTTAAAAATATTAATATTATCAAAATTTGTATATACTGCTCAAATTATCTTTTGTCCTAATGATTTGATCAAGAGAATCGATAAGTTGATGATGAGCTTTCTTTGGGGATCTAAAGTTCATAAAGTAAAGAGGGCTAACGTAGTTAATGATCTGTCAAAAGGTGGATTAAATATGTTAGATATAGGCTTACAAATCAACAATTTTAAGCTAAAATGGCTATTCAGATATTTCGATGATACAAAATTAAAAAAAGGAAATGGATGTTTGATTACTGGTTTGATAAACTAGGTGCAAGTTTCATTATAAGAAATTATAAGTGTGGTCCAAAACATGTTTTGTCTTTGAAAACAATTCTCAAGTTTTATCGTGAAATATTATATGTCTACTTTACTTTGAAAAAATAAAAACTGCTCAAGGATAATACAAAGATTATCTCAAGTGCAGAAATTTGCAAATAATTGTTATGGTTTAATGATAGCATCAGACACAATGGAAGGATGTTGTTATTCAGGAATTGCATACGGTCAAATATTTTATTCGTAGGTGATTTGGTATCTAAGAATACCTTCCTTACAGTAAACGAACTAAAAGATAAGTTGGTAAATCTTGATGGACAATGGTTGCCAGAGTATACATTGCGGCATTGCAAAAAAAAAAACAAATAAAAAACAAACAAACAAACAAAAAACAAACAAACTGGAGAGAAAATTTAAAAGAAAAACAATCTGTTTTTATTTAGAAGATTTAAGAACAACTGTTCGAAGAATGAATCCTGTATGCCATCTGGACCTACATCACTTACTAGTAGTTCTAGTGTGAAACAAATTTATCAATAGCTGTTGCAGTTAAATACTGAAACATCAATGGCACAATTATTTTGGAGAGAAATGGTCGTAGAAGAGAAAAAAACACCCTTGGACATATACGTGGACACTAAAACTTTAAAAAATGAAAGATAATATCATTGCCCATTTTAATTTTAGATTTATGTACAACTTATTGCCAACACTTTCTAATTTAAAGAAATGGAATATGAGAAGTAGTGATATCTGTGATGAATGTGACCAGATAGGAGACTTATTACATATGTTTTAGTTTTTGCTCGGAAGTTAAAATGTTTTGGAAATATATAGAAGCATATATAAGAAAAGATATAAAAGGAAAGAAAATGTATTTATGAAGCTGACGAAATGGAATTTTATGTTGAACAACTTGTGAAATATATGTTTGTATTATGTATTTTATTTTAATAAAGAAGACCAGATTTGGTTTTAAAAAGAATTGAAGTGTGGCATCAACACATTATCATGAATCGGCTGTTATCTAGACTACAGTGAGGAATGGATGTATAGACTAATAATATTTCTCCGATTGATAATATGCTTGATTGAAAGATACCATAAATTGTCATTTTATACAAGTGATTTCCTCTACTGAGTTTTTAATACAACGTACATGTAATATCTCCTATTGAAACCGCTAACTATACCATGGGTTAAGTTACTCATGAATTCGTATCAGAACATCTCAGAATAAGGGCTGGAAATGAAGGCTATGTATTAAATTGTGGTGGTATTACAAGCCAATTGATTTTGAAAATTATTGGTTTCAGCTTCTAACTAATAGCCTAGGGGAACATGTGACCTTGGAAACATTATTTTTCCATAAGTAGAGATAAATTTGAAGAGAATGATGTGATGTTTGGCAGAAAATATTTTATTGGTTTTGCATGAAAAAGAAAATAAAATTTGAAATCGATTTTTGAAAATATTTGAAACAGGAAATCTCCATATTTAATGATATGCAAATTTCATGGCCTAATTTGCATATGAGAATAACAATATAAATAAACAAAATTATGCATGCTGATTGTTAAAGAGATGAAGACTATATGATAGAAAGTTTAACAAAATTGAGTTTATTTTAGTTGAGATAGAGCCCATTTAAAATCTTTAAACATGGCATACCTCAAGAAAAGGGTCAAAATTTGAAAATCATGGATTTTGACATTGATTTGAAGTATGGCTTAAAAACATAATGCAAATGAGTTTATTCCTGGAAACATTCGTTTTTTTTACACTAGAGATACTAACGAACAAAATGATACGCAAGACGGAGGGTCAGAGGGGGGGGGGTGCACAAACAATGATAGAGACATGCAATTATGCATGTGTTAAGTGCTATACCAAAATATTTGTTTTAATTTTCAATATTTTCATTATCATTATTGTTAGATTTATCATTATCATTACCAGCATTAATCGTTTTGTAGCCGCACAGTTTTAGTGAAAGAAAATCATTAAGGTATAAACGGAGAAGCCAAACTGATGCACGGACACTATGTTTCCTTTTTGACTATTCTAGGTTTATTAATTTTTTAAGGAGAGGGTTTATTATGTTTTTTGACAGAATAAACAGTCGAATTATCATTTCCCCCCAGAAACATTTGATTTGTTTTCAGTAATCACAACGAGCGCAGTCACGTTGTGTAACTCTGGGAAATACAGTGCGTCCCCAAAAAATGTCCACAAACATTGAAACAATTCTTGCCATCTTAGCATTTCAAAATATTTTGATGAAATTTTCATATCTGTGGATAGCAGCCCAGCGTCACTTTTATCAAATGCCATCCAAAAATCTAAAACTTTTTTTTTACGCTTGAGTGAACAGACACACCTACGTAGCCAGGGGGTGGGGCGATGGGGGCGGTCGCCCCTCACCAACGTCCCCCCCCCAAAAAAAAAAAAAAAGGGAAGAAAAATAAAGAAAAAGCGTGAGCGAGGAAAGAAATAAAGTAAGAAAACGTATGAAAAGTGGGAGGAGACAAGGAACAATGAACATTAATATTGGTATGATCGGGCTAAGGCGCGGCCATGCTACTAACATTGTGATTTATGATAATGTAATGATTATGACTTGTGATAATGTGATTAGTAGTTTAAGTTTCAAATTAACCGTGTTTTTAATGATATAGTAGTTGTAATAAACATAACCATGCAGCTGGAAATTACAAATGGAAATGATAAATAAACGTCGGAGCTTCCGCGCTTCGCGCGGGAGGGGGGAAACTCCCCCTCCCTGCACCCTTCCCTTAGGGGGCACCCTTAGTATGTGATTCGCATGTCACTAAACAGACATACCTTTGTGAAAGGGTGCAAAATCTGAGCTTGACAATAATTCATATTTGTTCTGGTTAGTATCAGTGAGTTTTAGAATGTTATTGTAACTTCTGAAGGCTTAGAATTTTTTATATTTTGATAATTTTACAACAATTTAAACATAGACATCATTCGTTGTGTGCATGTTGTGACATTTCTCATTAAACATTTCAAGCTTTAGAGAGGTTTTGAATACTTAATTGGTTGTTTTGTAATATTGATTCTAACAACCTGTAAGTTTTTACCATGAAAGCTGCACATTTTGGATAACAGCTGAAAAGGAGAAGGAAATTAATAATAACAATTATCGACGCTTATATAACGCCGGTATCTGCCAGGTCCTGACGCTCGTGGAGCTCAACTTACCCGTACATTTTACTTAACACACTTTCAAGGGGCATTTTGAAATACTATCTTTATCTTTATATGATAAAACTTGATTTGCAATATACACTGCTCTGTCTTTCTCATTTGTGAACGAGCAAAGCGGGCGAGAAAAAAAAAAGCCAAGTATTTTTGCTGAAAACTATGGTATTTGCAGTATATTTAGAGTTGCCAGTAATGATAAAGGCAACCGCAAATTCATTTTATGGATGATCCATCATCATGTTATTCCCCTTTCTCTGTAGTTTTTTTTTATTCAGTGCATTTTTTTCAGTGCATTTTTTTTCTTTTAGTTAGGTCTTATAACGACCGATAATTCATTTGAGGAAATTTTTCAAATTGAATGGTTAAGTGTAATACCACCAGGAATAGGAGAACAGATAAGACTTTATGGTTACAACATACTTGAAATGCTTTGCGCGAGATATAATAAATGCGAGCATAGCGAACGAGCTTTGGAACGAAAAAGTAGAATTGTTGGAGGCGCTTTGGAGCAGGAAGGGGCCCTTCCTGTCTCCTGCTTTTCCAGAGACGTATCAGCACGAACTTAGCTGGCTACTTTTTTTCTCAAATCGAGTGGTTCAACCCTGGAACAGCTTACCACATAACATAGTGTCTGCACCCTCTGTGGCTACTTTTAAGAAAACACTGAGAACCCTTCCCATAGGACAAGAGGGTTAATCAACCAAGCATACCAAGTACCTTTGGATCATGGCTACAATGTAGGTTTCAATGAAAGCAACTCATATTGGCTTGTTCTGTCATGGCTAGAGGGCTTTGATTTTTACAGAAACTGTTTGGATCGTGAATCTAACACGCAGCAAAAGTAAAGTACTAACAAATCAGATATTACCAATGGCGAAAGAAATTTGGTGTGAAAAACAATATCACCCGTACAAAGTCAGTGATCAAGTTTCGAAGCCATTTGAAATCTAAACAGATGTAGAGGTGAAGTATGAGCTGCTTAGATGTATGTATTTGTATTGTGCATTATAATTATACTAAGTGCCAAATCCCAGACGGTCACTGCACATCGTCAGCCGTTTAAAGAGTACGTTGAGGACAGAATCATTAAGACTATATAAATATGCAAAATTTTGATTTATTTACAGCTTAAATTCCTAGGTTTACGTTGGGCTCTGCCTCTTTATATATGTTAATATTCATCATTTTGTGCGGGGCTCACCAGTTCAGTACCATTATGTTTAATGCAACTTCTAATGTGTGGGACTTAATGGGCGTAATCTGTTAGCAGTGCCTTTGCTTAAATTATTGGTGTAATGATAGTTGTAGTGAGTTGTCCCATAAGATCTTTTAAGACCCATGAGGGAGAGAGTCATGTTATCCATCATTAAAACTGCAGATAAACTCCGGGCCAATGATGATGATGGTACCATTACGATGGCGACACCACTTTACAGCACCACAGTTTCTTCTCTTAGGTTGGACACCAGACAACATGCTCCTTTTTTCGTCGCCACAAGATCTTGCAATACTCTTCCACTTATGTATTACAATTTACAAAATACAAAAAAAAAAAAAGTTTTAAAAGTTGTTAACATATCAAGTAAGACACTATCATAAATAAAAAGGGTGCTTAATGTACTGATCTTACATTAACATATGGGGAAATTGGACATACCAAAGAGGAAAAGGGTACGTATCAGAGGAAAATGAGGGTATGTATCAGATTTTTGATAGGGCATTCTGCAGAGGAGGAATCGCACTATATGAGAAACGAAAAGAGGAATTCAAAGCAGGCAATAATCACATTTAACAAGGGGCTTTCATCGGTGTAAAAAGCGTACTTCTCAGAAGGGAAAAGTGCGCTATCAAAAAGGAAAAGGGGCACTAATCAGGCACAAAAGGGCGCACTTTTAGGTTTTAAGAAGGGTAAACTACTGCCTGGTTTACATTTGGATTACGATCAGCGTACGAAGCCCGTATTTTGCCCGTAACCCCCTATCCGTGCGGCAGACAGGCGACGACCGTAATATTTCACGAGCTCCGCAGCCTCTACGATTTTGTATCGCAAAGAGTTATACAAATTCGAAATATCATAAGCCCGTAGCCCGTATATATCGAAGGCAGCATTGCACAATTCCCGCATTGGCATCGCACGGAACACCCGCGGCTATACGGACACCGCGCAATGTCTTAGAGAAAGCGGGCTTACACTGAACACGTTTGAAAAGGGGTCTTTTCTTGGGTAAAAAGGGCACTTTTTGGTGCTTCGAAAAGTGGGGAGGGGAACTGTGCCCCCTCCCCCCCCCCCCCCAGAATGAGTATATGATTGGTTAACTACTTTTCTGATTGATGGAATGATTAACTGACCTATTTATGTTATGATTGAGAAATTGCCTGATCTTGCTGCATGACTATTTTTATGACACCCAAATTATGCCAGCTTAAACATTAAAACTTACCGAAAATTAACAAAACTATCAAAAAAGTATGCGATTGCTCACTCAAGTATGACATGTTAAATGGATATGACATAACATAAACACAACAATGTCCACTCATAAATCGCCAGAAAGCCCCCCAGAAGATCAAAATCAAACGCATCCACAGTTAACACTACTGTCCGCTTCGCTGATAGCAACCACCACAAACACCCATTTTTGTGAAGTGGATTTTGCACCCTCGCTCAAGCGTAAATACTCTTGAGGATTTTTAGTGGGATTTGAAGAATCTGAAGAATCTTTGGGCTATCTACCGTTATGAAAATTTCCTGAAAATATTTTGAAACGCTCAGATGTCATTTTTTTCCCAACTGTACACTTTTTTTTTTTTGGGGGGGGGGGGGGGGAGCACTGTACATAGAGTACCTGTTGGGGCTGAATGAATGGCATGGTCATCCTTTTTTCGCCACTTCGAAATGTCCCTTGTATAGATCATATCTTGCTCCACTCCGACAGTACTTGCTTCCCCAGGTTCAAACCTGAAATAATGTATGTGATATTATTTACCTGGCCTAAAGATAGAAATAAAAGGAATCAAAACAAAAGATTTCTACATGTTTTGGGGCTTTTTTTTGGGGGGGGGGGGGAGGGGAGGAGGGGGAGCACTGTACATAGAGTAACTGTTGGGGCTGACTGAACGGCATGGTCATCCTTTTTTCGCCATTTCGAAATGTCCCTTGTATAGATCATATCTTGCTCCACTCCGACAGTACTTGCTTCCCCAGGTTCAAACCTGAAATAATGTATGTGATATTATTTACCTGGCCTAAAGAGAGAGAGAGAAAAAAAGGGATCAGAACAAAAGATTTCTACATGTTTTCTCTCATTAACAATGGAATCCTGGATGTTGGTTCCCGAGATTTTTAAATTTTGCAGTTATTGGAGGAAATGAAATTAATGATGATCATCAGGCTAATAACAAGAATGATAAAATGATGAAAAAATAATGATAATGATAATAGTGATAACAATAATTGTAATAAATAGTAATAGAACAGTGGTGCAGAACATAATGTATATTCTCAAATTTGCACGGTATACAGAGTCTTTATTACAAGTAAAATCACAAAGGACTAAGTGATGAGCATAAAAACAGCTACGACATTGATAAAATAATAATAATAATAATAATAACAATAATAATAGTAATAATGATAATAATGATGATAATAATAATAATAACTACAATAATAATAATAACAATAATAATAATAATAATAATGATAATAATAATAATAATAATAATGATAATAATGATAATACTAATAATGGTGAATTCTGGTACAGCGCTCAGGACAGTTACGTCGTGACGCTCATCTCATGGCACTCCAACACTATTACCCCGGTCATAGCTTCATGGCGAAATAAGGAGTGCTCTAGCATTTTGGCCCGAATTCACAAAGGTGGTTTCAGTCAAAACCATGGTTCAAACCATGGTTTTAAACCGTTTTAAACCACGGTTCAGACCACGGTTTCAAAACTGCGTTTCACAAAGGTGGTTTCAAGTGAAACCATGGTTTCTTCCCCCGATTTTACGTCATAATTTTGAGTCAACTCTTTGGGGTGGTCTGTATCTGTGGTTTCAGATGAAACCATGGTTTTAACCTGGTTTTAACCAATCAGAGTGCAGCATTTTGTGCAGCAGACAGCCATCGGTCAAGCGTAGCGGAAAGAAGTTTTTTTGGGGCAGCAAGACTTGAGGAGCGAAGCCTTTTTTTCCCGAGCCCTAGCTAGAACGAAATCGTGAGTAATTTACCGATTCCTAGAGATTTCTAATCAGAAATTCTCTTTTCTTCATATTTGTACGTATTTTGTTGTACAGAAAAGTAAATTTGATGATATATAAGCATGATGTTTGGAGCAGAGCGCCAGTGTGAAGCTCAGTGGAACATAAGACTGGATCGAGATCGAGTAAGGCCGGAGACGTGGAGTAAGACTTGAACTCGGGTCTCAGCTAATAATATCCAGCCTGCATTAATAAATGGACGTTCATTAAAATTGAAAAATTATTGCACATTTCACTTTGGTGCTATAATGCACGTTCATATCCACACGCGACACACGTAGATCTAAGTTAGGCCTATTTCCAGTTGAATTGAAAATGAAATGAATGAATCGGCTTCAAATTTCACAGAGCATGGATGGTCAGCAACATGTCAGTGATATGTGTACTGTGATAGACTCAAATGTAGATTCGAGTCTAAAATCTAGATCTGTTCAAATTTTCACGTGAATTTGAATAAAGTCTTTCCAAGGGAATGTCTTTGCTCAGTATCCCCCCCCCCCCCCCTTGCCAGGCCCTGCTGCGCGCTGTGTGATACGTGTTTCGCTCTCTGCATCAGTGCATGCAGATTCTGCTTTCTGTTCCTAAACTGAAGCTGGAATCTACATGTACATAAATGAATCATGTCATACTTGATAACTCTACCGATCTAGGCGGTATACATGGTATAGACCACCGGTAGGTCAAAACGGTGTTTTGAATAGCGAAACTAATTGCCGACGCAAACGCGAAATATACTGACTTAGATCTTCTATAATAGCAAAGAAAAGCTTTGATTTTACTTACCAGCAATGTTCCTGAGGCTCTTTCTGCTTCATATCTGATAATTGAACTGAAAATGGTGAATTTTAAGAAGAAAACTGACGCTTAACAGACTCGCAGCATTCCGTTGAGTAACCAATAGAAAAGCATGCTATGCAGTTTCGGTACAGAATTGTCACTTTTGTGGGACGAGGTCAGTTCATTGACCATGTACACAGGATGAGTGGTATAGACTACCGCTTTTCATGGAATTTGACACTTCCCTTGCTGTACATGCTAAAAACACACCAAAAAATGTAGTAATAGGGGTCTAGTAATCTGTGATGTAGCAATCTAAGTTTTTGCTAACTTTACATGTAGACCCATCTATAATGTGGGATAACACAGGAAAGTTTGTAAAAATTAAAATTGTTGGCTTAAGGATGGCACAAATGCGCACATGAAGTGAAGCGAAGCATCGGAGGACCGTACTGAGCAACAAAATCGGAATGTACATCAATAATTCATGTACATGTAGGCCCAGGTTAATGATAAGAATAGTGGAAGATTATTATTTCCAATAATTCTTGCCTTCAATATTTCATATTGCCTCTAATTCCAACGTTATTTCACATACAAAGAGCTGACAGAAAACAGCAAGGTCTCTTAGACCGGAGGAATCCATTTGAATGCACTCTGCCTCATCAGCATGTTTGAAGGAAATCTGAACACTGAACGAAATGATCCACAATAGCTACCTTTAATCTTGCAGGTATTGACTGCTCTATTTTTTTTTAAATATTAGTTGTTTCCCCCCCTGGATTTGTGTTTTTAATTGTTTATCATCTCTCTCTCTCTCTCTCTCTTTTTTTTTTTTTGGGGGGGGGAGGTGGAATCTTTAAATTATAAGTGGGACTTATTTTTGCTTTGTATTGAAGAGAAGTTCATTCTTTTTTATCCTCGAATAATATTGAAGGGAAGAGGGGCATATGAGGAGAAGTTAGTGCCTTGAAATTTGAAAATCAATTTAAATGTAGAGGTCCTTTAATGTATGTCATTGTTAATTGCATGGATTTTTTGAGCAAGGCACTTAACATTGTAATCCTTTTGCGGAAGCAAATCTTGGTCTTTAACAGTTCTGATACGCTGATAAGTTATCTTGATATCTTAATTATTTACAAATGTCATTTTGAGAGACAATATCACGATACATATAATTCCAAATTTCATTTTCCCCCATATTTTTGGCTATAAGGAGTGAAGAATTGAGCACCATTCAATTCTCACGATCTGAAAATGATTTACTCTACTTGTAAAATTGTTCATACAGCAGTAGCAAGTGTGTTATGAGAAGAAGGCATAATTTCTGTAATTTTATGTTAGTATTGAATCACAAATTGATTTTTTTTTTCTTCTTAAATGTCAAATTAATGATGCATAGTTCTGTTGTTTTATTTGTTCATATATATATATATATATATATATATATACATTTTTTTTTTAAATTTAAAGGTCAATATTTCTGAGAAAATTTGTTCAACCTTGTATATGTTGATATGTATTACAGGATCATTCCATAGGATGCATGGTGATGATTGATGAGGCATCAATATCATAATCATCTGTTTGCAGAGGCATCAAAGAGGTTTCCAACGCTATCGCAAGAAGGAAGAGAGAATTCATGCAGTTTCCAAGTAAGAAAGAAGAGGTCGAATCTACCCATCAGTGATTCTATGAGTATTGCGGATTTCCAGGTGTCATAGGTGGCATGTAGGTGCTATTGGCACTATGAACATGGCGGACAAAGAAAGCGGACAAAATAAACAACCTCTCATTCTACCCTTCACAATGGTTCTGGTAGTCGAAAGAACATCCCTTCACAGCTATTATGTTTAATCATGTAGTTCCAGGTGAATATGCTTGTGACACCTGTTCCACATATTTTAGACAATAGCTGTGAAGGGATGTTCTTTCGACTACCAGAACCATTGTGAAGGGTAGAACGAGGGGTTGTTTATTTTGTCCGCTTTCTTTGTCTGCCATGTTCATAGTGTGGACTTATTTCAAATTCATGAATCAGAGTTAACTGAAAGAACAGGAGAGGCAAGGGCATATGGTACCAGGTGGCTATATGGAGATGGTGGAATGTGGATAAGTTTTTTGGTAATCATCTGTAATTATCCCTAATCTTAAGCAAGTGGGGGGGGGGTCTGCCCAGATGTTTCGCGTGATATGTCCCTAATATGCAAAGCAGTTGATGCGCCATTTCATGATTTTTTTTTTCTTTTAAGTCTCGCCCATCTTTTGAGACCAAAGTCGCGACGTCCGGGCGTGAGTTCCGAAGTTACATAACAGGAGGAGGGGGGGGGGGGGGGGGGGTCACATGACCCCTTCCACCATTTGGTTGGCCAAAAAATAAAAATACACACACAAACACGCCCTCTTTTGTACTTAGAGCCCCCCTCCCCTGTATTGCGGAGAAGTTTGTGTTGACCAGGTTTGCCTTTACATATTTTTCTTTGCAAAATGAATTAGTCTCATAAGTGCATTTGATTAGGCAGCTAGATATTGGTGCTCTACAAATACATCAATTAGATTGGATTGGAATGGCAGTATATCATAATCTGATTTCTGTTGAAAATTTTGGTTCATAATCATAATTTCAAAATGAAAACAGTTTCAAAAACTTATTTGAATAAATATTTTGAATAAAAATTGATTGAAATTCTATAGTAGAATCCCATTTAAGGCTATCATGAATTCATATATTTAGATGAGCTGCACATTGTCTTACTCTTGGAATCATTATTAAAAAGTAGATAATGATATTTTTTTTTACAAGTTCTCAAAACAAATTGTAGTTCAGTGTGTATGTGTTAATGAAAATTCTTATCACAGTAAATTGTCAATTTCATACTGAATCTGACAAATTGTCTTCTAAAATATTATGTTCACCTCAGAATATGAGTCATGAATAATTAAAGAATTTGATAGGCAATATCAAATGCAGTTCATTAATGAATGAAATAACGCTTAAAACCTTAGACAAGAACAAGTCAGCAACACATCACTGTATGCAATTGTACCAAAATATGAATACGTATTAATTTCGGAACACTCTCATATTTACAACTACATATTCCTACAGCTCAAGAAGGTCCATGTAATAACATTTTGATATACTATTTCTGTTTATATATGTGTACATACATAAAATATCCATGTTTAGAGCATGCTCTTCTTTGAGAATTTGTATTTTTAACATATGTTCCTCCCATGCCAATTCAACCATCATTTCCTTAGATAATACGTGGTGTACCACGCAGCCTTTCTTGTTGCCTTGACCTTGTTGACAATACTGCAAACTTCTCTATGCAGATAATGTAGTGATAATTTTGGTAAACTGCCGGTTGGTCTACTCCCACTTTGACTACTGCCCGTTTGGTCTCGTCCCACATGGTCTAATTCCATTTTGTCTACAACCAGTTCATCTAATGACCTTTTGGTCTAACTGCTACTTCGCCTATTTACCATTTTGTCTAATTCTCATTTGGTCTAATGCCCCTTTCGTCTAATGTCCAATTAGTCTAACACCACTTAGTCTAATACCAAATGCAATTAGGCAGTTTGGTTATTAGACGAATTGGCAATAAGGTCAAGTGGTCATTAGACCAAATGAGAATTAGACCAAATATGTATTAAACCAGACGGCAATTAGACCAAATTGATAGTATACCAAATGGGTTTAGCCAATATGGTATTAGACAATCAGGTAATTAGACCATCTGCTGGTAGACCAAGTGGATATAAACAAGGCATGGTTTCTGCATGGCTTCATGAATTCATTCTATGAGTAAAACTTTATTTATGTGTACTCAGGAAGTGAAATATTTATAGTGTAAACATTTAAATGTAGACAGGGCCGTACGCAGAATTTTTTCCCGGGGGGGGGGGGGGTGGCAAGACGCAAAAAATATTTCGAAGAAAATCGAAAGGGAAGAAGCGAAACGACTGAGCTTGTCATCGGACATTTTTGCATTTTTTTAAAGTGAAATTGAAGGATTTGTTCCATTATTTTCGTACACACTTTTGGTGAATTCTGTGAAAATTTTTCGGTAAAAAAAATGTAAGTTTTCAAATTTCTGGGTGTCCCCCCCCCCCCCCCCCCCTGCGTACGGCCACGAATATATGAATGTAGATTGATTGATATTGTAAATTAAGCCATCCCTTTCTGAGAAAATAGTCATGTTCATATTCAGTGAATCAGTATGTAATTTCTTTGACTATTATTAACTAGCAATGGAAAATATGGTTACCTAAATGTTTGGGGGGTTTTTTGTAAATGTTGTAGCAGTAATATGACCAAAAAAAAATAGTTACTTTATAAAAAACTTTGTATACTTTGTATCGTAGAAACATCACACTGGAAGTCGTGTTGCTTTTTGGCAAGATGTGAATGATGTCATATTTTGTGTTTGATGATGATGATGTTATGAGCAGGGGCCACGAACCGGGGTGGGGGGGGGGGACCTGCAGCCTCCCCTCCCCCATTTTTTTGAGCATACACGTTTGCCTCTGTACAAAAGCCTGCAGTAAATGTTTGTTTTTTTGGTGTAAATTTTGTAGCAGTAATATGACAAAAATATATATAAAATTGCTGAAATTAAGTTACTTTATAAAAATTTTTGTATACTTTGTATCGTAGAAACATCACACTGGAAGTCATGTTGCTCTTTGGCAAGATGTGAATGATGTCATATTTTGTGTTTGATGATGATGTTATGAGCAGGGGCCACGAAACTGGGGTATGGGGGGGGGCCTGCAGCCTCCCCTCCCCCATTTTTGAAAAAACAAAATCTGGACAGCAACAAATTTGGAAAAACAAAAACAAAATCTGTCATGCCTAGCCTAAGCCTAACTACAGAAAAGTTTCTAAATAAAACTATATTACTGATATACATAGAGAAAATACTGCTGAAAAAAGTACAATGAATTCCTGAATCTACAAGTTACAGTGGCCGTCAGAACAATGAAGCCCAAAACCTTGCAAATTTTTTTAATGAAAAGGACTTCGACGTGGCAAAATGTCTGCGAAATCAATTCGAAAGTTTGGATAAAAATAAGTCAGAAATCAATTACTATTCTAAACGATGCCGGAGATATTATTTTTTTTTTTCTTATTATTCACAGATAAAAATTCAACATCGACAAATTGAATATCCTTTTATTTTTCAATGCCGTTAGCATTCATGATAAGACGTCGTGTAGATGCCCCAATTGGCTAGAGTATAAGCGTCTTATTTATACGATTACAAAATCCTTGTTATCTTCGTCATTAAACAGTTTTTGAAAAACAAATATTCAAAGAGAGCAAACTAGAATATTCCGATTGCAGTCGCACCCTCTGGTCATATAGGCCTACGTACCTAGTGAGGCGAGGCTTAACGCGTTCTGTATATATAGGCCTAGCCAGGCGGACGAATGTTGATGTAAACAAAGTTTGGCTAGGCTATGCGCGCACTAGTTAGCGCGATTATATTGCGCATGATAACACGCCTGTTGCTCCGCGCGACAAGCGCATTAAGGTCAATATGCAATATATACGTTGACCCTGCGGTACACGTGGGCCGCGTTTTATTCCAAAGATACGAAAATAAAAGGAAAGCTAGCTCGGTAATACGACTCTCTGGATCAATCATACTGAGCATGCTGAGTGCAGCGCAAAAAGGGGGAAATCCCTGGACTCCGGTTGAAACCGTGGTTTTAACTGTGGTTTCAACCGTGGGTCTAATTGAAACCGTGGATTTTTTAAAACCACTGTTTGTGAATCACAGACTCGGTGAAACCATGGTTTCAGGTGTGGTTTCAAATGAAACCACCTTTGTGAATTCGGGCCATTGGGTCTATACATTTACATCTGGATGGAAAGTGGCACACAGTGACTGAGACGTTAGTGTTGAGCTGGGATTCGAAACCTCAGTCCTCTGATTATAAGTGAAGTGAATGAACCACTATACCGCGACAGCTCCTCAAAGTTGATTATATTTTGTTCAATTTATTATGCAACTACACTAACGTTTACATTAATAATATCTTTTGGATGACAAAGGTACAGGACATAGGCGAAATGTAGAAAAATATAAGAATTTGTGTTTACTCCTTTTTATTTTCAAACAATATATAAAGGCAAAAATTATTTGAAACTAAACAATGGAATTAACACTAAAATTACTATATCCTACAAGTTAAAAAATGAAAGAATCACGTATACGCGTTTCTAATCATCATGCAATGCTACATTTCACGAAAACCTGTAGGTAACATTCAAGTAACACTATAATAACATTAAAGTTTGAACATTGCCAATAAGTACGGCCCTGAACCGTCCCCGCTGTATTACGCCTTCTTAATTAAACATGTTGATTTTTCCCTACAAACAATCCGTCTTATGCTGGTTAAATTTCTTTTTAAAGCTATCTCCTCCGTTTGTCACCCACCCTTTATGAAAATTGAGAACAATTTTATTGTTTACTGCAAGAAACTTGCGGTCGTCTTGGCCGGCAGCATTCTATGATGCCGACTCCTACATACTTTTATTCATAATCATTAATGTTTTTTTTTTTTTCAGATAAACCTGACCAGGTTTCTTATTTGCTTTTATCACAATAATATTTTGAGTAAATTCCGGCTTTTTTCCTCTCATTCTGACACACGTGTGTAACTATGTGGCAAACGTGTCAAACTTTCGATTGTACATTAATATTTTGCTCATAATCCTTATAAGAATGATACATGCTGAGAGATTTTTATCAGTTAATTTAGATTTTGTCGAGAAAACAAAAATCATAATCTCTCGGGGAATAACTCTTTGTAGATTTTTCCCCGTTCCTAAGAACATGAAAACACATGGGTTCAATCGATATCAATTGTTATGTACAGGGGAATATCTAACCGAACAGTGACGTAGAAATTCCACGCTGCAATGGTTGTATGTGGAGGTAAATTAAGGTTTATTGAGGCAAGTTTTGACTGGAGTCTTGCTTATACTAGACGATCTAGTGCATGGCTTTCGTGTAATCTAAAGATACACACAGTACACAATTTAACACCAAAAAGTCGTGGCAATAACTATCATAATCATAATACCTTTCTCCGATAAGACGTTTCAGAAGACTTGTTTTGCCAACCCTGGATGCACCAACAACCATGACCCTTGCTCTCCTCAGCTTACTTCTTCCCATCTTAAGTGCTTCTTGGAATGCTATTTCAATACGTTGTTCAGCCTTTTAATAAATGAACGGCATGGCATATTGTAAGGGCAAGAAAGAGAGAGACCAAAAAATAACAACAACAAAAAAAACAAACTTGTCACCAAATATGTTTGTCGAATAATTAAGAATCTTCAAGGCTTTTCTTCTTCAACATAATTATGCTTCTTTGTTCAAAGAAAACTTTGACAAAGTTACACGTGTAAGTCTTGTTGCAGTAGAAAGAACATTACATATCTGTTACACTTTTGCAAAGCAACCATGCAAGATTCATTTAATCGCAATGCATGCATTGTTTAGTAAATAATTGGGAATGTTAAATGATATTATTCTTCTTTGCATGATTTAACCAGGTAACTGTATTTTTCATTCCTTACGATTAAAAAAAAATGTTATTAATTGCACAAATTTATAGAACTCTCAGGAAAAGAATATCGGATACAGACAATAGACCACTGTGAAATAAGCAGGTAAATCTATTTGGTCCAGTTAGAACTTTGCATACTTTAAATCTTTTGATAAATTGATTACGCAGTAATCTTCCAGCTTAGAGATCACAACAATGTTTTGACTTTAAAAAATAACTGATAACAAGTTATGAATGAAGCTTTACTTACGAACTATATGGTCGGAAGAAATGAAACAGAAATGAAACAAATTATTGAACAAATGAGAATATTGTTGATAAGGTTAAGCTTACAACCATGCATGTTCAATTTTACTCCGTAACCTGCCTGCAGATACTATGTTTATGAAGTAATTTTCAGGGCTATAAACCACATGAATGCATAACATTTATGTTCAGTGTTAACACAATAACTTAAAAAAAGTTTCACTACTCTTATTACCTGGACAAGAGCGTCGAAAATTTTGATCTAGACAAATAAATCACTATGAAGTACGCAGGCCAGCCATTTCGTGAAGTAATTTGAACTTCGGATATATTCCATCTTTGGATAAATTAATTAAGTCTCATCCAGCTTAGAGGAATAGGCACAATCTTTGACTTCATCAATTAAACACAGAAGAATCCGTCATGTGCAACTAGAAACATAGAGCAGACTGGCGATTTTCCAGTGAAACCTGACCATCTGATATCACAACAATATTTAACTTAAAAGAAATAATACATAAGATAGTATGAATCAAGCTTTATTTACGCGCTATGGTCGAAAGAAATAAAATAAAAATGAGACAAATCATTGATCAATTTTCAGAAAATTGTTAAAGGTTTAGCATACAACCATGCATGATCAATCTTACTTCTAAAAATGCCTTCAGATGTTTTTATTATATGGAAATTATATTTTTTGGACAAATTAACCACATAATTACACGTTCTTTACCAACACAATAACGTTAACAACTTCTACAACTCCAATTACGGAAAAAAGAGAATCGAATATTCGATCTAGACAAAAATGAATCATTATTAAGTGCGTAGGAAACTCTTTTTTTTTCGTGAATTAATGTGAATTTCGCAAATATTCATTCTTTGGATAAATGAAGTACGTAGTTCTCATCGAATTCAGAGGAATATTCACAATATTTGATTTTATTGATTCTATACAGAATGAATCCATCATGTGCAGCTATA
>CM057168.1:16475769-16545994 GCA_029962745.1 Echinometra lucunter
ACATTTTAACAAGTAAAAAACATAATGGAATGAAACAAATTATTGAAGGAAATAAGAGCACAGTGCTTTTAAAGTTTAGAGTTAAAACTTACAAGTTTAAGCCTAACAACCAGACATGTAACATTTTACTCAAATACCTGCATGCGAAAGGGTTGTTCTTTATTTGATAGAATAACCAAATAATTGCATGTTCATTGCTTCAACAATTACGTTGAAGGTTTAGCATGCAACCATGCATGATCAATCTTACTTCAAAAATGCCTAATTATATGGGAATTATATTTATTGGTCAAATTAACGACATGATTGCATGTGCTTTGTTTACACATTAACGTTAATAATTTCTAAAACTCCCGTTACGGGAAAAAGAGAATCAAATATTTGATCTGGACAAATGAATCACTATAAAGCATGCAGGTAAATTTGTTTCGTGGAGTACTTAGAACTTTGCCTTCTTATAAGCTCTGGTTAACTTGACCGTAGAGATAATGGATATAAATTTACCTTGTTAAATAGATCAATTAAACACGATAGAAAGAACACTTCACTTGCACCTTTGAAAACATAGCGGACTGGCTGTTTGCCAATGAATTTTTGTCTACCCTATCACTGAACGTTTGACCTTAAATAGTCTTTTAAAAAGTAGTTTCAACTGTACTTACATGCTATGATTCGGAGAAAAAGAAAGAAAAAGGAAATGAAACAAAAGATTGATGGAAATACGAGCAAGGGCATTTAAAGTTCAGAGTTAAAACTTACAATTTTTAAGCCTAACAACGAGGCATGTAACATTTTACTCAAATACCTGCATGCGAAAGGGTTGTTCCTTATTTGATAGAATAATCCTAATAATTGCATGTTCATTGCTTCAACAATTACGTTGAAGGTTTAGCATGCAACCATGCATGATCATTCTTACTTCCAAAATGCCTCAAGATGTGTTTATTATATGGGAATTATATTTATTGGAAAAAATAATCACATAATTGCATGTTCTTTGTTTACATAAGACCGTTAACAATTTCTACAATTTCCATTACAGGAAACAGAGAATGAAATATTTGATCTACACAAAAATGAATCATTATTAAGTGCGCTGCCAACATTTCTTTTTTTTTTTCGTGAATTAATGTGAATTTCGAAAATATTCATTCTTTGGATAAATGAAGTACGTAGTTCTTAGCGAATTCAGAGGAATATTCACAATATTTGATTTTATTGATTCTACACAGAATGAATCCATCATGTGCAGCTATAATGATACAGCAAATTGGCGGTTTTCCAGTTCAACCTGACCTTCTGATATCAAAACGATATTTGACTTAAAAGAAATAATACATAAGATTGTATGAATCAAGTTTCACTTACGAGCTATGGTCGAAAGAATTGAAATAGAAATGAGACAAATCATTGAACAATTTCAAAATATCAGGAAAGGTTTAGCATACAACCATGCATGATCAGTCTTACTTCCAAAATGCCTCCAGATGTGTTTATTATATGGGAATTATATTTCTTGGACAAATTAACGACATAATTGCCTGTTCTTTGTTTACATCAGACCGTTAACAATTTCTACAATTCCCATTACGGGAAAAAGAGAAACCAATATTTGATCTAGACAAAAATGAATCATTATTAAGTGCGCTGCCAACATTTCTTTTTTTTTTTTCGTGAATAATTAATGTGAATTTCGAAAATATTCATTCTTTGGATAAACGAAGTACGTAGTTTTCATCAAATTCAGAGGAATATTCACAATATTTGATTCTATTGATTCTACACAGAATGAATGAATTATATGCAGCTATAATGATACAGCAAATTGGCGGTTTTCCAGTCTAACCTGACCTTCTGATATCAAAACGATACTTGACTTAAAAGAAGTAATACATAAGATTGTATGAATCAACCTTCACTTACGCTCTATTGTCGAAAGAAATGAAATAGAAATTAGACAAATCATTGAACAAATTTCAGAATTTTGTTAAAGGGTTAGCATACAACCATGGATGGTCAATCTTACTTCCGAAATACCTCCAGATGTGTTTATTATTTGGGAAATATATTCATTGGACAAATTAACGACATGATTGCATGATCTTTGTTTACACATTAACGTTAATAATTTCTAAAACTCCTATTACGGGAAAAAGAGAATCAAATATTTGATCTGGACAAACAAAGCACTATAATGTATGCAAGTAAATTTATTTCGTGGAGTACTTAGAACTTTGCCTCTTTATAAGCTCTGGTTAACTTGAACATAGAGATAATGGATATAAATTTACCTCGTTAAATAGATCAATTAAACACGACAGAAAGAACACTTCACTTGCACCTTTGAAAACACAGCGGACTGGCTGTTTGCCAATGAATTTTTGTGTACCCTATCACTGAACGTTTGACCTTAAATAGTCTTTTAAAAAGTAGATTCAGCTATACTTACATGCTATGATTCGGAAATAAAAGAAAGAAAAAAGGAATGAAACAAAAGATTGAAGGAAATAAGAGCACAGTGCTTTTAAAGTTCAGAGTTAAAACTTACAAGTTCAAGCCTAACAAGCAGGCATGTAACATTTTACTCAAATACCTGCATGCGAAAAGGTTGTTCTTTATTTGATAGAATAATCCAAATAATTGCATGTTCATTGCTTCAACAATTACGTTGACGGTTTAGCATACAACCATGCATGATCAATCTTACTTCCAAAATGCCTCCAGATGTGTTTATTATATGGGAATTATATTTCTTGGACAAATTAACCACATAACTGCATGTTCTTTGTTTACATCAGACCGTTAACAATTTCTACAATTCCCATTACGGGAAATAGAGAATCAAATATTTAATCTAGACAAAAATGAATCATTATCAAGTGCGAAGGCTCCTTTTTTTCGTAAATTAATGTGAATTTCACAAACATTCATTCTTTGATTAAATGAAGTACGTAGTTCTCATTGAATTCAGAGGAATATTCACAATGTTTGATTTTATTGATTCTACACAGAATGAATCTATCATGTGCAGCTATAATGATACAGGAAATTTGCAGTTTTCCATTCCAACCTGACCTTCTGATATCAAAGCGATTTTTGACTTAAAAGAAATAATACATAAGATTGTATGAATCAAGCTTTACTTACGCGCTATAGTCGAAAGAAATACAACAGAAATGAGACAAATGATTGAACAAATTTCAGAATATTGTTAAAGGTTTACCATATAACCATGCAAGATCAGTCTTACTTCAAAATGCCTCAAGATGTGTTCGTTATATGGGAATTATATTTTTGGGACAAATTAACCACATAAATGCATGTTCTTTGTTTACATAATACCTTTATCAATTTCTACAATTCCCATTACGGGAAAAATAGAATCAAATATTTGATTTGGACAAAAGTGAATCATTATTAAGTGCGTAGCCAACTATTTTTTTTTCGTGACTTAATGTGAATTTTGCAAATATTCATTCTTTGATTAAATGAAGTAGGTAGTTCTTATTGAATTCAGAGGGATAATCACAATAATTGATTTCATTGATTCTTCACAGAATGAATCCATCATGTGCAGCTATAATGATACAGCAAACTGGCGTTTAGGCAGTCCAAACTGACCTTCTGATATCAAAACGATATTTCATTTAAAAGAAATAATACATAAGATTGTATGAATCAAGCTTTACTTACGCGCTATGGTCGAAAGAAATGGAATAGAAATGAGACAATTCATTGAACGAATTTCAGAATATTGTTAAAGGTTTAGCATATAACCATGCATGATCAATCTTACTTCGAAAATGCCTCCTGATGCGTTTAATATAATTATGTTAATTATATTTATTGGACAAATTAAAAACATAATTGCAGGTTCTTTGTTTACACATTAACGTTAACAATTTCTACAACTCCTATTACGGGAAAAGGAGAATCAAATATTTGATCTGGACAAATGAATCACTATGAAGCATGCAGGTAAATTTATTTCGTGGAGTACTTAGAACTTTGCCCACTTTTAAGCTCTGGTTAACTGGACCGTAGAGATAATGCATATAAATTTAACGGTTCTAGGACAACTCCCCCGGAGGACAACTCCCCCGGGGATAACTCCCACCTGACAACTCCCCCGGACGACAGCTCCCCCGGAGGACAAGTCCCCCAGAGGACGACTCCCCGAGGACAACTCCCCCCAAGGACAACTCCCCCCCCCCCCCCCCCCCCCCCGAGGACAACTCCCCCGGAGGACAACTCCCCCGAGGACAACTCCCCCGGAGGACAAATCCCCACGAGGTCAACTTCCCCGGGAACGACTCCCATCTGACAATTCCCCCGGAGGACATCCCCCCTCCCCCCACTTTGAAGACAAGATTAATGACCGGAGGAAAATGACCACGCCTGGCAAGCGAGGAGCGGTAAAAAAAATTTCTTTTTCTTTTTAAAATCAAATTTCAGTAATTGGTCAAGTATTTTTATTACAACTTTCCCGGAGCAGCTCATCGAGGATGACAGACGGGGATTGGGGAGGGGTAGAAGGTTGTTACTAGTTTAATAAGATATACAGTAATTTGTCGCTCTAATTGCTAACTTTTTTTTAAATTTCCAACCTTTTGCTCCCATTTTATCGAGGAGCAAAAGAAAATAAAAACTCTAGTAATGGGTACGCTTTTCCACCCAAGGGTGTTGGGTTTGGCAGCTTCAGCGGCACACTCCCATTGGAACCAAATTTGATCATCAGAAGAGAGAAAAGAAAGGAATGAAAGGAAGAAAGGAAAGTGAGGAACCTAAGTAGGAAGCTACGAAAGTAGAGAATGGTGTATCTAGTCGTAGTCTTCAGGAAAAGGGGGAGATGGGCCACAATCAAGCTTAAGAACAGAAGTCACTTAGCTCGATCAGCAGCTGTGATTGGGTCCCGTTCTTTTTTTTTTCCTAAATGCACAATTTTAGGTAAGTTATCAAATAAAAAATCTTACTTTTTAGGAGAGGGGGATATCCCCCCCTCCCCCGAGATTAAACTCACTGACTATAAATGAAAATAAAACCTTAATGGAATTTTATACTGATTGCATGTATTCTTAATTTAGTTTATGTTAAAGGATTTGTGCTTCTACGTATTTAGCGTCCAACGAGCATGTGCGAGTACCTCATTGAGCTTTGGTATCTAAATTCGTTGATGAAATTAATCATTTTTTCTTACTTAGAATATCTACATTCAGCTGACCTGAAACCTAGAGGCTTTATGTATTTGTTCTTCTTCTTATTTTTTTATATAGTGTTTCGATCCATCACTTCGTCTTCTAATGTAATCATCAAGGCCCAACCCTCCGAACATTATGCCATAATCTTAAAGGTTCTCATGGGGGGGGGGATTGCCCCATAGATGTATTTTTGTATACGCGTTTATACTACACCAACTTCCAAACTTCGAAATGTGGCGGGTCATCTCCTATTCCCCCCCCCAAAAAAAAAAAACACACACACACAGCCCGCACGATACTGAAGCCCCTGTATCTACACCACTAAAGACTACACTGCATGGGAACTCTGTGAATGCCTCCTCTATTGTTAATTGCAAATGTACTACACAATCTAACATTTTAAAAAGACGCCCGCGTGAGGGGGGGGGGGGGGGTGGGGGCGTCTCAGTAACTATCTTAATAACTAATTTCATAATTTTGTTGATATTTGTTTTTGTTAGTTATATGTGTTGGGGAAAAGCTATATGAAGAATAATTTCAAATGTTAATTTATTTTGATGAAATCTGAGCAAAATTGAAAAATATTATTGAGGGGGTGTGTGCCTTTTAAACAGCTACTATGCAAATATAACTATTGTTTGCAACTGACTGTGATGAGCTGATGATGATGAGGAGGAGAATTACATGACAAGGAAGATGATCAGGAGAGAGCTGCAGTAAAAATAAAAAAAAAATAAGCACGCTGACCTAGGATGGAAACGCGGATGGGAAAATGATGACTGCAGTGATGACTGGCAAGTAGGGGGAAAAAATCTCAAGTCAGTCATCTTATCATTTTTATGCCAGTCAGTAAGAAAAGAATTACCACTTTGAATTCTCACCCATTCCATTTCTTCAGGATTTTTGCTACCCTGTTTCATCCTTTCCATCCTTTTAATACGCTTTTCACCCATATCTCGGCTTTAGGTAAAATATAGTGCCTGGCTCCAATATTTACACAGCACTAGTTAACAATCAGAAGAAAAACAAAATTTTCTTTGGTATACAATTCATTCTTTGAAGGACGTGTCAGAGTAGAAAACTGTAGAAAAGTTGAAACTAAAAGATATATTATATTTAGAAAAATATAGAGGATAAGAAAGGTGAATTAAGGCCTCCACACATACACACACACACACACAAAAAAAAAAAAAAATATATATCGTCCAGGTGTGGAATGTCTATTTGTTTTTTGATAAGTATAAAACAGTTCTCCTATATGATGTTACATTCAATGATGATAGCGTTACATAAATACTTGTATATCTGACATAATGTTTGAAATGATTTCACTTGTTTTTGTTAACGTTTTTTTTTCAAGAAAATACTTTAAAACAAAATTGTTTCTCTTAGGGATTTTTTTTCGAACTTTAGCACCCACTCCAATGTATGTTTGTTTTGTTAATATATGTTTGTTTTGTGTGATTTTTGTTTTCCATTCTCGAACTAATACAACTGATATTATATAAAACACATTTGTTAATAACTTTAGCACCCACTCTAAGGTATGTTTGTTTTGTTAATGTATGTTTGTTTTGTGTGATTGTTGTTTTCCATTCTCGAACTAATACAACTGATATTGTATAAAACACATTTGTTAGTAAGCCAAAGTTTCACCAATTGAAACATAGTTGCAATGGTCATATCATGTTTGATGTTTGTTTATTTTTGTACGCAAACATTATGGAATCAAATGTTATCTGACAAACAAGAACTGGATTAGTGTAATTTTTAATGAGTAAACTAAAGTTTTCTCCAAGCTATATGACTGAGAGATTTCTTTAGGCACTGTTAGGCTCTATATAACACAGAAAAGAAATAATAAGAACACATACATAAAACCTCTAGGTTTCAGGTCAGCTGAATGTAGATATTCGAAGCAAGAAAAATGATAAATTTCATCAGCGAATTTAGATATCAAAGCTCAATATGTGTCCAAATTTGTCAAATCTTAAGAAGCTAACGATGACTTTTCTTTTTTGTTTATCTTCTACTCTTGAATGAAGTACTTTATTATTATGTTTTCATGTGGTTTGAGCGCAAAGAATGATACTGGCACATGCTCGCTGGACGCTAAATACGTAGAAGCACAAGTCCTTTAACAAAAATGAAATTAAGAATACATGCATTCAATATAAAATTCCGTTAAGGTTTTGCTTTCATTTCTAGTCAGTGAGTTTAACAAAGGGGCCGATACCGGATCTCGGGGAAGGGGGGGGGGGGGGGGTCGACCGCTTCCTTAACCCATTCGTGACATAAGTCCACATTTTGTGGTTTGGCCTAATATCTTTTGATGCAAAGCCCTAAAAATCATACCAAAGACATGAGCAAAAAGAGCAAAAAATTCTTCACAAACTGTGCCCATTTTGGTTGCATCAATATTCATTGTTTGATGCTGATTTTTTTTAAAAGGAAAACAAGCATTAAAATCCTTAAATTGGCAATGTGATAGAAAGTTTAAAATCACCGTTTTCCCCTGCAAATTGGCAACTTTTTGACTTCTCATCGTAATTTCTGTCAATTTATATTCATTTCAGATACATGACGTTTTATAAGAAAAATGTAGCAATAAAAGAAAAATGTTGGTGTTGCCAATTTGAAGAATAAAAGCTGATCAAATAAGGCTTTAAATAATTCCTGTCACGAATGGGTTAAAAAGTAAGATATTTATATGATATCTTGCCTGAAAATTGTGCATTTAGATTATTGAAAAAAAGGAATGGGACCCAATCACGGCTGCTGATCGAGCGAAGTGACTTCTATTCTTAAGCTTGATTGTGGCCCATCTCCCCCTTTTCCTGAAGACTACGACTAGATATACACCATTAACTACTTTTGTAGCTTCCTACTTAGGTTCCTCATTGTTCTTTCTTCATTTTATTCCCTTTTTTCTCTCTTCTCATGATCAGATTTGGTTCCGATGGGAGTGTGCCACTGAAGCTGTCAAACCCAATACCCTTGGGTGGAAAAGCGCACCCATTACTAGACTTTTTATTTCCTTGAATGACTAATTTAGCGCAAAAATGGGAGCAAAAGGGTGGATATTGTTTTAAAAAAAGTTAGCAATTAGAGCGACAGATTACTGTATACCTTATTAAACGAATAACAACCCTCTACCCCTCGCCCATCCCCGTTTGTCGTCACCATGGAGCTGTTCTCATCCGGGAGAGTTGTAATAAAAACAAAAAAATACTTTATTAATTACTTCAGTTTGATTTTAAAAAAGTAAAGATTTATTTTACAGTTCCGCACGAGCAAGACGTTGTAATAAAAAGAAATTTTCATGCGTAATTTTGTCCTTAAAGGGGGGGGGGGGAGATATCTTCTGGGGAGTTGTGTGATGGGAATCATCCCCCGGGGAGTTGTGCTCCGGGGGAGTTGTCCTCGGGGGAGTTGTCCTCCGAGGGAGTTGTCCTCGGGGGAGTTGTCCTTCCGGGGAGTTGTCCTGCAGGGGAGTTGTCCTCGGGGGAGTTGTCCTCCAGGGGAGTTGTCCTGCGGGGGAGTTGTCCTGCAGGGGAGTTGTCCTGCGGGGGGAGTTGTCCTGCGGGGGAGTAGTCCTCAGGGGAAGTTGTCCTACGGGGGAGATGTCCTCCGGGGGACCCGTCCTGCGGGGGAGTTGTCAGGTGGGAGTCGTCCCCGGGGGAGTTGTCCTCCGGGGGAGTTGTCCTGATACGAGATTTACCTTGTTAAATAGATCAATTAAACACGACAGAAAGAATACTTCACTTGCACCTTTGAAAACATAGCGGACTGGCTGTTTGCCAATGCATTTGTGTCTACCCTATCACTGAACGTTTGACCTTAAATAGTTTTTTTAAAAGTGGATTCAACTATACTTACAGCCTATGATTCGGAAAAAAAGAAAGAAAAAAGAAATGAAATAAAACGATTGAAGGAAATAAGAGCACAGTGCTTTTAAATTTTAGGGTTAAAAACTTACAAGTTTAAGCCTAACAACCAGACATGTAACATTTTACTCAAATACCTGCATGCGAAAGGATTGTTCTTTATTTGATAGAATAACCAAATAATTGCATGTTCATTGCTTCAAACAATTACGTTGAAGGTTTAGCATACAACCATGCATGATCAATCTTACTTCAAAAATTACTCCAGATCTGTTAATTATATGGGAATTATATTTATTCGACAAATTAACCACATGATTGCATGTTCTTTGTTTACATCAGACCGTTAACAATTTCTAAAATTCCCATTACGGGAAAAAAAGAGAAACAAATGTTTGATCTAGACAAAAATGAATCATTATCAAGTGCGAAGGCACCTTTTTTCGTGAATAAATGTGAATTTCGCAAATATTCATTCATTGATTAAATGAAGTACGTAGTTCTCATCGAATTCAGAGGAATATTCACAATATTTGATTCTACACAGAATGAATCCATCATGTGCAGCTATAATGAAACAGAAAATTGGCGGTTTTCCAATCTAACCTAACCTTCTAATATGAAAACGATACTCGACTTAAAAGAAATAATACATAAGATTGCATGAATCAAGCTTCACTTACGGGCTATGGTCGAAAGAAATGAAGTAGAAATGAGACAAATCATTGAACGAATTTCAGAATATCGGGAAAGGTTTAGCATACAACCATGCATGATCAATCTTACTTCCAAAATGCCTCCAGGGGCCTGTTGCATAAAACTTTTGCCAGATATTTTTATGGCAAAATTTCATGAAACTACGGCAAAAAAAAACTGCCATAGTTTTCCAGTACATTAAAATTTGCCAGACTTTTTTTTTGCCAGAAAAAAATGTCTGGCAAATGTTTTATTCAACGGGTCCCAGATGTGTTTATTATATGGGAATTATATTTCTTGGACAAATTAACGACATAACTGCATGCTCTTTATTTACACATTAACGTTAACAATTTCTACAACTCCCATTACGGGGAAAAGGAGAATCAAATATTTGATATGGACAAATGAATCACTATGAAGCATGCAGGTAAATTTATTTTGTGGAGTACTTAGAACTCTGCCAACTTTTAAGCTCTGGTTAACTTGACCATATAGATAATGCATATAAATTTACCTTAAGTCAACTTTTTTGTGTGTGATTTAATGTGAATTTCACGAATATTCATTCTTTGGATAAACGAAGTACGTAGTTTTCATCAAATTCAGAGGAATAATCACAATATTTAATGTTATTGATTCTACACAGAATGAATCCATCATGTGCAGCTATAATGAAACAGCAAATTGGTGGTTTTCCAATCTAAACTGACCTTCTGATATGAAAACGATACTTGACTTAAAAGAAATAATACATAAGATTGTATGAATCAAGCTTCACTTACTGGCTATGGTCGAAAGAAATGAAATAGAAATGAAACAAATATTGAACAATTTCAAAATATCAGGAAAGGTTTAGCATACAACCATGCATGATCAGTGTTACTTCCAAAATGCCTCCAGGGGCCTGTTGCATAAAACTTTTGCCAGATATTTTTATGGCAAAATTTCATGAAACTACGGCAAAAAAAAACTGCCATAGTTTTCCAGTACATTAAAATTTGCCAGACTTTTTTTTTTGCCAGAAAAAATGTCTGGCAAAAGTTTTATGCAACGGGTCCCAGATGTGTTTATTATACGGGAATTATATTTCTTGGACAAATTAAGGACATAACTGCATGCTCTTTATTTACACATTAACGTTAACAATTTCTACAACTCCCATTACGGGGAAAAGGAGAATCAAATATTTGATTTGGACAAATGAATCACTATGAAGCATGCAGGTAAATTTATTTTGTGGAGTACTTAGAACTTTGCCAACTTTTAAGCTCTGGTTAACTTGACCATATAGATAATGCATATAAATTTACCTTGCTAAATAGATCAATTAAACACGACAGAAAGAATACTTTACTTGCACCATTGAAAATTCAGCGGACTGGCTGTTTGCCAATGCATTTTCGTCTACCCTATCACTGAACGTTTGACCTTAAATAGTTTTTTAAACAGTGGATTCAACTATACTTACAGCCTATGATTCGGAAAAAAAAAGAAATGAAATAAATGATTGAAGGAAATAAGAGCACAGTGCTTTTAAAGTTTAGAGTTAAAACTTACAAGTTTAAGCCTAACAACCAGGCATGTGACATTTTACTCAAATACCTGCATGCGAAAGGGTTGTTCTTTATTTGATAGAATAACCAAACAATTGCATGTTCATTGCTTCAACAAGTACGTTGAAAGTTTAGCATACAACCATGCATGATCAATCTTACTTCCAAAATGCCTCCAGATGTGTTAATTATATGGGAATTACATTTATTGGACAAATTAACCACATGATTGCATGTTCTTTGTTTACATCAGACCGTTAACAATTTCTACAATTCCCATTACGGGAAATAGAGAAACAAATGTTTGATCTAGACAAAAATAAATCATTATTAAGTGCAAAGTCAACTTTTTTGTGTGTGATTTAATGTTAATTTCGCAAATATTCATTCTTTGGATAAATAAAGTACGTAGTTCTCATCGAATTCAGAGGAATATTCACAATATTTAATTTTATTGATTCTACACAGAATGAATCCATCATGTGCAGCTATAATGAAACAGCAAATTGGCGGTTTTCCAATCTAACCTAACCTTCTTATATGAAAACGACACTTGACTTAAAAGGAATAATACATAAGATTGTATGAATCAAGCTTCACTTACTGGCTATGGTCGAAAGAAATGAAATAGAAATGAGACAAATCATTGAACAATTTCAAAATATAGGGAAAGGTTTAGCATGCAACCATGCATGATCAGTCTTACTTCCAAAATGCCTCCAGATGTGTTTATTATATGGGAATTATATTTCTTGGACAAATTAACAACATAATTGCATGCTCTATATTTACACATTAACGTTAACAATTTCTACAACTCCCATTACGGGGAAAAGGAGAATCAAATATTTCATCTGGACAAATGAATCACTATGAGGCATGCAGGTAAATTTATTTTGTGGAGTACTTAGAACTTTGCCAACTTTTAAGCGCTGGTTAACTTGACCATGTAGATAATGCATATAAATTTACCTTGCTAAATAGATCAATTAAACACGACAGAAAGAACACTTCACTTGCACCATTGAAAATTCAGCGGACTGGCTGTTTGCCAATGCATTTCCGTCTACCCTATCACTGAACGTGTGACCTTAAATAGTTTTTTAAAAAGTGGATTCAGCTATACTTACAGCCTATGATTCGGAAAAAAAAAAAGAAATGAAATAAGTGATTGAAGGAAACAAGAGCACAGAGCTTTTAAAGTTTAGAGTTAAAACTTACAAGTTTAAGCCTAACAACCAGGCATGTGACATTTTACTCAAATACCTGCAAGCGAAAGGGTTGTTCTTTATTTGATAGAATAACCAAACAATTGCATGTTCATTGCTTCAACAAGTACGTTGAAGGTTTAGCATACAACCATGCATGATCAATCTTACTCCCCAAATGCATCCAGATGTGTTTATTGTATGGGAATTACATTTATTGGACAAATTAACCACAGAATTGCATGTTCTTTGTTTACATAATACCGTTGACAATTTCGACGATTCACATTACGGGAAAAAGAGAATCATATATTTGATCTAGACAAAAATGAATCATTATTAAGTGCAAAGTCAACTTTTTTGTGTGTGATTTAATGTGAATTTCACGAATATTCATTCTTTGGATAAACGAAGTACGTAGTTTTCATCAAATTCAGAGGAATAATCACAATATTTAATGTTATTGATTCTACACAGAATGAATCCATCATGTGCAGCTATAATGAAACAGCAAATTGGTGGTTTTCCAATCTAAACTGACCTTCTGATATGAAAACGATACTTGACTTAAAAGAAATAATACATAAGATTGTATGAATCAAGCTTCACTTACTGGCTATGGTCGAAAGAAATGAAATAGAAATGAAACAAATATTGAACAATTTCAAAATATCAGAAAAGGTTTAGCATACAACCATGCATGATCAGTGTTACTTCCAAAATGCCTCCAGGGGCCTGTTGCATAAAACTTTTGCCAGAGATCTTCATGGCAGAATTTCAGGAAACTACGGCAAAAAATAATTGCCATAGTTTTCCAGTACATAAAAATTTGCCAGACTTTTTTTTTTTTGCCAGAAAAAATGTCTGGCAAAAGTTTTATGCAACGGGCCCCAGATGTGTTTATTATATGGGAATTATATTTCTTGGACAAATTAACGACATAACTGCATGCTCTTTATTTACACATTAACGTTAACAATTTCTACAACTCCCATTACGGGGAAAAGGAGAATCAAATATTTGATTTGGACAAATGAATCACTATGAAGCATGCAGGTAAATTTATTTTGTGGAGTACTTAGAACTTTGCCAACTTTTAAGCTCTGGTTAACTTGACCATATAGATAATGCATATAAATTTACCTTGCTAAATAGATCAATTAAACACGACAGAAAGAATACTTTACTTGCACCATTGAAAATTCAGCGGACTGGCTGTTTGCCAATGCATTTTCGTCTACCCTATCACTGAACGTTTGATCTTAAATAGTTTTTTAAAAAGTGGATTCAACTATACTTACAGCCTATGATTCGGAAAAAAAAAATGAAATAAGTGATTGAAGGAAATAAGAGCACAGTGCTTTTAAAGTTTAGAGTTAAAACTTACAAGTTTAAGCCTAACAACCAGGCATGTGACATTTTACTCAAATACCTGCATGCGAAAGGGTTGTTCTTTATTTGATAGAATAACCAAACAATTGCATGTTCATTGCTTCAACAAGTACGTTGAAGGTTTAGCATACAACCATGCATGATCAATCTTACTTCCAAAATGCCTCCAGATGTGTTTATTGTATGGGAATTACATTTATTGGACAAATTAACCACATAATTGCATGTTCTTTGTTTACATAATACCGTTGACAATTTCGACGATTCACATTACGCGAAAAAGAGAATCATATATTTGATCTAGACAAAAATGAATCATTATTAAGTGCAAAGTCAACTTTTTTGTGTGTGATTTAATGTGAATTTCGCAAATATTCATTCTTTGGATAAATAAAGTACGTAGTTCTTATCGAATTCAGAGGAATATTCACAATATTTTATTTTATTGATTCTACACAGAATGAATCCATCATGTGCAGCTATAATGAAACAGCAAATTGGCGGTTTTCCAATCTAACCTAACCTTCTGATATGAAAACGATACTTGACTTAAAAGAAATAATACATAAGATTGTATGAATCAAGCTTCACTTACTGGCTATGGTCGAAAGAAATGAAATAGAAATGAGACAAATCATTGAACAATTTCAAAATATCAGGAAAGGTTTAGCATACAACCATGCATGATCAGTCTTACTTCCAAAATGCCTCCAGATGTGTTTATTATATGGGAATTATATTTCTTGGACAAATTAACGACATAATTGCATGCTCTTTATTTACACATTAACGTTAACAATTTCTACAACTCCCATTACGGGGAAAAGGAGAATCAAATATTTGATTTGGACAAATGAATCACTATGAAGCATGCAGGTAAATTTATTTTGTGGAGTACTTAGAACTTTGCCAACTTTTAAGCTCTGGTTAACTTGACCATGTAGATAATACATATAAATTTACCTTGCTAAATAGATCAATTAAACACGACAGAAAGAACACTTCACTTGCACCATTGAAAATTCAGCGGACTGGCTGTTTGCCAATGCATTTTCGTCTACCCTATCACTGAACGTTTGACCTTAAATAGTTTTTTAAAAAGTTGATTCAACTATACTTACAGCCTATGATTCGGAAAAAAAAAAAGAAAAAAGAAATGAAATAAATGATTGAAGGAAATAAGAGCACAGTGCTTTTAAAGTTTAGAGTTAAAACTTACAAGTTTAAGCCTAACCACCAGGCATGTGACATTTTACTCAAATACCTGCATGCGAAAGGGTTGTTCTTTATTTGATAGAATAACCAAACAATTGCATGTTCATTGCTTCAACAAGTACGTTGAAGGTTTAGCATACAACCATGCATGATCAATCTTACTTCCCAAATGCATCCAGATGTGTTTATTGTATGGGAATTACATTTATTGGACAAATTAACCACATAACTGCTTGTTCTTTGTTTACATAATACCGTTGACAATTTCGACGATTCACATTACGGGAAAAAGAGAAACATAAATTTGATCTAGACAAAAATGAATCATTATTAAGTGCAAAGTCAACTTTTTTTGTGATTTAATGTGAATTTCGCAAATATTCATTCTTTGGATAAATGAAGTACGTAGTTCTCATCAAATTCAGAGGAATAATCACAATATGTAATGTTATTGATTCTACACAGAATGAATCCATCATGTGCAACTATAATGAAACAGCAAATTGGTGGTTTTCCAATCTAAACTGACCTTCTGATATGAAAACGATACTTGACTTAAAAGAAATAATACATAAGATTGTATGAATCAAGCTTCACTTACTGGCTATGGTCGAAAGAAATGAAATAGAAATGAAACAAATATTGAACAATTTCAAAATATCAGGAAAGGTTTAGCAAACAACCATGCATGATCAGTGTTACTTCCAAAATGCCTCCAGGGGCCTGTTGCATAAAACTTTTGCCAGAGATCTTTATGGCAGAATTTCAGGAAACTACGGCAAAAAATAATTGCCATAGTTTTCCAGTACATAAAAATTTGCCGGACTTTTTTTTTTTTTTTGCCAGAAAAAATGTCTGGCAAAAGTTTTATGCAACGGGCCCCAGATGTGTTTATTATATGGGAATTATATTTCTTGGACAAATTAACGACATAACTGCATGTTCTTTGTTTACATAATACCGTTAACAATTTCTACAATTCCCATTACAGCAAAAAGAGAGTCAAATATTTGATCTAGACAAAAATGAATCATTATTAAGTGCGTAGGCAACTTTTTTTTTTAGTGAATTAATATGAATTTCGCAAATGTTCATTCTTTGGATAAATGAAGTACGTAGTTCTAATCGAATTCAGAGGAATATTCACAATATTTGATTTTATTGATTCTACAAAAAATTAATTCCTTAATGTGCAACTATAATGATGCAGCGAACTGGCGTTTTTCCGTTCCAACCTGTCCCTCTGATATCAAAACGATATTTTGACTTAAAATGAATAACACATAAGATAGTATGAATCAAGCTTTATTTACACGCTATTGTCGAAAGAAATTAAATATATTTTTTTTGTGTGTTTGTGTGAATTAATGTGTATTTCGCTATTATTTACACGCTATTGTCGAAAGAAATTAAATATATTTTTTGTGTGTGTTTGTGTGAATTAATGTGTATTTCGCTAAAATTCATTCTTTGGATAAATGAAGAACGATGTTTTACTGATTCTACACAGAATAAATCCATTATATGCAGCTATAAAGATACAGCAGACTGGCGATTTTCCAGTCTACCTTGAAATAATACATAGGATTGTATGAATCAAGCTTCACTTACGTGCTATGGTCGGAAGAAATGAAATAGAAATGGGACAAATCATTGAACAAATGTCAGATTATTGTTAAAGGTTTAGCATACGACCATGCATGATCAATCTTACTTCAAAGATGCCTCCAGACGTGTTTATTGTATGGGAATTATATTTATTTCACAAATTAACCACATTATTACATGTTATTTGTCTACACAGTAACGTTAACATTTTCTACAACTCCCATTACGGGAAAAAACAATCGAATATTTGATCTAGACAAAATGAATCTTTATGAAGTGTGCAGAAACCTTTTTTTTCGTGAATTAAGGTAAATCTCGCAAATATGCAGCCTTTTGGTAAATCAAATACGTAGTTCTCATCGAATTCACAGGAATATTCACAATTTTTGATTTTATTGATTCTACACAGAATTTATCATGTGCAGCTATAATGATAAGCAAACTGGCGTTATTCCAGTCCAACCTGACCTTCTTATATGAAAACAATATTTCACTTAAAAGAAATAATACATAAACTTGTATGAATCAAGCTTTATTTACGCGCTATAGTCGAAAGAAATGAAACAGAAATGAGACAAATCATTGAACAAATTTCAGAATTTTGTTAAAGGTTTAGCATTCAAGCATGCATGATCAATCTTACTTCCAAAATGCCTCCAGATGTGTTCATTATACGGGAAATATATTTATTGGACAAATTAACGACATAATTCCATGTTCTTTGTTAAGCATTAACGTTAACAATTTCTACAACTCCCATTACGGGAAAAAGGGAATTAAATATTTGATCTGGACAAATGAATCACTATGAAGCATGCAGGTAAATTTATTTTGTGGAGTACTTAGAACTTTGCCAACTTTTAAGCTCTGGTTAACTTGACCATAGAGATAATGCATATAAATTTACCTTGTTAAATAGATCAATTAAACACGACAGAAAGAACACTTTACTTCCACCTTTGAAAACACAGCGGACTGGCTGTTTGCCAATGCATTTTTGTCTACACTATCACTGAACGTTTGACCTTAAATAGTCTTTTTAAAAAGTGGATTCAACTATACTTACAATCTATGATTCGGAAAAAAGAAAGAAAAAAGAAATGAAATAAATGATTGAAGGAAATAAGAGCACAGTGCTTTTAAAGTTTTGAGTTAAAACTTACAAGTTAAAGCCTAACAACCAGGCATGTGACATATTTTTACTCAAATACCTGCATGCGAATTTTTGTCTACACTATCACTGAACGTTTGACCTTAAATAGTCTTTTTAAAAAGTGGATTCAACTATACTTACATCCTATGATTCGGAAAAAAAGAAAGAAAAAAGAAATGAAATAAATGATTGAAGGAAATAAGAGCACAGTGCTTTTAAAGTTTAGAGTTAAAACTTACAAGTTAAAGCCTAACAACCAGGCATGTGACATTTTACTCAAATACCTGCATGTGAAAGGGTTGTTCTTTATTTGATAGAATAACCAAACAATTGCATGTTCATTGCTTCAACAAGTACGTTGAAGGTTTAGCATACAACCATGCATGATCAATCTTACTTCCAAAATGCCTCCAGATGTGTTTATTATATGGGAATTATATTAAATGGACGAATTAACCACGTAATTGCATGTTCTTAGTTTGCACAATAACATTAACAATTTCCACGATTCCCATTACGGGAAAAAGAGAATCAAATATTTGATCTAGACAAAAATGAATCATTATTAAGTGCGCAGGCAACTTTTTTTTTTTTCGTGAATTAATGTGAATTTCGCAAATATTCATTCTTTGGATAAAGGAAGTACGTAGTTCTCATCGAATTCAGAGGAATATTCACAATGTTTGATTTTATTGATCCTACACAGAATGAATCCATCATGTGCGGCTATAATGATACAGCAAATTGGCGGTTTTCCATTCCAACCTGACCTTCTTATATGAAAACGATATTTGACTTAAAAGAAATAATACATAAGCTTGTATGAATCAACCTTTACTTACGCTCTATGGTCGAAAGAAATGAGATAGAAATGAGACAAATCATTGAAAATAATTTAGAATATTCTTAAAGGTTTAGCATGCAACCATTTATGATCAGTCTTACTTCCAAAATGCCTCCAGATGTGTTCATTATATGAGGATTATACTTTTTGGACAAATTAACCACATAATTGCATGTTCTTTGTTTACATAATACTGTTAACAATTTCTACAATTCACATTACGGGAAAAAGAGAATCAGATATTTGATCTAGACAAAAATTAATCATTATTAAGTGCTCAGGCAACTTTTTTTTCGTGAATTAATGTGAATTTCGCAAATATTTATTCTTTGGATAAATGAAGTACGTAGTTTTCATCGAATTCAGAGGAATATTCACAATATTTGATTTGATTGATGAATCCATCATGTGCAGCTATAATGATACAGCAAATTGGCGGTTTTCCAGTCCAACCTGACCTTCTGATATCAAAACGATATTTGAATTAAAGAAATAATACACAAGATTGTACGAATCAAGCTTTACTTACGCTCTATAGTCGAAAGAAATGAAACAGAAATGAGACAAATCATTGAACAAATTTCAGAATATTGTTAAAGGTTTAGCATACAACCATGCATGACCAATCTTACTTCAAAAAGCCTCCAGATGTGTTTATTATATGGGAATTATATTTATTGGAAAAATTAACCACATAATTGCATGTTCTTTGTTTACATAAGACCGTTAACAATTTTTACAATTCCCATTACGGGAAAAAAGAGAATCAAATATTTGATCTAGACAAAAATGAATCATTATTAAGGGCGCTGCCAAAACTTCTTTTTTTGTTTTCGTGAATTAATGTGAATTTCGCAAATATTCATTCTTTGGATAAATGAAGTACGTAGTTCTCATCGAATTCAGAGGAATACTCACAATATTAGATTTTATTGATTCTACATAAAATGAATCCATCATGTGCAGCTATAATAATACAGCAAACTGGCGTTTATCCATTCCAACCTGACCTTCTTATATGAAAACGATATTTGACTTAAAAGAAATAATACATAAGCTTGTTTGAATCAACCTTTACTTACGCTCTATGGTCGAAAGAAATGAGATAGAAATGAGACAAATCATTGAAAAAAATTCAGAATATTCTTAAAGGTTTAGCATACAACCATAAATGATCAGTCCTTACTTCCAAAATGCCTCCAGATGTGTTCATTATATGGGAATTATATTTTTTGGACAAATTAACCACATAATTGCATGTTCTTTGTTTACATAATACTGTTAACAATTTCTAAAATTCCCATTACGGGAAAAAAGGAGAATCAAATATTTGATCTAAACAAAAATGAATCATTATTAAGTGCGGAGGCAATTTTTGTTTTTTTTTCGTTAATTAATGTGAATTTCGCAAATATTTATTCTTTGGATAAATGAAGTACGTAGTTCTCATCGAATTCAGAGGAATATTGACAATATTTGATTTGATTGATGAATCCATCATGTGCAGCTATAATGATACAGCAAATCGGCGGTTTTCCAGTCCAACCTGACCTTCTGATATCAAAACGATATTTGACTTAAAAGAAATAATACACAAGATTGTACGAATCAAGCTTTACTTACGCGCTATAGTCGAAAGAAATGAAACAGAAATGAGACAAATCAGTGAACAAATTTCAGAATATTGTTAAAGGTTTAGCATACAACCATGCATGATCAATCTTACTTCAAAATGCCTCCAGATGTGTTTATTATATGGGAATTATATTTATTGGAAAAATTAACCACATAATTGCATGTTCTTTGTTTACATAAGACCGTTAACAATTTCTACAATTCCCATTACAGGAAACAGAGAATCAAATATTTGATCTAGACAAAAATGAATCATTATTAAGTGCGCTGCCAAAACTTCTTTTTTTGTTTTCGTGAATTAATGTGAATTTCGAAAATATTCATTCTTTGTATAAATGAAGTACGTAGTTCTCATCGAATTCAGAGGAATATTCACAATATTTGATTTTATCGCTACTACACAGAATGAATCCATCATGTGCAGCTATAATGATACAGCAAATTGGCGGTTTTCCGGTCCAACCTGACCTTCCGATATCAAAACGATATTTGACTTAAAAGAAATAATACACAAGATTGTACGAATCAAGCTTTACTTACGCGCTATAGTCGAAAGAAATGAAACAGAAATGAGACAAATCATTGAACAAATGTGAGAATGTTGTAAAAGGATTAGCATACAACCATGCATGATCAATCTTACTTCCAAAATGCCTGAAGATGTGTTCATTATGGAAATTACATTTTTAGGACACATTAACCACATTATTGCTTGTTCTTTGTTTACAAAATAACGTTTACCATGTCTACAACTCCTATTACGGGGAAAAGAGAATCGAATACTTGAATTAGACAAAAATGAATCACTATGAAGCATGCAGGTAAATTTGTTTCGTGGAGTACTAGGAACTTTGCCTACTTTTAAGCTCTGGTTAACTTGACCATAGAGATAATGCATATAAATTTATCTTGTTAATTGGATCAATTAAAAACGACAGAAAGAACACTTCACTTGCACCTTTGAAAACATAGCAGACTGGCTTTTTGCCAATGCATTTTTGTCTACCCTATCACTGAACGTTTGACTTTAAAAAGTCTTTTTAAAAAGTGGATTCAACTATACTTACATCCTATGATTCAGAAAAAGAAAGAAAAAAGAAATGAAACAAATGATTGAAGGAAATAAGAGCACAGTGCTTTTAAAGTCCAGAGTTAAAACTTACAAGTTTAAGCCTAAAAACCAGGCATGCAGCATTTTTCTCAAATACCTGCATACGAAAGGGTTGTTCTTTACTTGATAGAATAACCAAATAATTGCATGTTCATTGCTTCAACAATTACGTTGAAGGTTTAGCATACAACCATGCATGATCAATCTTACTTCAAAAATGCCTCCAGATATGTTCATTATATGGGGATTATACTTATTGGACAAATTAACCACATAATTGCATGTTCTTTGTTTACATAATACCGTTAACAATTTCTAAAATTCCCATTACGGGAAAAAAAGAGAATCAAATATTTGATCTAGACAAAAATGAATCATTAAGTGCGGAGGCAATTTTTGTTTTTTTCGTTAATTAATGTGAATTTCGCAAATATTCATTCTTTGGATAAATTAAGTACGTAGTTCTCATCGAATTCAGAGGAATACTCACAATATTAGATTTTATTGATTCTACACAGAATGAACCCACCATGTGCAGCTATAATGATACAGCAAATTGGCGGTTTTCCAGTCCAACCTGACCTTCTGATATCAAAACGGTATTTGACTTAAAAGAAATAATACATAAGATTGTATGAATCAACCTTTACTTACGCTCTATGGTCGAAAGAAGTGAAATAGAAATGAGACAAATCATTGAACAAATTTCAGAATATCGGGAAGGGTTTAGAATACAACCATGCATGATCAATCTTACTTCAAAATGCCTCCAGATGTGTTTATTATATGGGAATTATATTTATTGGAAAAATTAACCACATAATTGCATGTTCTTTGTTTACATAAGACCGTTAACAATTTCTACAATTCCCATTACAGGAAACAGAGAATCAAATATTTGATCTAGACAAAAATGAATCATTATTAAGTGCGCTGCCAAAACTTCTTTTTTTGTTTTCGTGAATTAATGTGAATTTCGAAAATATTCATTCTTTGTATAAATGAAGTACGTAGTTCTCATCGAATTCAGAGGAATATTCACAATATTTGATTTTATTGCTACTACACAGAATGAATCCATCATGTGCAGCTATAATGATACAGCAAATTGGCGGTTTTCCGGTCCAACCTGACCTTCCGATATCAAAACGATATTTGACTTAAAAGAAATAATACACAAGATTGTACGAATCAAGCTTTACTTACGCGCTATAGTCGAAAGAAATGAAACAGAAATGAGACAAATCATTGAACAAATGTGAGAATGTTGTAAAAGGATTAGCATACAACCATGCATGATCAATCTTACTTCCAAAATGCCTGAAGATGTGTTCATTATGGAAATTACATTTTTAGGACACATTAACCACATTATTGCATGTTCTTTGTTTACAAAATAACGTTAACCATGTCTACAACTCCTATTACGGGGAAAAGAGAATCGAATACTTGAATTAGACAAAAATGAATCACTATGAAGCATGCAGGTAAATTTGTTTCGTGGAGTACTAGGAACTTTGCCTACTTTTAAGCTCTGGTTAACTTGATCATAGAGATAATGCATATAAATTTATCTTGTTAATTGGATCAATTAAAAACGACAGAAAGAACACTTCACTTGCACCTTTGAAAACATAGCGGACTGGCTTTTTGCCAATGCATTTTTGTCTACCCTATCACTGAACGTTTGACTTTAAAAAGTCTTTTTAAAAAGTGGATTCAACTATACTTACATCCTATGATTCGGAAAAAGAAAGAAAAAAGAAATGAAACAAATGATTGAAGGAAATAAGAGCACAGTGCTTTTAAAGTCCAGAGTTAAAACTTACAAGTTTAAGCCTAAAAACCAGGCATGCAGCATTTTTCTCAAATACCTGCATACGAAAGGGTTGTTCTTTACTTGATAGAATAACCAAATAATTGCATGTTCATTGCTTCAACAATTACGTTGAAGGTTTAGCATACAACCATGCATGATCAATCTTACTTCAAAAATGCCTCCAGATGTGTTCATTATATGGGAATTATACTTATTGGACAAATTAACCACATAATTGCATGTTCTTTGTTTACATAATACCGTTAACAATTTCTAAAATTCCCATTACGGGAAAAAAAGAGAATCAAATATTTGATCTAGACAAAAATGAATCATTATTAAGTGCGGAGGCAATTTTTGTTTTTTTCGTTAATTAATGTGAATTTCGCAAATATTCATTCTTTGGATAAATAAAGTACGTAGTTCTCATCGAATTCAGAGGAATACTCACAATATTAGATTTTATTGATTCTACACAGAATGAACCCATCATGTGCAGCTATAATGATACAGCAAATTGGCGGTTTTCCAGTCAAACCTGACCTTCTGATATCAAAACGGTATTTGACTTAAAAGAAATAATACATAAGATTGTATGAATCAACCTTTACTTACGCTCTATGGTCGAAAGAAGTGAAATAGAAATGAGACAAATCATTGAACAAATTTCAGAATATCGGGAAGGGTTTAGAATACAACCATGCATGATCAGTCTTACTTCCAAAATCCCTACAGATGTGTTTATTATATGGGAATTATATTTCTTGGACAAATTAACCACATAATTGCATGTTCTTTGTTTACACATTAACGTGAAGAATTTCTACAACTCCCATTACTGGAAAAAGAGAAGCAAATATTTGATCTGGACAAATGAATCACTATGAAGCATGCAGGTAAATTTATTTCGTGGAGTACTTAGAACTTTGCCTACTTTTAAGCTCTGGTTCAATTGACCATAGAGATAATGCATATAAATTTACCTTGTTAAATGGATCAATTAAACACGACAGAAAGAACACTTCACTTGCACCTTTGAAAACATAGCGGACTGGCTGTTTGCCAATGAATTTTTGTCTTCCCTATCACTGAACGTTTGACCTTAAATAGTTTTTTTTTAAAGCGGATTCAACTATACTTACATCCTATGATTCGGAAAAATAGAAATGAGACAAATCATTGAACAAATTTCAGAATATTGTTTAAGGTTAAGCATACAACCATGCATGATTAATCTTACTTCCAAAATGCCTTCTAATGTGTTTATTATATGGGAATTATATTTATTGGACAAATTAACGACATAATTGCATGTTACTTGTTTACACAATAACGTTAACAATTTCTACAGCTCCCATTACGGGAAAAAGAGAATCAAATATTTGATCTGGACAAATGAATCACTATGAAGCATGCAGGTAAATTTATTTCGTGGAGTACTTAGAACTTTACCTACTTTTAAGCTCTGGTTAACTTGTCCATAGAGATAATACATATAAATTTTCGTTATTAAATGGATCCATTAAACACGACACAAAGAATCCTTCACTTGCAACTTTGAAAACACAGCGGACTGGCACTTTACCACTGCATTTTGTCTACCATATCATAACAAAGTTTGACCTTAAATATATATGTTTTTTTTTGTATAAAGTGGATTAAACTATACTTAGTTTCTATGATTCGGAAAAAAAAAGAAAAAGAAATGATAGAAATTATTGAAAGAAATATGAGAACAGTGCTTTTAAACTTTAAAGTAAAAACTTAAAAGTTTAAGCCTAGCAACCAAGCATGTTTCTTTTTTTTTTTTTTTTACTCAAATGCCTGCATGCAAATTTATTAAATTTACCAAATACTTGGATGTTCATTGTTGGAAGAATTACGTTAACAATTTCTGCAACTCTCATTACGGGCATGACCAGGGAAAGAGAATCGAATATTTGATCTAGACAAAGATGAATCATTATTAAGTACGCAGGCAACCCTATTTCGTGAATTTATGTAAAGTTCGAATATATTCATTTTTTGGATGAATTACGTAGTTCTCATCCAACTTAGAGGAATAAGGACAATATTTGACTTCATCAATTAAACACAGAAAGAATCCATTACGTGCAGCTATAAAGATGCAGCAGACTGGCGGTTTTTCAGTCAATCCTGACCTTCTGATATCAAAACGATATTTGACTTTTAAAAAAATAATGCATATGATTGTATGAATCTAGCTTTGATTACGCCCTCTGGTCGAAAGAAATGAAGCAGAAATGAAACAAAGCATTGAACAGACTTTAGAATATTTTCAAGGTTTAGCATGCACCTTTGCATGTTTAATCCCAAACCGGCTTGGAAATATTTCTTAGTATTTCAAATAATTGTGAATTGCCAAGGCTATTTTGTAATGATTTAGCCAAATAATAGTAAGTTCATTGTTTATGAAATAATGATAAAAGTTTCACTACTGTAATACGAGGAAAGGAGCATCAGATATTTGATCTAGACAAATAGATCTGTATAAAGCATGCAGGTAAATTGCCTAAGGAGTACTCAGAAAGGCAGTACTTTGAACTTTGCCTACTTTTAAGCTCTGAATAAAATGACCATATTAGAGATAATGCATATTAATTTACCTTGTAAACTGGCTTAATTAAACACAGAAAGAACCCCTCACCTGCACCTTTGAAAACGAAGTGGACTGGCAGTTTACCTGCCTTATTCCTATTTTGACCCCTTTCAGGGTCACAAGAACTTTGGAATTTGCATATTCTCAAGAGGAAAGGCATTGACTGGATGAATCTTTGCGAGACGCACAATTTAGCTTCCTGATTGGTCCGCTTTCTTTGGCGCGGTATCGATATTTTCGAGATCAAAAGGGTAGATGGACGATGCGACGGAGAAAAAAAAAATGCTGCTAGAGCCATGAAAATCAGAAAATTGGCTTGATATTTAAAGATATGTATAGCAAATTGTCATAATTGAGTTTTTTAAATTTTAACCTATCTAAAGCTTTTGCTTTGGTTTACCGAGGTGAAAAAGATTGCAAATTGACAGGGAGGATTGGCTTGATTTGACCAGTCTCAACATAGCGCCCCTTTGCTACATACAATAATGGGCCGCCAAAAGGGCAAAAATTAATAGTTTGAGAAATATATAAATATGTTTAAAAAAAAAACACACAGAAATAAATACCAAGAGAAGGCAGAAATAAAGTCAATCACAAAAATAAAGATAACAAAAATAAAGAAACCTTAGAAATAAAGATAAGGCAAAAATATAACAAATCTCAGAATCAAAGATAACTGCAGAAATAAGAAGCAAACAAATAAAGAACATTCAAAAATAGATCTAGCTGCGGAAACAAGGACAAACACAAAAATAAAGACAATCTGAGAAATATAGGTTCACACAAAAATAGAGAAAGTGTTGAAAAAAATAAAGACAATTATAGAATTAAAAACTATCGCAGAAACATAGGTTCTCCCAGAAATAGAGAAAGTGTGCCTTCCTGAATCCATTAGGAATACCCAGTCTCTGTCAACTTTCATGTCTGCACTCAAGACTTCATCTCAAATGAAATAAGTATGCTAATTAAGACACTGGAAATAAATTTGACACTGACTAAATGTTGAAATTTGTGAGACATTCTGGAGCAAGCGCCATGAGCTGAGCTGAGGCGGATACCGGGCGATTTACAAGAAGCCATCATCATCATCATCATCATCAAATATATAGACAACCACAGAAATAAAGACAACTTCAGCTGTACAGCTCCACATACATATATATTTTCTATAGAATTGTAGAAAGGGTTTGCAATAAATAGACAACCATAGAATCAAAGACAACTTCAGATATATAGACAACCACGAAATTAAACGAAACGACTGAATTATAGTCTATCACTAATACAGCACGCCGAATATACAGAAGAGCTCAGAAATACATGAAACACAACAAACAGAAGAGAGAGCGTATTCCGGCCGCACGCCGCGCCGAGAGAGTCATCTGATCGGGCATCGGCCAATCAGTATCATTGTTGCATTAGCATTTTGTTCAACATGGCCACTAGCAACCAATTAAAATCCTTGTTTAAATTTTGCAGTTGATGGCAAATCTTTGCATCGTGTGTGTTTCTTCGACGGAGCCCAGATCGGAGCTAACATTTAAGTAACATTGCTCCTGATCGATCCTGCCTCCGGAGTAGGCATGATGGACATTCGTACAGTAATAATAATGTAATTAATCATTTTATTCCACATAAGAAGACCGAATCACAATTTTTCATCTTGAAAGTTCAGTTGCGTTGTACGTTTTTCACACTAGCTTTTCTCATTACTTTAGGTCAGTATCCATGAATATGTCCCTGTTACTTTGCTAAAAATAAAAAGATCTAGCGATGTGTTTAAGTTTTCATCCAAAAGGTCGCAAAGTACAAATCGAATACTTCAAATGCGGACAACGGTTTACTGGAGTTCATTCTCGGTATTTGACAAGAGTTACACAAAACCCTGTCTTTGCGACATATTATTCACAACCGGAAGATAAACATGCATGTGGAGAAAAACACCGTAAACACATTCAAACGTTAGAAGCTTCTTAAAATTACCCTTTTATTTCATGCGCAGTCATTCTTTTGACGGAATATCGCAGACATCAATGACCAGGTACAAGACGTCGGACCGTGGTTTCGGATTGATACCTTTGGCCTCATTCCTTCGAGTGTTCGAATTATGTGCACAGCAGTGCTGTCAACGACACACGTGCGGTGTGTATATGGCATACAGTACCGGGAGATGGCGCCAGGGCTTTTTAGTACATTGAACTAACACAAAGAAGAAATGTCAACAGAGAAAAGATGATTATTGTGTATTTATGAGTATTCTGTATAAATTCATAAAGAAAAAAAAAAAAAGAAGAGAGAATTAAAAATGTAAACTTACACAATTTTCACCTTATGAGGGCGGTATTGCTATTTAGGTAATGGATGAGTCAGATTTTAATTGTGTTCTGCCACTTGATCAGGAGAGGGCGATAATTAATTATTCAGTTCTTGTATCAGGTTGGGAAAAACACTTTAGATTCCAAGACCCACCCAAGGTTGTTTGTATAGTGTACCCAACTGCTTTACACAGTGAGTGGTCTCACTTTCGTTCTTTGACTCCTTGAGTGAGGTTGTGTTCTGAGGAGCCAGCTAGAATGACCCTCAGTTTGCATTAATTTTTGGAGGAGTTTCTTACCCACAATGGTAGTGAGTTTAGTAAATTTTCTACCAGTTTTATTTCAGTACAAAATAAAAAAAACTTGAATTTAAAAGGTCATTTTCAAAATGAATTTTTAATCAAGAGTTTGTCTTAAAAACTTTGAAAGAAAAAATGAATGTTTATCTCTGTCAGTCAGCTAGGCATGATATTATGCTGTGAAGTTCCAATTACTTATGGCTTTAATTCAGTCATTTATCAAAGTTGTATTATAGTGATGACATAAGTATTTCATTACTATACAGAAGTAAATTTGTGTTTACTTTTAAAAATGGTTAAAATTTCACTGACATATTAATACAGTTTAGGTATTTGTCTGTGCTAGCTAAATTATAAGGTGGACAAATATTATATAAATAACTGTAATTAATAATGATATGTGAGAAAGTTTTTTTTTATTAAGATTAAGGGTACGCATTTTGGATAATGGGAATTTATTTAATTTTGAAGGGTCCTTTGGTCATGGAGCTGTTTCTCATGGACTGCACTTCTAAGCTGGAGCTATGCTGACGAGGCTTCAGTAATATTCCCCTGAGTCATGATCTTCATTTCTGTATCCTGAGTTTTCATCTGAGTTTCCTGTTGAACTCTGAAACGTCACGCAACTTCGTATCAATGACCACGCCTACTCTCCGATGACGTCGGTCTTCCAAGATTTCACCGGTTATTTGGTTCATCAACTCTTCGAGGATTCGCAATAGCACCACGTCGTCGACAGCTTTTGCTTTGGTTTACCGAGGTGAAAAAGATCGCAAATTGACAGGGAGGACTGGCTTGATTTGACCAGTCTCAACACAGCGCCCCTCTGCTACATACAATAATGGGTCGCCAAAAGGGCCAAAATTAATAGTTTGAGAAATATATAAATATGTTAAAAATAAACAAACACACAGAAATAAATACCAAGAGAAGGCAGAAATAAAGTCAATCACAAAAATAAAGATAATAACAAAAATAAAGAAACCTTAGAAATAAAGATAAGACAAAAATATAACAAATCTCAGAATCAAAGATAACTGCAGAAATAAGAAGCACACAAATAAAGAACATTTAAAAATAGATCTAGCTGCGGAAACAAGGACAAACACGAAAATAAAGACAATCTGAGAAATATAGGTTCACACAAAAATAGAGAAAGTGTTGAAAAAATAAAGACAAAGATAGAATTAAAAACAATCGCAGAAACATAGGTTCTCACAAAAATAGAGAAAGTGTGCCTTCCTGAATCCATTAGGAATACCCAGTCTCTGTCAACTTTCATGTCTGCACTCAAGACTTATCTGTTCCCAGCTGTAACTTCATCTCAAATGAAATAAGTATGCTAATTAAGACACTGGAAATAAATTTGACACTGACTAAATGTTGAAATTTGTGAGACATTCTGGAGCAAGCGCCATGAGCGCCATGCTGAGACGGATATCGGCGCTTTACAAGAAGCCATCATCATCATTAAATATATAGACAACCACAGAAATAAAGACAACCTCAGAAATACAGCTCCACATACTTATATATTCTATAGAATTTTAGAAAGTGTTGACAGTATATAGACAACCATAGAATTAAAGACAACTTCAGATATATTGACAACCACAAAATTAAACGAAACGACTGAATTATAATCACTAATACAGCACGCCGAAAATACAGAAGAGCTCAGAAATACATGAAACACAACAAACAGAAGAGAGAGTGTATTCCGGCCGCACGCCGCGCCGAGAGAGTGATCTGATCGAGGCACCCGTACCAGGCATCGGCCAATCAGTATCATTGGTGCCTTAACATTTTGTTCAACATGGCCACTAGCAACCAATTAAAATCCTTGTTTAGATTTTGCAATTGATGGCAAATCTTTGCATCGTGTGTTTTTCTTCGACGGAGCCCAGATCGGTGCTAACATATCGTGAATAAGTAACATTGCTCCTGATCGATCCTGCCTCCAGAGTAGGCATGATGGATGTTCGTACAGTAATAATACTGTAATAAATCATTTTATTCCACATAAGAAGACCGAATCACAATTTTCCATCTTGAAAGTTCAGTTGTGTTGTAAGCTCTTCAAACTAGCTTTTCTAGGTCAGTATTCATGAATATGTCCCTGTTACTTTGCTAAAAATAAAAAGATCTAGCGATGTGTTTAAGTTTTCATCCAAAAGGTCGCAAAGTACAAATCGAATACTTCAAATGCGGACAACGGTTTACTGGAGTTCATTCTCGGTATTTCCCAAGAGTTACACACAACCCGGCTTACTTCGAACCATTGGGTGATCGCGCCAGGCCGAGTAATCGCGTAACCCGACCTTTCGTGAAAACAGCCTACTTGACTTGCGGAAGGTCGGGTGAATCGGATATTTAAAAATTGATATTTAGCTCTTGTGGTCATTGACATAAGGCTAATCTTTTACACGAACATTCTTGAAAAACCTACCTTCAAATGACGAAGTATCTGGTAAAAATCAATTTAAAACAATATTCTCGTTAAGGATTCTAAATTGCAGCGATGAAACGATGATGAAGAGCAAATACTATTGCCATTGAATCATTGTACATGCGTATTACGAAACCTCTAAATCCTTTTTAATCATTGATATTCATCCTTTTACGATGCACGTAAATGATTTAATTTCATTGTGATAATTTGGTTCCAATCTGTCGAAATTTAACCTATCGATTTAAATGGAAAAAATATATACCAGATCTACAGGCTGTTTGAAACGAATACGCTTGCATTATCAAATTATTGATATAGGCCAGCTACTTATCTCTTTCAATGCATTAACAGACTTTCAAGGAAATGCCCCGAAAATGCCAAATATTTTTTTTTCTTTACACCACTAATAATCGGGGGGGGGGGGGGGGTAATCACATGAGATGATAATACTTGGAAAGACTTACGCTAAGGAATTTATCAAGTGTTGCTGTTATCCCGAATGATATTATGATGCTATACATTCCCCCCCCCCCCCTCCCCTTAAAAAAAAAAAATAAAAAAAAAATCACGAATAGGCCCATGACCTTGGGAAAATTAACTTTGAAAATCTGATCAACCCAAAACATTTCTTTATTTTTTTTTGGCAATTATCTCCTTCACAAACTCTCAATTACTCCATCATCTCCCATTATCTTGCCCCCCCCCCTCTCTCTCTCTCTCTGACACCCTCGAATTTTCATCAAATAATCTCGCCTGAACTGATTTTTCATCTCTTTCTTCCTGTATCTGTCTGTCTCTCTTTCCATCTATTTTGAACAGATCCTCTCCTAAATCATGCACCCTGGTTGCTTCATCCCCCCCCCAACCATATTGATTTCATTGATATATAAATCTCTCCAATAAGGAAGGGCTTTAGTATTTTTTATAGTTGTGCATGGATGCATGTATTACAATTATCATATATTCTTATAAAAATTGCAACGACTTACATGATCAATATCAAACAACATTTGCAGTCAAAATTGCACATGGATTTGCTATGTAATGATTTTTTTCTGCATGGTGATTACATGTTTATAAGTTCATTCTGATAAAAGGGAAACTAGATCAGCCTACAGTCATCGTTTACAAGTAAAATATATTTCATATTAATTAAAACAATTTTCTAATCATATACTCTGTTCAGAACTTGCGACAAAATGAAAGTAGACTATAGAGTTTTACATTACTATCATTTACATGCAAGTAATTTGAATTACAATGTACCAAGGCCAAACTGAATCCTTTTCTACTTTAAAATAATACTTAGATATGTAAATGAATATTCAACAGAGCACCTAGTCAGATTTTGTGCACAACTCAGATAGAACGATCTATTCTATATCCCTTTAGAAGTTATGAATAAATTCATTATTACACAACTGAAAACAGTGATTTGTAACTTACGTACCCATCAATCAATCCAACTTACAGTGTACATAATATTATATGAATTTTCAAATCCTCTAATGAAAGAATAATCTGCTGTAAGATTTTCAAATATTCCACACACACCTATGGGGGGGGGGGGACAGTTTCTAAAAAATAAATACAATCACTTGTTCTGTAACGTTGTCCAATGACATTGTAAAACATTTTGATGATAATCCAAAATTGTGGAATGTATATCAACAAATTTGAATTGAATTGTGGAGCAATTAGTCATGTTATACGAAATGGCGACATTTATTAGAAAGCCCTCTTAGATAATTCATCTTCATTTAGTCCAGGATTCATGTAACTCTACACCCAAATGAATCTAATTCCATACAGATTAAAGCTAAATTAAGGTTTGGGTGGTAGGCATATCTTTATGCAGCCTCCTCCCCCTGAAAATCTTCAACCTTTTTCATTCAAAATTTTCCAAAAATTCTACCCAAAGTGTTCACTATATCATTCAATTTACAATCTCACCCACTTGGTTACTGATCACTCCCATCCTTGCTTGTTCCTTCAAATAATTACATGATCTTGCACCTAACCCTCAACCCCAAGAAATTACCTATGTAACTTATGTAACCTGGTGGTTTGAGATATATATTGAAGGATCTGTTGCAAATATTTGGTGGAATTTTGGAAAATTTTCAGAAAAAACATGCAAGTCTAAAAACACCTCACTCAGTGAGATACAGATCTCCAAAGGGGTCCAATGCACTGAAGAGATGAAGCTAAATTTTTTCAGTCTGTTTATGAAAACAAGATAAGATTGAAAGTTGACCTGAATTGTTATAAATGGAAAGTACATGTACGAAGTAGGAACAATAGGAACACTACCAATAATTTTTTTTAACTTTGGCGACCAAGGCTTACAAATCAGTTTAGTTTTTTATTTCTCAGTTCTCAAAAAACAATCCATATTCATACAACAGAAATACATAAGAATACACATTGTACAGTTGATGTCTCAGCTTAATATTTGATAATAATAAAAAAAAAAAAACTGGTAAATGATGTGAGAGGAAATCAGAAAACAAAACATAGCTTCTGCTTGTCAGCAAAACTGAACAAGTAAAACTTAAATATTAGGCTTTTGATAACTAACATTCCCTTAAAATCTTAATGGAAACGAAGAAATAAATATCTTAATGCAAGTCTATTTTTGTGAGCAAGAAATGTTGGAAAGATATTTTGATCCTGGTGCCTATTCAAGGAAGAAAAATTTTCATCAAGCTTGACTGATAACATTTGCAAAGGAACAAAAAAAAAAAAAAAGAAAGAAACCAGGTCCATGGTGGATGATTACTCCCCCCCCCCCCCCTCCCCCTCCCCCCTGCCTTATTTCCAAGTTGAGACAGTTATGAATTGGAATGTTACTCAGAAATTCCAGAATGAGTGCATTTGCAACAAGGCCAATGGCCTTGTAAAAATGCTAAACCCCGGCTGAAATTTGACATGTTGATAGCAAAGCTGACCCAATTCATGCAAGATTCACTTACCTTCCATAACTGGAGTTGTAACTAATGCATTCCTTGCAGAAATTTTCTTCATTCTCAGTCAACAAACAATCATCACCTACATCTCCAAAATTATTGATGTGGCTGCAGACATAAATGTAACCTCAAGTTTCAACCTAGGTATCTGATGAATAAAGTCAAAACAGATGAATGAATGGGGTGCTCTGAGCTACCTCTAAACAAGGATTTTTTTTTTTAGTCTATAGTCTGTATGTACAATCAGGGAGTAGAAGCATGATTAACTCTTTGCAATTTTCTGTCAACTATTGGCACAATCGTACAATTAAATTTAACAATCATTAGTTTTCTCCTTTTATACCATTGTACCAGAAGGGAAAAAACCCAGCTAGTGTATTTAAGTGATATCTGAAGAATAATGACCTGCATCAATACTGCTCTAAGGAAAGCAGATCGGAGTTCAAAGTAAATATATAAAGAACAATTGTCATTATTATCCCCTCAGAATTAATTCAGCAGGCAAAGAGTTAAATCATACCCCCTCTCATCATGCTTGTTCATCAGTCTTCGGAATCTGAGCTAGACTGTAAGTTACATACAGTCACAGATGCCCCCCCCCCCCCCAAAAAAGGCCACCCCTATACTTTCGAGCCAATGTCAGGCCCTGGCGAGCCGCCGCGTCGCGGCGCAGCCTGCCTTGCTTCACACAACTACGTCATCTAATTACGATAACCGATTCGTCAACACACAAACACACTGCTATACGTTCAATCTCATATCACTATAAACTGATTTGCATTTCATTTACAGTCATTGGCAATCCGCCCGAAAGTCTGGGCAAGATGTTGCGTGGTGACAGGGTGCTTACACAATGCAGCGGTAACATGAACTGCCGACGATGAAAAAAATTACAAAGTTCGCGAGTTTTTCACTAAAAATGTCATGACATACAAATCAGGACTATTCTTTGAAAATGTAAAGAAATTAACGCAGATTCGCCACGTAGAACTTATTATGAATAAATTGCATTTTTTGACAAATTAACAAAATTTAAACTGTACTCACGTCTTGATTTTTGCTTTAAAATCCTGACTTTGTGTGGATAGATTGTTAACTTTTATTCAAGCCGTTTTTGTCGTATTTATTTGTTCGCAAGGGGACGCGACTATTCGTATTTTTGTTGTATTATTTTTATGAAGCGTCGGGTAAATTTCACTCTTTGAACCCGACCGTTCGTAGATTTAAGGTGCATATTTCTCAAATGGTAGACCCGACCTTTCGCAAATCAAGTGGGCTGTTTTCACGAAACGTCAGGTTACGCAATTACATGGCCCGACGCGATTACGCGATGGTTCGAAGTAAGCCCACATCCCTGTCTTTTCGACATATTATTCACCACCGGAAGTTAAACATGCATGTGGAGAAAAACACTGTAAACACATTCAAACGTTAGAAGCTTCTTAAACTTACCCTTTTATTTCATGCACAATCATTCTTTTGACGGAATATCGCAGACATCGATGACCAGGTACAAGACGTGGGATCGTGGTTTCGGAGTGAGACCTTTGGCCTCATTCCTTCGAGTGTTCGAGTTATGTGCACAGCAGCGCTGTCAACGACACACGTGCGGCGTGTATATGCTTAAAGTACCATGAGGGGGCGCCGCGCCAGGGCTTTTTAGTACAGTGAAATAACACAAAAAGAAATTTTAACAGATAAAAAGATGATTTATTGTGTACTTATGAGTATTCTGTATAAATTCATAAAGAAAAAAGAAGAAGAAGAGAGAATTAATAATGTAAACTTACTCAATTTTCACCTTATGATGGAGGTATTGCTATTTAGGTAATGGATGAGTCAGATTTTAATTGCGTTATGACACTTGATCAGGAGAGGGAGATAATTAATTATTCAGTTCTTGTATCAGGTGAGAAAAACACTTTAGATTCCAAGACCCACCCAAGGTTGTTTGTATAGTGTATCCAACTGCTGTACCAAGGAGTTTTATGAGTTGAGTCCCAACCGGCAACAAATTATTTCAAGCAGCTGTCCTTTTCTAAGGTTGCACAATAGAATGTACAAGGGTGCTGTTGCCTTTAATGTCCGAGGTTCGATGCCGCCAATATTATGGGAAAGCTTGATAAATGATTTTGTCACATTAAATATTTTAATACTTCACTTTTTATTTGAATTAATAAGAAAGAAAATTGAACAGATTGTAAAATATGAATACAAAAGCCTTATTTTGTCCAGAAATCTGCGTATGTCGGATGATAGCATGTTTTGATTTGAGAAAAATAGTAAAATTTGACAATCCTAAAACACGCAATTTGACACTTTTCCGATTACTTGCGGCAAACGAAAATGTAAGGGGGAGTTTGTTGAAGTACAGTAATTTATGATGTTACATGTCAGATTGATGCCCACACATGCCCAGTCGAGTAATTTTGATCCATATTTCAGGAAATTTTGCACCATTTCATTTCGCTTTCCTCTTGTAAAGGTGAGCACTGTGTACTGCTCATATTATCAGACGAGTGGTAGCGAAAAGTAATGATCATTACAAAAGCATATTTCCCTTTGAAAATGGCCGGTAAGTTTGAAGCCAGACAGGAATCTTTTGTTCTACGCATCTGCAAGGAAGATCCAGGTAAGCAAATGCCTGACATAGTTTTGCCTGGCGGCATTGAACATGGATCAAAGGGAATGGGTTAGATGTGACTCCAGCTCTTGAAACTCCTTGGCTGTACACAGTGAGTGATCTCACTTTCGTTTTTTGACTCTTTGAGTGAGGTTGTGTTCTGAGGAGCCAGCAAGAATGAACCTCAGTTTTTGAGGAGTTTCTTACCCACAATGGTGGTGAGTTTAGTAAATTTTTTACCAGTTTTATTTCAGTACTAAAATTAAAAAAAAAAAGAAATTAAAAGGCTATTTTCAACATGAATTTTTAATTAAGAGTTTGTCTTAAAAACTGAAAGAAAAAGTGAATGTTTATCTTCGATGATTCGCGATAGCACCACGTCGTCGGCAGCGACAGGGCCCTTTTGTCAGCCTCATCGTCACACCTTTTCGTTGGACTGAATCCATATAATCAGGGAAGCCCTTTAATTTATGACCCTTTAATAATATTCGAGTAATTCTAACATTTTAAATTTCAATTCTGCATATGATGAATCCAATATCATAGATTTTTGAATATTTGTCCAGAATTTTCACAGCAATCATTTTAAAACTCAATTCTTTTGTATAAGATATTATAATGTTTTGATTGTAATATCTGAATACTTTTCGGATCAGATGTGATACAGTTGTAATAAACAACTTAAAACTTTACCATTCATTATTTTGTGCAGAGCAGTTCAGGCGCGTAGCCGGGGGAGGAAATGAGGCGGTCGCCCCCCCCCCCCCCCCACGCCACCAAAAATAAAAAAAAGAAAAAAGGAAGAAAAAAAGCGTGAGCGAGAAAGAAAAAGGTAAGAGAACTCAAGAAAAGCGGGAGCAGACAAGGAACAATGACAAAGAAACGTCGGAGCTTGCGGGAGGGAAGAAACTCCCCCTCCCTCCACCCTCTCCCCTAGGGAGCGCGCTCAGTAAGTGATTCGCACGCTTCGCATGCACACTACCGTGCCCCTAAAATGAAATCCTAGCTACGCCATTGCTGCAATAACTTATGTGTACTTTGACTACGTCATAGCTCTCTTCACTTTAATCCTTTCATTTAAAAAAAATCGAATAGTCAACACAAGTTTTTTTGTTTTTGTTTTTTTAGTGCCACATTTTTCATATTACAAAAAATATGTATTTGAAATGCATATAATTTGACAAAATTATGCTGAGAAGTAAAAAGAAAAGAGTTGCCAATTCGCACAGGCTAGAAACTGTATGAAGTTTCACTAGCATTGCCAACTAAAAATTATATAGTGTTCCATTTCCCTTCTCTTCAAATTTGCATCTTTAGCCATAGTAACTCTTCTGCGGTGTATATCACCTGTACCTGAAGCAAAGTAGTCAGAAACAGAATAAATAGTTCCTTCTTCTTCAAACTACAGACTACAGGCCATATGCCGGGGGGAGGGGGGATGGGGGATATACCCCCCACACTTTTTTAAGAGGGGGATGGCGTGTGCAAATATCTCCCACACTTTTTAAAGAAGAAATGATATTTGAAGTAATCAGTTAACAAGATTTTTAATAATCGTCATAAACAACCTTCACAATTTAGATTTTCTATTTGGAAATGCGATTTTAAACCAGAAAAGCACTTATTTTTGGCTCGCTCGCTTCGCTCACTCATCGTATTTTAGAGTTTTATTTAAAAATGCGATTGAAAACCAGAAAAGTGGTTATTTTTGGCTCGCTCGTTTCGCTCGCTCATCATATTATAGAATTTATGTTTGAAAATGCCTTTGAAAACCAGAAAAGTGGTAATTTTTGGCTCGCTCGCTAGCAAGATGAGAATTAAAATGTGTGCAAGGAGGTCTGCGAAGGTGGGTGAGGGCGTGTGTTTATAATTAAGTGTGAGTTCGACAGAAAAAAAGGCAAAAAAGTTGATCATCCCCCCCCCCCCCACTCCTCAAAGTAGATTTACGCCGGTGTTTCAATGGGTCAATTTGTATTTCAATTGGTAGTCAATGGGTCAATTGGTCCAATTGACCCACTGTACATGTTACCTTGAAAAGGGTTTTTAACAGGAATGGCAATTTCATTTACAAGTTGCAGATCTACGGTACAGAGTAGAATGCAGGGACTTTATTGACCTGGTCGACTAAAGTTCGAGGCGAATTAAAGAATGTGCTCAAGGCATCAATTATCACTGGAAAGAACACTCTCAACACTGGGTAAAATTTCGTTGGGTATAAATTCATTGCTTTTAAATCACCCACTGTTAGGTAAATTGGGCAAATTAGCTTTAACCCTTAATGTGCCAACCACAGCAGCAGCAAATGTCGGCGGAGCAAATGTCGGCGGAGCAATTGTCGCGGAGCAATTGTCGCGGAGCACTTGTCGGAATTTTCGGAGCAGTTGTCGGCGGAGCAAATGTCGGCGGAGCATATGTCGTGTCCCCGTATCACTGTAGGGAGCTTTGACAGCTTAAGGGGTCATGGTTGGTTAAAAACTCTTTACTTTCAGGTTGGATAAAATACAGAGTGGGTAGAAGTAAATCACAGCATTGGTTAAACCATTTCGATTTTTAACCAACCTTTAGATAAAACCCTTCCCCTCACCGATCGGGTGGTGTCTTTTTTTATCACGACCGCCGACATTTCGTTATTTATCTTCTTGAATAAAGGTTGATCATAGCGACAAACGACTTGCCTAAATAATGCCTGTCAGACAAAGCAAGAACTATGTGTATGCAAAGTTAATTCTATTATTATAATGCTTATACATAACAGGTACATTAAATACTTTGTTATTAGCGGCTTTGGGAAGAAAAATGCATAATTAAGAAAACATATAGCATGATGTAGCCGTGCGTATTGCCAAAGAATATATATTTACGAAGAACTTTCAGTATCGACATAAAGCACGCGTACGTATTATAGTAAATGGTATGTAGTAAAGCCCCATATCGCGCGTCATCGATAACAACAAACGGTTTCACGTGTAGTATTACAAACATTACAAAAATTGGTCAAAAGCATGCATATTCCCGGGGATACATGGGGGGGGGGGGGTCTACTGGACTCATCGAGGTTAAAATGTATATTTTCAGAGTCTGAAATTTTATGTGAATCACCTTCTCTATATATACAGATAAATCCTAGGAGAATTAACTTAATTTCAAATTCCCTGTTTTTGTGTATTAACCTATGGCAGCTACAAGGTCAAAAGCATGCGTAGTACCCGACATTTATGGGGAGTCTTTGGATTTTTTTAAAGCCTTTAATAATCTTTTCCAAAGTCTCATATTACATATAAATCGCATTTCAAATGAATTCAAAGTAGCAATAAGGGAACTATTATTATTTAAAGATTGCTTGTTTTCGCGTGTAAACCTATGGCAGGCAAGATTTTTCAAAGCAAACACAATATGCATATTCCCGGGGATTTATGGGAGGGTGGGGGGGGGGGGGTCTATTTGACTCATGAAGCCTTAATTATATATTTTCAGAGTTTGAAATTTAATGTAAATTACTTCTTCCGTAAATTAAAAAAAACGTTATGGGAATTAAAATCATTTCAAAAAATATTTTGTTTTGCGTGTTAGCCTGTGGCAGCTCTTAGGACAAAAGCATGCACAGTACTCGAAATTTATGGGGAGTCTATGAATTTTTTTGAGCCTTCAGTAAACATTTCCAAAGTCTTAAATTACATATGAATTACATTTGAAATAAACTCAAACCAGTAATAGGGGAACTATAATCAATCTTAAAATCCCTGTTTTCACGTGTTATCCCTATGGCAGGTGACTCCGCAAAAAGCAGGCATGATCCTGAAGATTTATTGAAAATAAAGTTTTATGAAATGTTCTCTTAACTATCCATTCTTCTCCTCTTGCAAAAATCAGACTTTAAAAACAAAAATTTTGATATGAAATATCAAGAATAGATTAGACAACTTATCACACGTTATATCAATCACGAACGCAACTTTTCCGAGTCCATTTTTAACACAGCATTTACCCTTGCCAAAACGTACTACGAAAGTAGGCGAGAATAATTTGTCTTGTAATTTAATGTTTGTGGTATTGCGCAATATCGGTAATTTACATGCTGCTCCACGAAAATTTACACCGCAGCTTCAAAGGTTCCTCGCTTGTAAGTCTATATACAACGGGAGCATCTTTACGCCACGAAAACAGAGGATCACGTATTTGAAGGCAAATTTTCAAAAATGATTTGAAGGAGTGGACACCGGTGGACACATTTGGGAAGATGATTATTGTGTCAATGAAAAAGATAATGAACTGCAGTTATGTTAGTGAAAATAAAAGACCACAGATTTGATCGAAAGTTGGACTTTGAATTTCGGACTGGGAGAATTACCTTGTCATAACGAAATCTTGTTGTATCCTTGCTCTTTATAACGGGGGTAGACTATACAAACGTAACCCAAGTATTGGGTATAAGGACCTGGATTATCCAGTAATTAGTTAAATGTTTAACCAACCATTGGTTTAAATTTATTAAAATGAATAGCCCAACCATTTTGGTTTAACCAGCTAATGGTTAAAAACAGCTGGTTAAGACATTGAACTAACCATTGGGTATAGGGAGCCTGTATTAACCAATAATTAGTTAAATATTTGGCAGGAGTTCCATATGTACCCCACTAACATTAAAAAAAAAACATACAAGGATATGACTTGCATTGATAGGTCTAATCATAATATCAAATACTGAACATGAGAAAATGCGATGAATATCAAAATATTGGTTTTTATTCCGTCAGATTTAAAAACTTATCCGTAAACCGTGCATTTCAATTGACATCGATTTATTTAGTCAGAAAAAATAAGAACAATGCATCCTGGGAGTTAGACTTATCCCGTTTTCTGGCTCATAATCATTATGAGACCCTCCACTTCCGGTGATCTCTCGCTAACGCAATAGGTAGCGCGTCGGTCTTGAGAGGTAGATGTCCCGGGTTCGAGTCACGTCGCCAGGCATAGTAAGTCAAGAAAAAACAAAGAGTTAAGAAGAAAAAAAATGGAATATACAGTGTCACTAAACTTCTTTTTTTTTTTTTTTTAAGCGGGGGGGGGGGGGTAGTACATATGGAACTCTTTCCAAAAATTTAACAAACCTTTGGGTAAATTGATTTAAATGAACTGCCCGACCATTCGGTTTTACCAACTAATGATTAAAATTTTGCCCAATATAATAAACCAACTAGTTAGGTAAAATGATATCAACCAACAGTTGGTAAATATATTTAAGCAACTGCTGGGGTTGCCATTTTTTTTTAATGAAAGAGAGGAAAACAAAATGAAAATTATGTTCAATTGTAATGTCTTATTGAATAAAACTCAGAATTTACACTGAAGTTGATTTTTTTTTCCAAATGAATGGTCATCCAAGTACTAAAATATTGTGTATTAGCTACTACGTACATGTTGTTTGTAATTCTTCTTTCCTTTACTAATTCATGAAAAATATAGTGATATATCTTTTCTTTATTTTTCTGAAAACAATGCCCCTTTTAACACAAGCATTACCCTTTCAAGTAAATAATTGAACATTTTGTCGAGCCACCGATGTGGAGCGAGACAATAGGCTTGTTCAAATAGCCCTGCAACAATTTCATTATAAAATATGTCGTGATAAATCATGCCACTAATGTTAATGAACACGCATTAACACGTCAATGCTCAAATGAAAAACATTTTCTCAAAAGTTGCACAGACAAACTCGTGACATTAGGAATTGATTGGTAGACAGCTTTTTGCCAGCAGGAGGCAAAAAAATATGCCTCCTGCCTCGAAAGTCTTTTTTGCCGCCTCACATCCCATATCCCATGGACTTGTACAATGAAAAATGTTGTGGGTGGTTTGTGGCATATTTCAAGAAGCCTTGAGGGATCAGTCTGTTGTCCGTCCGTGACGCTTTTGAAACTTACTAACTTTGTGACAATTTGCGTGCTTGTAAACAAACTTGGATGGTAGATGCTCATAGGGACCTCAATGTTATTTGGGTGTCGAAGATGACATTTGTAAATCAAAGGTCAAATGTTAGAATTTAGCTGCAAGTTTCTAGTGGCAAGGGGTTGGTAGCTTTCCAACCATAAGCCCATTCATAACCCAACTTGGATGGTCGGTGCCTTACAGGGACCTCGGTGTTGTTGTTGATCAAAAGTCGTGTGTGTGGGTCAAAGGTCAAATTTTCAAATTTTCCTGCAAGTTTATAGTAGGTTTGGTAGCTTTTGAACCATAAAGTAAGCTCATTTCTAACCAAACTTGGAAGGTAAATGCCCTAGACTGACCTCATTGTTATAGGGTAAAAGTTTTTGTAAGTGCAAAGTACAAATGAGGTCAAATATTACAATTTACCTGCAAGAATGACTGCACAAGAAAAGGGTGAGACACATTATGGCTATAGCCTTGTCTATTTCTATTGTTTCTTGCTTTAGTGGTTTAATTGCAAACCACTACAATTATTATCTCTGGCCAAGTTGCTTCTTTTTCATGCATTATCAGTGGGCATTCCATTCTGAATGGAGGTTCTTTTTTCTTCTAATACCAGATGAGAATGTTGAGAACTTGGCCTTTGTGGTTCTTCCTTGCAGTTAGACGAAAGGTGCAAGGAAGACCAGAGATGCTGCAGCAGGGAAAAAACAATCAAATCAAGCCAGTAAGTAGTGCATGTCTTCATGTTAGAATACTGTTCATTTAACTCTTGCCTCATTTTTGCTTGAAGCCTTTGTCTTATCTCTAAACTTCTTTAATTTCAGGCAAGACGAAGCAATCAAAGCGATATCTCTTTGTTTCCCAGCAGTACATGAGAAATTATATACATGTGTGGCAAGCAGAGAAAAACCAAATAAAACACCTTATCTTTTTGTCTTGATGTATCTAGGACCTTATGTGTTAAAAGTTTGAGAGACTGTCTTCACCAATGGAACATGTATTTCTACTATATATTTTTTTTTATCATAAAAATGACAGCCTGTGATTGCCTTGTCAAAACTTTTTCATAAGATTTTGTTTTGACTGTAATTGTCATGTATATAAGTTGGCCTCTTCTATAAATTTCTGCTCGAAAAGCAAAAGGTAGTAGGAACTAAACATGCTGTGAGAAGTAGAAAGAACTTGAATTTTTATTTTGTTCTGTTTGTTATCTAATTTCTACAGATTAACACTGGTGTTCTGGATTCCTTGGAAATAGTTGAGGTTAAGCGGCCATTCATTCAGATAATTGGGGAATCGATCTTTAGACTGGAGCTACATTACTTTTTTGTGATTGTTGCAACTCGCGCGCATTAAAGGCATGCCATCTCTCAAGGTTCCATACTAAAAGCTGTGGACTTGCCTGGAACTGTTGGATATACCTTTTCTATGGCAGGTGTTAACAACCTGGGATTTTTTTCAAGACAAACTGTATATTGCCTCAGAAAGGGAAGGGACAGTGACATGACATCTGCTCGTGTAATCTCATTGAGAGCATGTTTACTCATGAACTGATTTTGCTTTGTCAAGACATGTATAGCCTTAGGTAAAAGGGTTCTAATACCTCTTTGAAATAAAAAAAAAAAATGAATATTTGAGTTCATGTGATATTTTTGCAAGATTTGAATTGTTCACATCATATTGAATGTGTGATATTTTTTTTTTCTCCCTCTATTCTTTATCCAGTGTCATTATGTCTCAGTTAGAGCTTTTTTAAGCTTGGTGAGAATTCGGCATAGAAAGCTGAGAAGACGTATGCAAAATAGATCTGTATGCATTTTTCAGTTCTTCTGAGAAGTTTGTATGCTTACTTTCTGTTTCAATTCATAAAACTGTATAGAAAGCATTGCTTAATCCATAACGAATATTACTGTCACGTTCTTCGGCCTAAATTTTGTTGAGTAATCACTTAAAATATGCGTAAGAAAATCATGCATACATTTATTTGTTAATGATGAAATTTAAAAAAAAAATATTTCTTGACATTTGTTAAACACAATGTCAGAGGGGAATTTACTTTTTTTTTTCTTGATGGAGTAATTATGTTTGTATTTTTTTTCATATCTTGGTTTACTTCTATCTTTCTTTTTCTTCAGAATATGGGTCAATGTGCATTTGTTGGTGACCGGGATTCCAGGTCATCTGCAGTAACCCAGATTCCGGGTGCGGCACCAACAGACCAGTAATCCGGGTCACTGCAGCGGCGAACCGGGATTACGGATCATTTACAGTGACACGGGTTCCGGGTGCGGCACCAACGGACCCTGAATCCGTGTCAGTGCAGTTACGAGTGGGATTTCGGGTTATTTGTAGTTAACCGGGTTCCTGTGTGGTACCAATGGACCCTCAATCCGGGACAATGTAAAGATGACTGGGATTCTGGGTTATTGTAATTTGACATGGAAAGTTGACCCCGCTTCGCGAACTCTTTCCGCGAACAGAGTACGGGTCACGGAGAACCTGGAAATGGTTAGTTATGACCCGGGATTTTTAAGAGTGCAGGCATGTTCTATTTTACTCAAATGCCTGCATGCAAAAACGGTCGTTCTACTTTCGATAAATTAACCACATAACTGCATGTTCATTGTTTACACAATAACGTTAACAATTTCTACAGCTCCCATTACGGGAAAAAGAGAATCGAATATGTGATCTAGACAAAATTTTATGTGATAATGAGACCAATTTCACATTTTCTATAATTTATCGATAATTAATCAATATTTCCACAGGAAGTAAAACAGGAAGTTAAATGTTTACACATTTCACTCTTCTTCAGAAAATATTACTCATACATCTTCCAGCTGAAGCTATGACGCACTGGTCACTTGATGGTCTTCTTATTCAATATATCACTCCTTCCAGATAACTGACCCACTCCCCCAATACTGAGTAAAAGTTATGACGTACATTAGGCCTTTGGTCAAGAGCTCAAGGTTGACCAACTCCCGATAGAGGGTTTACCCATTATAAAAGGGGTTCACTTCAGGACTCCAATCAGAGAGAGAGAGAACCAGAATATTTCAGAATACTTCAGACTACATTCAAGACATCATCAGAGTACAGTCACCATCAGACTTACTCTAGACTTCTGTTCATATGTTGATATTCAACTGAATAAATGTTAACTTCATACTTTAACTGACTTTAAGTCTTCGTGTCTTCATATTCTCTATGCTAGAAGAACTAAACAATAAATCCGATCCCAACACGACAAAAAAAAGCCCTTTTTCGTGAATTAATTTGAACTTCGCATATATTCAACCTTTGGATAATTTAATTACGTAGTTCTCATCCAACTTAGAGAAATAGGCACAATTGACTTCATCAATTAAACACAGAAGAATCCATTATGTGCAGCTGCTATGAAGATACAGCAGACTAGCGGTTTTCGAGTCCATCCTGACCTTCTGATATCAAAACGATATTTGATTTCAAATAAATAATACATAAAATTGTATGAATCAAGCTTCACTAACACGCTCAGGTCGAAAGAAATAAGAAAGAAATAAAACAGAATTGAAGCAAATAATCAAAGAAATATCTGACAATTGTCTAAGGTTTGGCCTACAGCCACGCATGCTCAATCTTACTCCAAAACCTGCCTCCTATCATTTGCCTATGTTTTAAAATAGGAATTTTTAGGGCTATTTTTTTTAAATTTATGAATTAACCTCATATTTGTAAGTACATTGGTTACAAGATGATTTCAAAAATTTCCCCAAGTCTTATATCGGGGAAGAGAGGATTGAATATTTGATTTAGCCAAAAGAATTCCTATCAGGCCTACAGAAAAAAATTTGTGTAGTAATTAGAATTATGCATACTTTCATGTCTTTGGATAAATGAATAGTGTAATTCTCATCCAACCTAGAAAATATTGCACTAGAACTGACTTTTCCAACGTATCAACATAAAGAAAAAAAATCCATCCAATGTAGCTATAAAGATACAGCATACTACTGCCGGTTTACCAGTCCATCTTGATTAGGTGACATCAAAACAATGTTTTGATTGAAAAGAAATAATACATAACATATTATAAAGCAAGCTTTACTTACGGGCTTTGGTCGAAAGGAATGAAACAGAAATGAAACAAATTATTAAAAAATGAAATAAAAATATTGCTAAAGGTTTAGCATACAGCCATGCAAGATAGTGCGAAAACCGACCTTGCAATATGTTATTTCTTTTTTCAAACAATTGGTAATTTTCAAGGCTAATTCTCTAATAAATTGACCAAATAATTGCAAGTTCATTGTTTAAAAATGATTTTAAAAAGCTTCACAACTTTTTTTCCGTCTATGGTCGTGATGGTCCAATGAAACAAATCAGAAACGAAACAAATGATTTAACAAATATGAAAAAAATGCTTAAAATGTTTGAAGTTTAGCCTTAAACCATGCATGTTCAATCTAACTAAATAATGCCTCCAGATTTGTTTATAAGTCAGAAATTTTCAAGGCTATTATTTTTTTAATAAGTTAAACACATAATTGCATGTTCATTGTTTACACAATGATTGAAAAAAGTTTCACAGGTAAGGAAGCATCGAATATTTGCTCTAGACAAATGAATCACTGTGAAGCATGCATGTAAATCTATTTCGTGTAGTAACTAGAACTTTTCATACTTTTAATCTCAGGCTAACTTTATCATAGAGATAATGCATGCAAATTTACCCTGTAAAATGGATCAACTAAACTCATAAAGAACCCTTCACTTGCACCTTTGAAATCGAAGCGGACTGGTAGTTAACCACTGCATTTTCGTCTGCACATTTTATCAGTACCTTTGACTTTAATTGTTTTGTTTTGTTTTTGTTTTGTTTTGTTTTTAAGTGGATTAAACTATACTTACTTCCTATGATTCGGGGAAAAAAGAAGAAATGAAACAAATCATTGAAAGAAATAGGAGGACAGTGTTTAAGTTTTAACCCAGCATCCAGGTATGTCCAAGTTTACTCAAATAAGATGTAACCTAAAGCCATGCAAGTTCAATCTTACCCCAAAAGCTGCATTGAACTTTGTTTAAACAGTTATTAGGAATTTTCTTTGACAACTTAACCACATAATTGTACGTTCATTGCTATATAATCCGTCTGGGATCCCATTTTGGAACACAAATTGTTATGAACATTCAAACATGTCAGACTGTCTTATTTGAAGTTCGGAATAACGATAGGAATACTAAGATGGAAATTTTAGTTAACTGCAAGCCTTGTGGTCGGAGGAAAGGCCAAATGGGCTTCAAATTGTAGCCGATCACAAGAGAGCTATGACGGCACTACGATTCGGAACTGAATTCGCTTTTATTCCTACAGAGAGTCTCGCAACAGCACGGAATTTCGATTTTAGTATTTAAAGGACTATTCCGAACTTTGATCATTAAGATTTTACATTTTTGAGTGTTCTTATCAAAATGCTATATACAAATTTTTCAAACATTGCATAGCAGATCGATCGTAACTTGTGCGGCGGGGTTAACTCTATGCTCTTCTGGGAAATTACGTACATTGTTACTTTTGTTTTGCAATACATCTATTGCATATCATGTTTCCCACTATGGATTTTTTTAAAATCAGTTTTCATTAGTTAAAGAATATTGAAATGTATACCTACAACCTTACCATAATTCATAATTTTGGTGGTGTCCCTTTTCCTTTTACTACATGCCATCTCTTCTCTTAGTGCCCCCTTCGAATCTGACAAAAGTATGTCTCTTTTCATTTCAGATGACTGTCCGCTTTATGAAAGCCCCTTCAAATCTGATAAAGGCCCCTTTTCTGTCTCCCTTTCACCTCCCTTAAGCTCCCTAAAGTCCACGAAAGGGCCATTTACGAAGAGCTCCAAAGAATCAGAGAGGTTATTTACATTGCGAGGGAGAGGAGCATGGGACAGGGAGGGCACAGCGCCTCCCTGTACTTAACTGTTTACAAATCTTGCGCTAATTATTAGTGTACAGATGATGGAAATTGTGTTTTAATCTTTTCACCCAGTGGCAAAATGATTTCACCATTTTATCTTCTCTATTTTCTCTAATAGAAAGGAAAAACATCGAAATACTGCAAACCACTGCATGCAATAACTGTTGCTTATGGAAGGTTAACATTCAGAATATAAATGCATTATTCACTGTTCACTGTTGAAAAAAGACAAGTCATACAAGTTAAGGTCATCCTACACCCTAGGATCCGACTACGACCCTACGTTGGAGCGAATAGCATTTGGGAATTAACATAAGTTTCAAAAAGTAAAATCATATTATTTGAGGTTTGAAATAATGACAAGAATTTAAAAGAATGATAATAAATAAAAAAATAAAAAGAAATAGAATTTTTCGTCAACTGCAAAACTTTTTGTAGGAGTGAAGGTCACGTCGGCTTCAAATCGTAGACAATCGCAAGAAGGTTACTATGACCCTAAGATTTGGAATAGATTTCTCTTCTATTGCTAAAAGGATGTTCCTAAAATTTTGGAATTTCTATTTCAGTATTTTGATATACGAATATTTTGATTTTGTTCAATCATAAACATTTGGACTGTTTAAATCTTCAACTTAAATGCGATAATTTTCCCCCGAAATCGAATCGGATTAAATCGGATTAGTGTGCGGTGGACTTGGGAAAATTTTCCATCTTACTTACCTTCCATCATGCAAAGTGAAGGAAAAGTAATTAAAACAAATATGAAAAACCCGCTTATAAATATCTCTGATTTGTACTCATACAAAAATATATATAACAGAATATGTGTGATATTGTATAGAGTATTTTTTTTTATTAAAGCCATTTTTATTTTTTGCACAGTACATTTTAAAAGAAATAATATAATAATGATGATAATAATAATAATAATAATGATAATAATAATATATATATATATATATATACACACACACACACACACACGCACTCACCTACACACACACGCGCGTATTTGTATAACTAATACATATATTAAAAATAACGTTTGGGCATGAAAACAAGAAAATGGGGAAAAGGAAGGAACATAATACTTACTTCTATAAATATGATAGCCCGCAGTGAGCAGAGTAGATAAAGAGAACGAAACATATCGTTTTTTTTAGTCAAGAAGGCCCAAGGAAAAAAAAAGAATAGTCATGACCAAAGATAACATTGGTCAGTCACTTGCATTGCAATTTGAAAGAAATAGAAATGATGCCACGATAGATGCTTTTAATTACGAAGTTCATGCATTAAAATGGAGAGTCAAAGATTCATTTTTAGGTATTTGCCTTCTTACAAATTATTGAGATTTATCATGCTCTTTGTAGGCATATATGAAGAGTTTATTTCCAAAAGACGCTATATCGACTCTGAGTAATTTTGAGTAAATCAAGGATTCTATTTAATCCATTTTCCTTCTTCGATTTTTTTTCCCACAGTTGGAAGTACTAGCACACTAGATATCTTTGAATATTAATGAAGAAAAAAAAATCCTGCATGAAATTTTTTTAAAGAGATTTTTTGGGGGGGTATTTTGTAAATAACTTTAATTGTGCGGGAAAAAAAATCATTTCCAAAAAGCGCTAAATTCGTGAACAAATATATATATATATATGGTAATACATATGCAGGATTTCTTTTATTCTCATTTATTAGATGATTTCAATTTCAATTCATCGTTTATTGCCCATGTATGCATGATATTTGTTTTGTCTACATGCAGATTAATGGAAAATTCATAAAACGGGTGTCCCAGAAAAAGCGGAACGGTGGCTTTTAGTATTTTACCTTCAGAAAGTAGATAATCATTTTACTTTACTGGGTAAAGCATCTTCTACCAAAGAGAATGATTCCAAGATCATTAAATTTGGTGGAGTAATTTCGATCCTATGCCCGTTTCTTAAGATACATTAATTTTCGAATTTCGCATGTTTTTCGCGACTGTGGAGAGCAGAATTGTGCCGTGAATGGCCTCTCATATGCAATCTGTATGGCCCGTTTTGTTGCTAGCGTGCATCAATGGACTTCCCTCAATGATCGTATTATGGAACGCCATCCCGACACAAAGCTACTCTCATCAGTCGCCCAAAAATTGGAAATGGCTGTATTTTAAGAAACGGGCATAGAATGAAAATCACTTCACCAAATTCATTGATCTTGGTATCATTTTCTTCGGTAGACAATGATTTACCCACTGATATGATAAGATTATCTACTTTTTGAAGGCAAAGTAATGCAAATTCATCGTTGCACTTTTTGGGGGACACCCGGTATAATCATAAGATACAGAGGCATACGGACACAAAAATAAGACATGTAGGTAGAAGGAGGAAAATTGGAAGGAAAAAATGAAAAGAAAGAAAAAAAAAAACATTCATGTGGCCATGTGGTCATCTGATTGATGTTGGTACTTGCAAATGTCAAAAGTTTTGATATTTCAAAGAAGGAAAACGAAATAAATCAAAATCCTTGATTTTGGCAAAATGGATTAAGCGCTTTTTGGAATTACGTTCTTCAAATATTGTAACCTTATCGATTCTTTTTTTTTTTTTTTTTTTTTTTTTTTTTAGAAGTAGAACTTATCCAAAGAAGCAGAAGACCAAATAGCCACATACGTGTTTGTGGTTTTTTTTTTTTGTGTGTGTGTGTGTGTGTTTTAATTCAATTTCCCTCCTTCTACAGCTCTTTTCTTGATATTTTCCTGGAGGGTCGTAGGTAGGTGCTGTTTCTTCCTTCATAAATACAGTAATAAATATTTTAATACCATTTATGTAAACGCACCTCCACATGCACTGTATGATCACTACTCAAGGACCACCCCAGCCCTCCTCTCGTTAATTGTTCACTGGACATCAATCATCTCTAGGACAATAATTGATCCAAAAGATATCAACCCCTCGAACGTGCCCCTCCCCGCAACCGTACAAAACAATTCTGTAGGATAACTACGTTAGGAAAATACCCCCTCCAACAAATAAGTACCCATGAACACCACGTAATTCCCGGGACAGTTACTGACCTCGGGATGTGTACCCCCTCCCCCTGCATTCCGAACCAAAACTACGTTAGGACAATCAACTAGTCACAAAAATACCTGCCCTTGACACTAGTCATTCATGCACTGATCCCTGGAATATTCACCCAAAGAGCGGTTAATCCCCCCCCCCCCCCCCCGATTACCCTCCCTCTCGAACAAATACGTAGAGATTGCCCCTATAACAAACCAAACCTACTGAACATCACACACTTTTTCCTATCATAACTAGGGCAGTTTCCCCATAGCCTCGAAGCTCAGTTACCAAATTCGCAGGCACTCGATTGACCGTAGATTCCTAGCAGTTATGTAGGTGAACTATCGGCACATTTTGGTCACGAAGCTCCGTGACAAAAATGTGCAGTGTACCAAAAATGTGCAGTAACGTACTACTGCACATACTTCACACTCTATTTTTTTTTTCAACATGTTTTTATTAAGTATTTCATTCAAATAAACTCAGATAAATATAAACAAAATTGACAAATCTTCATTTCATATCAATAACAAATTACAAAACTATTTACAAAAAAAAAAAACTGAAGCAAATAATGATGGAATGAAATACCTTGAATATATATATATATATATATATATATATATATATATATGTAAATGAAATGAACCCAGCCCCGACCCTCATGTAACCTAATAATACATATAATTAATATTGAAAGATTTGCAGAAAGAGAAAAAAAATCAAGATATCATTGTTGCACCCCTAATATATTTTACATTAAGCTTCTACATACAATAAAAGAAAAAGTACATTGACATATACACCCACTCACACACACTTACACCCCCGCAACCAACACACTCACACATATACACATACATAAACAAACATTCATACAAATATGTTCATGAACATATAATTTTGACATAGAGTAAAAAAAAAAAAAATCTGCAAATCAGATTGACACAAGAGAAGGGGGAAATGAAAAAAAAAAAGTACAAAATTATCAACACTCACACCAAAATTTGTTACCAAAATGTGCGGTAACACGCACTCCACAATTGAAACTGAAGTCCATACGTGTAGAAACGAAAACTGACGTTCGTTCGATGTTTTGATTACAATGCTATGCTTTTTTGTAAAGTAATTAACTCACTCACTTGGTTTTTCTGCCATGATTCTCAAAAAGGCCTGAAATAAAAAGACAGAGAGAGAGAGAGAGAAAAAAAAAACCAAACAAACAAAGGATGAAAGTTTAACCTACCTTTCACTTACTACGAAAATTTGTTCATATACATAGTCCCATGGTGAGATATTACAGTCATTTTCTTACATGAAAAACCGGGCATGTTGGCTCGGTTGACGTGAACCGATTGACGTCAAATTTGGTGTGTCGAGGTTTTTTATCATGCTCTACCGCAATATAGTCATGAAAATGCTCAAATGAAAAAAAAAAAAAAATGATGACGTCACCCTTCGGTACTGTATAAAGATGCTTTATTGGGTGTGATATGGACAGCAGTCCGGTTTATGGACGCTTGCGACGGACATTTCATAATTTGCATAATTTTTTTGTCTCTTTTGCTCACTGAAGCGTAAGAGATCGGGATTTCGATAAAAATCAAATCAGAGGAACTCCCCAAGAAGACTTATGATGATTAACCAAATTAAGCAATTGAATTTTGGTCGACAGGTGAAAGAAGAGCTTTTCCAGTCCCACGTGCTCACTGAAGCGTGTACTTTCAAATAAAATTCTATTAGATCATCGTACGCCATTAGATCATTGATAGGTATCAATTGCAAAAGGTGCAAACACCCTTCCAAAATATGAATTCCTCCGCATTAGATCAAATTCACCGCTCAAAAGAATTCAAAACTGCAGTTTTTGCCTTTTTAACCTCTTGCTCACTCAAGCATGAAATTTGGTGCACAACTCATTTGGCATGTTTGGTAACGAATAAAATTTATGTTGCACGCCCTCAAACGCCGAAAACTTAAAGTATGTCCCGATATCACTACATCAAAGTCATGACACGGGGCTTGTGAACTTCAAAAATGACAATTTTGCATATTTGTCGGTGTTCACTGAAGCGTGACTGAAAGGTTTGACGTGAATTTTCCAGGAAATGTATCTGAGAAGTATAGCTACATGATTCTGTATTCATATTTTATCAAAGGTTCCTGGTCAAAAAAGTAAAGGGATATATTTTTAGGGGGAACTTATTTTTTGTTTTGTGTTTAGTTATAGCTTTAAGAAAGCAAATTTGTCTTAAAAAAAAAAAAAAAACATTTGTATACAAAAGAACGAAAAAAAACCCCCGAAAATATGCCCTCTGTAAAAGAATGGCACTGAACAGGTTTCACAAGAACATTGTGAATTAGTAAGAAGAGGTAATGTGTGCCTTGAAATATGAGCAGATGGGGGTGGGGACTGTACCCCTCTGCTCCCATCCTTACTGTATACGATTATTTTGTGAATTACGCCGAATTTTATCATAATTCGAAATCATTTGAGTTTTAGGAAAAGTACAAAAAAAAAAAGAAACAAACACCCCCCCCCCCCCTCCAAAAGGGAAAACAAACAAACAAACAAACCCCCCTGTAAATTTAGTTTCTCTGGACTTGCGTGCTAGTTTGAATGAACTGCGCTTAAATGAACGCAGTGGTCAAAAAAGGGTTTGAATCAATCATTGGAGCGGGGATGGGGTATATTATATAAAACCCCTCTTTTTCGAGGGGGGTGGCGTGTAAAAAAATTATACACCCCCACACTTCTTTTTTTAAAGCCAAGACAATAATTTTAATAAGAGAAGGAAAGAGTAAGGAAAAGAGGAATGAAATTAAAGGAGAAATCCGGAAGCACTCGCTCTCGCGCATTTTACATCTTAACCACTGCCGGGTATATTACTATTCTTATAAGAAAGGAAATATGTTTGCATCATTACCATTCTCATAAGAAAAAAAGTGGATTCTTCTATTCATAAAATGTTCGTAAAAGAAACGCAAGGAGTCGAACGATATGACCTAAAATAGAAAAAGTTTCAGGAGATAATCGCCCATGATAAATCACATATAGGTATCATACGATATAATTATGAGAAAGAAAGATGCCGATACAAATACGTTACTAAATTCATGAGAATGAAGCAAGAATACACTAGAACCTGTTCTTAGTATTCAATTTTTTTCTCGATCGCTACGCTCGCTCATATAAAATCTAGATACATGATATTTTCGAGCACCAAACACTCTTGTTCCCTCAACAACATGTCCGGATATCACAAAAAATTTGAAGCTATGTGTCTTAGTATCATCCTATTCTGTTGGAAGATATGCATCACCAAAATTATGTAGTTATTTTGGCAGCAGCTCGCTTCACTCGCTTATAGAAACAGAATGGTTTTCGCCGCCAAGCAACGAGCCAAATAGCGTCATATTTTTGCAATAAGGTTATCATAATACTACATGTATTTAGATATCTTTGAGGCACATTGAAGGATGCCAATTTTTCTTCGCTCGCTGCGCTCACTTGAACAACATTTAGATACGGTTTGCGAGGGCAGTTTGGACATGCAAGCGAGTTGACCGAATATGTAATGTACATAAATATCTTATATAGGCCTATGTTGTATTTTGAAGACAAAATTATTCTTTATCATCAAAAGACTGTGTTTTTCCTCGCTCCCTCCGCTCGCTCGTCATATTTTGAACGGTGATTTTGAACAGCAAACAATAATTGGACCAGCAAGGTGCTAGAAATAGAGTCATATTTGGCAGGGAGTGACCAAATATACCATTCAAATATCCTATAAGCCTATGTAGTGTATTTCGATTACGAAATGCTACTTTATCATAAAAAAGTGGGTTTTTCCTCGCTCGCTTCGGTCTCTCGTAATATACAGAAACCAGATGGTTTATATAGACAGTAATGAAGTGCCATAAAAATTCATATTTGGCAGTAAGGTTGCCAGTTATCTCATATGCCGATGTATTTGATGACAACCCTTTCCAACACCCTTTCCCCGCTTGGTCGCTTCGCTCCCTCACCAGGAATATTCGGTATAATCCCCCCCCCCCCCCCCCCCACCACGAACACAAATCAGCACCCCCGATTTTGGCCATATTAGGGTGAAATTACAAAGTCACTTAGATCATGCATGCTTGAACCTTAAAGCTAAATGAGAGACCTTTTGTGTGGATAAATTAAGCTCTTTTAACAATAAGGGTAATGGATAGCTCCCTCATGTTTGCATAAAGGATGGTCGTTTCTTCAGAGTTTTTATACCTTCAATTATTATAAAAGCAATCTGCAGATCCGCAATTTGTTTTAAGAAAGAAGCAGGAAATCAAGTGATATTTTGATTTCAAACTTCATGTCAGCAGAATCTTCTCTTGATACCAGATGAAGAAATAATGTAGAATAATTAAGATTTTGGCAAATTTTCACCTAAGGAGGGGTAGCTTTTTTTATCGTAGGAGGGCCACTGTTTCATCCTTTGCAATACATTGGTTTTGAAATTTAAGGAAAGGGAAGGGGGGTGGGCTTCTTTGCCAAAGGAAATTGCTATTCACCCATGTTTTGATGAAGAAAACCGTGATTGAATGCTATTACGTGTGTGCAGTGGCGTGTCGAGGTGTTTTGGCGCCCGGGGCAAGCAATGAAGTTGCGCCCCCCCCCCCCATTTGGAGTTCCCAAACGTATCTACATTAAAGTACAAGCGAGAGAGCGAAGCGACCAAGTGAATATTTTTTTTTCACGCTGTAAAAATGCAATATCTTGGTCATTTTACCCAGGAAGTTTGGCAGTTGACCACTGAAATTGAACAGAAGAGAAGATCGAAATTGGATATTAATAAACAGTTCTCTATTTTCTCAGTGTTGAAATTGGGAGTAATTAAAGAAAACCCTTAAGAAATAGTTGAGGCATGATTTTAATAGCAAGATGACAAAAAGTTTGGCAGTTGACCATTGAAACTGAACGGCAGAGAAGATCGAAATTGATATTTATAAACAGTTCTCTGTTTTCCCAGTGTTGAAATTGGGAGTAATTAACGAAAACCGTTAAGAAATAGTTGAGGCCTGATTTTAATAGCAAGGTGACAAAAAGTTTAGATTTCTTTTAAATGTTTAGCCTTTGCAAATGCCCCCCCCCCCGCCCCCGGGATCGACACCCATAGCCAAAATGGATTTTGACATGCTTAACAATGTCAAAACAGTGTTGATCGTCTAAGCGTTAATGGGATTAATCCAGTCAAGGTACCGTATGACAGCATACTACTCTACATGCTTGGACAATGATTTGAATATACACTAGATGACTTTATAATGTACATATATCTGCAGAATTCGAGGAAATTTGGACGCCGCGCTGCAAAAATGCTATTCAAAGTTGTTTTCCTGCCCAAATCTGTTAAAGGGAGCTTTCGAATTTGTTAGAGAATTATGCTCTTTAACTCTGCTTCTTCATTCTTTCTATGGAAAAAAATACGACATATGCAGGAGATCAAATGAGCATAGATAAATCCAGGAACACGGAAATCCCCAAGTAGCTATCTTACAGTGTGTCCAGGAAGTTACGTGTAAAAGTAATTCCAATGGAAAATCTGACTCCTTAGATTGTTTGCAGAACTGAAACCTAAATGCCATTCCTCATCAAAACATAACAAACTAAAAATGTGAACTATAAAGAAATATAAGAAGTATTAACACCTGGGCCCCGTAACACAAAAATTTGCAATTAATCGCAAAGTTGAACCAGCCAATCAAGAGTAGTTTCATGCGCATCTCGTTCAAAAAGGTGACCCAGGACTAATCAGAATGGTTGTTTTAAATTTGCGATTGATCGCAAACCTTTGTGGTACGGGCCCCAGATCTTGTTGCTGTTCTTCGTATGAGCCCGCATTGCCCTACAAAATATACATTAGCTCATGGAGAGTGCTGCCACAGTACAATGGTTACACCAGGATAGGCTTATACAGTGCGTCCCAGAAAAAAAAAAAACAAAAAAAAAACAGAACCCTAAAACAAAGGTGCGGAAGCAATGGGGCGTATGATTGAAAAAAAAAAAACATGTTCAATATAAAATTTGACTTATGCTCTTTCAAAGAATACATTAAGCAAACTTATTCAATCAAGCATCTCTGAGTGCGATGACTTTGAAAATTTAATGTAAAAAAACATTTGCTACACTTGTTGACTTTGACAGTGAGCACATTAGGAAAAAAAGAGATGGACACATGTTAGTCTTAGAATAAACAGAAACCTAAGACAAAACCTCTTTGTAACGAATCACTGGGGTGTATGATCAAAAACAAATGTTCAAAATAAATTTTGACAATATTGTTTCGAATGATACACAGATTAAACCCATTAGTTGATGCATCACTGAGTAATGTGATTTGGAAAATTTTATATCAAAGTCCATTTGCTACGCTTTGGGGAAAAATATCTTTAAGAAATGACCAAATAACCAACCTGAATTTTTTAGATTGGTCAGTTGGTCTCAAGGAATTTGGCAACGATAAACACCCTCTGTTCAGGGTGTAGTTTAACCATATTCTGTAGGTTTGGTAAAGTAGTGATGTTTCATTCACCGATTCATTTCCTTGATTGATTCATCCCCCAAGTACTCCCCCGTTTACGACATATGGGGACAATGGACATTCATTTTAATATGCCCGTTCACTAACATTATTCAAGTAGTTATCTTTGCTGTCAAGAGCAACCTAACCCTAGTTTGTTCAAGAGGTATGCACAACGTATTTATGCATACCTTTTGAACAAACTAAGGTTAGGGTGATATTGACAACAAAGAAATATTCAAATGTTATGCATACCTTTTGAACAAACTAACTTAAGATTAGGTGTGATTGGTCGAAGATGTCGAACCTGATTGTTTTATGTGTTATCTTATCTTCACTCATTCAACTGTCATGACTGTCATAACAAAATTTGAAGGCGAACTTGTGACTTGTTTGAACTGCACAAAATTGCCCACATGGTTGACCAGTACGCAAGTTATAAGTGGTGAGGGTCTAAGCCAAAAAGTGTAGCAAATGGTTTTTGGACATTAAATTTTCAAAGGCACAGTACTCAGAGATACTTGAATAAATAAGTTTGCTTAATGTATCATTTGAATGAGCATAAGTCCAAGTTTATTTTGAACATGTCCTTTCAATAATAAGCCCAATTGCTTCCGCACAAAAAGCCTTTGTTTTAGGGTTCTTGTTTTTTTTCTGGGACGCACTGTGGAACATATTCCTTGATTAAAAAAAAAAGGGGAATTTATTTTCAATTTTCCATATAGGTGAAGTTTAGATTAGACAAGCCTATCAAAATTCAACATTCGAAAACATTCGGCGTAATAATTATTATCAATTAAAAGACGTCGAAATACAGTCCCGACATAGCGCCAGACAGGCTCTTCGAATGCTGAAATGTGTGACGTCACAAGTTTAACATTACTTGCACAAGCAGACGATGTCCCATAACATCTCATGTATTCTTAATGCCTGCTTTGCCATCTTCTCTTCACTTATTTCTCTTACTTCACAAGTGTCATTCTAAATGTTTAATCTGTAGCCTCACTCCAAACCTCATGCATGGCATTATCTTGATGAAAAATGCAGCTTTTGAAAAATAAATAACTTCTAACTGTTACGTCAAACTATGTATTTCCAGGATATATCCCGTTTGACTTTACGCACTATTCATTCTTTTCTTCATGCGGCAATCCTTGGCCAGTGATTGCACTTGAATTTATGTTTGCCGTTTTTAATCCCCTAGCTCTCTCCTTCCCTCTCCTCTCTTCGGGATATCCGCCGTCTAAACAGAAACTAGTAGTCGATGAGAAAAGCAACATTTTTCTGCCTATATAATTTAGGCAGTATTGGGGTAGTTAGGTTCTACAGGGTGAGTCAGAAAGAAAAAAAAAACACAAATACTTTTTAAATTGCCTTCTCTTTCAAGACGGGAAATAAAACAATGTGAAATAATAACTATCCTGGCGTTGATGCTGATACATGAGTGTTAGATTTGATGTTTTAAGACAAGATAACCGACAATTCAGAAGCATATCACAGAAAACTTTCATGGTCTGAAGCTGAAAGTGAGTTGCTACAATAAGTTTTTGTAACACAAACTAACTTAAAGCTTTTTTTTATTTGTGAAAAGAGTATGATTTACATGATTTAGTTGAATATAATGAGTCAAATATTAACAAAGCAAACAATCGACAGGTCGACAGACAAGGCAATCTAACAATTTCTTTGGGGGTTTTCATAAACTTTCAACCTTCAAATTATGAGCATATTTGTGTTGATGGTTTTGCATATCAAAAGTGCCAAATTAATCAACTCAGTATCACGATGGCCTGAAGTTATCCTCCCAATATGTTGCTTTCAAGGTACCCACCAAAAAACAATGTTTTTAAAAAACTCATTCGTTTTATAGGCCTCAAGTATGACTTATTTGCACTTAATCACTTGCTACGCTGTCTTAAAATATCAAATTTATGTTGGTGGTTTTTTTTTAATGCAAACTGTGATGGGGGGGGGGGGGGGAGTATAGCATATCTATAGCTCGTTCGTTCTGCTGCATAATTTTTGATTTCGTGAAGTTTGTTTTTCTCGTAAATTTTGTGGGTTTTTTTCTCATAAAATAAAGGAAAAAAGCCTAACAAAAAGGATACTTCGCCCACAGAGTTTGTGAAAAAAAATGAATAGGAGTTAAACACAATGACTTCTTTTCAATGAAAAAAGAAAAAAAATATGAATGCTTCCACAATTGACTGCCTTCGCTTTTCAAAATGAGCAAACTGCATGGCGGTTGGGGTTTTTCCACACATATTAAAGGTAGGGGATCCCTTATGCGCAGTTTCATTCAAACCTTTTCATGTTGTAGAGGTAGATGATTAAGATCTCCCCTCAAAATAACAAAACTGTAAACTTCTTGTGAATAGGGGGAAATGGAAAGTAAATTCCAACTGAATTAGCAAGGTGCTTACAAATATATATATATATATATATATATGTATGTATGAAGTGAAACCATATGTCGTGTTTTGTATCAACCGAAAGGGAGTTTGGGGGCAATCATTTTGCCCTAAAATTCCCTTTTGGTTTGTCAATTCTGTGCAATGTATTACAATAAAGTTTAAGACTATCATGTAATGCATAGGAAAATTACTTTTTGGGGCAATAAATTTAAGATGACGGACGTCAGTTTTTTGTTTTTTTTTTTATTTTTCAATCCGAAACTGAAGGACAGTCGTCAAACATAAAAAATATAAACAAAGCTAAATTCATGATCATTATAATCATAAGACCTAGGCCTATATACGTTACTGAATTACCGGAAACAGCAGTTGTACATTTAGCAGATGAAGTTTTAACAATCCTTCACAATTGTCCTTAACAATCAATACCAGTAACTTCATGCATGTCTGTAGCTTTAGATCTGGAAACGGTGGTTACTGGTGGATGGCTGCAGTAGAACTGTATTTTTCCATGATGTGAAAGATTTGGTTAAGCAAAGTTTGACACGTGTGTTCTAAATATTGTGGCTAGTAGGGCTATATGTTTCCCGTTGTCAATTTACAATCAAAATCAGTATCATTTCACTCGCATGAATTATTTACTTTCATTTCAGTTAAAAACTTGAAAATTGTGTTCGTAATTGGAAATTTACATATTTTTATGAGGGAAGAGATGGTTGCAAGGGAGATCATGTATATGTCGATGACACTGTAATATATTTCTCACATAAATGCCCCAATGTTGTGGAATCTGTTTTAAATAATGAAATACCTCGATACATGGATGTCTAGTAATAGGTTATTGATTAATTTTACCAAAACTGTGTTTATGCTCATTGGAATTCGTTATATGTTGTCAAAGTGCAATGTGAAAATAAGAAATATTAATATTGTAAAGGTGGAAAATACAAAATACCTTGGTATCAATATTGACAATGAATTGAAATAGGACGCTCACATAAATTCTATGTGTCTGAAAACTGGTAAACTTATTGGTTTCCTTGGTAGATTACGACATTACATAACCGAATCAGATCTTAACTTAATATTCAAAACTATAATACTTTCACATTTTGATTATGGCGACATAGTCTGGCATTCGGCTTGTAAAACCATCAGAAATTCAGAAATTAAAATAAGAATGAAATGAACAATTTTTTGTTCTTGTCATGTCTTTCTTTCATAGTTAATTTAGTTGGGTGGAAGGTTTGGTCAGCTTTTAGTTTATTTGTCATACTTTTGACTGATTTCAATATGGTTGGTCAACAGCTTACTGCCCGTCAAAGGGCTTTCCTTGTTCAAAAGTATGAACAAACGCACAACGTCCTTGCCACTCAAAGTGCATTTCAAAGGCGATACCCAGATCAGCCACCACAATCCACCAAGGCGATCAGGAGGAAATTACCTGAAGTATCAAGATTCTGTGAAAACAAACACAACCACTGGAACTGAAATTTGATTAATTTTCATCTTGAACAGTACATGAACCTATTTTTATTTGTTTGAAAACAAGAGTATGAGCACGTTGTTAAACTGAAATAAAAATGAAGCAGAGATTAAGGTATGACATTTCTGTTTATCAAACTTGGAATGGGTCAAAAACCACTTACATTTGAAACTTTTACAGGAATCATAAAATTATGTGAGCTTTCTAAAGACATTAACTTAATTGAGTATAAAACTTGACTTTTGGTTATAATTTTGCGGTGAATGAGAGGGACGCTTTTGGGGGGGAAGCGCTGTATATCTCCCTAAACCTAAGCCCAATAACTGTAAAAGAACATTTTTCTATAGGGGGGGGGGGGGGGGGGTGACGCTATATAACAAATTACCTGCTGACATCCGGAATTCATCTTCATTAGGACCCTTCAATACCCTACTAAATGATCATTTTGTTAATACAATTTTCGATAGTTAATTACCTGCACATAACCATTTCCCCTCATGTTTTGTGTATTTTTTAATGTTATGTTGCTTTGTTGTTATTTTAAATGGTATTTTGAGTTTTTAGTTTAGTAATCAATATTCATTTTTAAGTACCCCAAGGAAGAACAGTGATGTTACGTAAACATTGCTGAAATTGGGCTTTCCGCAGATTTGTTATCTTTTGATTTGTATATTTTGTAGTCATAATCTTTGTATATAATTTGTTCTTTGTATTTGTTCTTTTTATTGATTCTGAAATAAAAACAAACATTTTGCTAGGTGACGGTTTTGAATTGACATTTCTATCAATGTTCTGTCAAACTATAAAGCAGCATTTCTCTCTCTCTCTCTCTCTCTCTGTTTATAAGTAGGCTTATATCCTTGGAAGGGAAACAGTAACATGATCATTTTAATCAACTCTATAAATGATCAAGTTGAACCCACATGCATAACCCTTATATTACGCAATAAAACAGACGGGGCCTGTAGGAAGTTCCCTCGGTGATGCTACAAGATGCAACAATGTTTACGCTCATTTTCGAAAATAAAGACAATTTTCTTTGAAATGAGGTACACCTATGTTGAAGCTCTAATCAAGTCGGAGCGGGGATTATAAAACTCAGGCCACTTTACATACATGTAGATACAGCAAAAACAGGAATTTAATTGATTCAGAAGGCATAAACGATGAACAGATAAAGAGACAAGAACTGAGAGCAACCAAAATGTTCGTGTCGCCAGGTGTACAAGCGCTAATCACTTTTGAATTACGCTCTCAAGGATAAAAAAAAAAAAAAACATTGCCAAACCAATGTAGGCCTACATTGCACTCAAAATTTGTGATAATTATAATAACTTCCATTTATAAAGCGCCTTTTTAATAAGGATACAAAGCCCATCAAACAGGGAAACACATTAAAATACAACAGCATAATACAAACGATATATGATATAAACGAAGGAAAATATTGAAAACGTACTCACCAGCTTGTATTACATCTCAAAACCAAAGCTTGTACCATTGCAAACCAATCCTGCACTGCACATAGATAATCGCCCGTTTATTACATTATAATAAATATGAACCAAGGCCACCAATGATTTCATTGTGCGACATCAGAGGTGCTGAATTTCTACAGTCAATCCACAGGTCCCCTTAAACTGTGGTATTTTATTCCAGTTCTACATGACTGGGTCGGTCTATGAATACATAATGAGCAGGATCCGCTGGGAACATTTTGCAAATTATTATTAGACTTAACACAGACAAATTGGCATGACTTATAGATCAATTAAAAGAAGAGGAATGGGAGATTCGTGGCATGTGTCAAATTACCCCTGGATTTCTGTATCATTACATTTGTCAATGTGCACTTTGTTCTCAAATCCCTCATTTTAGTACACGCCTAGGAGGAGCTGCGATTCATTTTTGATATGCTAATAAATTTTACCATTGAGTAAACCAGGGTGAGTGCACAGATTGAATGGTTTATGAGAAATGGTCCTTTTGAATACAGGTTCAGACAGGTTCAAGCTATGATTATATTTGGGGTAGAGAATTAAAGCACCCGTGTCTCAGTGGAACAGGTTACATGTTTTCTTTACATACATGTATTTCAGAATAGTTCGCACAAGTAAGCGCACAACGAAGCGAGGGGACATTTGCAATTGTTATATAGAAAACCCTCACTGGTTGTCTTGGACCAGGGCAAATCTGAGCGTTGCAAATGACTTCGACCTTTGCCATATACTGCAACAAAGAAACAACCAGAAACCACTCCTCCTAAAAATTATGTTTACAACCCACTCATCCGTGTCTTCTCTGCAGATCACCAAGCTACACTTACTTAATATACACAAGACAATAATACCTTGTTGAAAAGGTCTAAATGTCTCCCGTAAGAATATAGAACTGTCCTAGAGTTCAACCGGAAAAGTTATTTTGGAAACTATGAGATAATAAGAATTGTTACAATTTCCATATTCACTGTTCACATAATCATTTTAATTTAACACATTGTGCCATTTTAGATTCTTCTTGTAAGTTCCTCTAAGAAAATATATACTTTTGCTATCACAAGGTTTGTTACTTAAGGGGATATCTATCAAGTTTTAAAGTTAACATAGTGCTACTGAAAGTAGAATCACCATGTAACGTAAAGTAGGCGAGCTCATGACACATGATTTTCATTTATTTACTTTGTTTGGATTGATGTTATTAGAGCTATGATTTGTTTTCTTTAAAAAAATTATTTGTATCACTTTAATGGAAATAAAGTTAGTTCATAGTTGAAAAGCATCATTTAAAATGTTTCACCACAGTTTTCAGTTTAAAGTGATGCTGGGCAGGTACAGGATTTTTTTTTTTTTTAATATTTAAACTAGTTTGATGGAACCCAAGTAGAAATTGATTTACCAAATATAATGGATAAAACATTAGCACATCAGTGTATACATTTTGTTAGCAATGGAGTAGTTACTTTCTCTATTGCCACAGCTAAAGGACATTGCCACAGCAATATGCGATATAACTAGTATAATGCTCCCGACATAATTATAACTGGGGAAAAAATATAACCATGACCCAAGCAATTGTCATTGGTTATAATTAGTTTATTGCAAGGTTCTATAAAATGCTGTTAAACTTTTGAAAATCCTGCATCTGTCCTGCGCGCATCACCTTTGATAAAGAATTCCCTCCCCCCGCCCCCCCCCCCTCTCCCGCTTCCAGCGCTTTTGCCCATGCCACTTCTGATTATAAGTTACTCCTAATACTGAATTATAGTGTGCAGAAAATGCCATTTTCACGCACGGATTTTTCAAAAATATCCCATGTGGTTTTTTTTTGGGGGGGGTTATTTTTTGTATGCACACTGTGAGGGGGGGGGGGGGGTATGTATACCATATCTATAGCTTGTTCGTTCTGCTGCATAATTTTTGATTCCGTAAAGTTCGTTTTTCTCGTAAATTTTGTGGGTTTTTTTCTCATAAAATAAAGGAAAAAAGCCCAACAAGAAGGATACTTCGCCCACAGAGGTTGTGAAAAAAAAAATGAATAGGAGTTAATAACAATGGCATCTTTTCAATAAAAAATAGAAAAAAATATGAATGCTTCCACAACTGACTGCCTTCGCTTTCAAAATGAGTAAACTGCATGTCGGTTTGGGTTTTTCCACACATATTAATAGGCCATGGGCTAGTGGGGGTCATAGTGCACCCCCGGTGTGACTTACGAAAATTGTTATTTTCATGTAGCCCTGGGTCTAACAATTCAGAAAATTGATGTTGCCAGCAAAAAAACTGGGGTGGAAGATACCCCCCATGGACTTTTTTACCACTTTTACAGCTGATTGTAGAAAATTAGGGGTACTGATAGTTTGTAACTGCTCTAACTTTGCAATTCTTCAGAAATATATATCATATGACCCCTTAAAATGTTGGCATAATTGACCTGTACAAGTTTGTGCTAATTTTTATGCTATTTTTTTATGGTGAAAAGGTCACCAGAGGTTAAAACGTCACAAATTTCGACCTTTATATCTCTAATATAGAGCAAATGCAGGGATTTTTTTATCACAAAAACGCTATAACAATTTTTTTTTCATTGAAATTTGATTAAAATTGAAAGTTACATATGTCCAATCATGTTCTTATTTAATACCGGAAAGTTAATGTTGCCAGCGAAAAAACTGGGATGGGAGATACCCCCATGACCACACCCACTTTTACAGCTGGTTGTAGAAAATTAGGGGTATTGATAGTTTGTAACTGCTCTAAATTTGCAATTCTTCAGAAATATATATCATATGACCCCTTAAAATGTTGACACAAGTTTGTGTTAATTTGTATACATTTTTTTTTATGGTGAAAATGTCACCAGAGGTCAAAAGGTCACAAATTTTGACCTCTGCCTATAATACAGAGCAATTGAATTTTTTAAATCTTCCATTCCATCCAAGTTTTTTTTTTTTTGCTGGGAACATTAACTTTCTGGTATTGAATAAAAACATGAATGGAGAGATGTAACGTTTAGTTTAATTGATTTTCAATGAAAAAAATCTCTTATGGAGTCTTTGTGATAAAAAAGTCCCTGCATTTGCTCTATATTAGATGTAAAGGTCAAAATGTGTGACCTTTTGACCACTGGTGACCTTTTCACCATAAAAAATTGCATATAACGCAGCACAAACTTGTTGACCTCAATTAAGCCAACATTGTAAGGGGTCATATGATATATATTTCTGAAGAATTAAAAAAGTTAGAGCAGTTACAAACTATCAATACCCCTAATTTTCTACAACCAGCTGTAAAAATGGGTGTGGTCATGGGGGTATCTTCAATCCCAGTTTTTTCACTGGCAACATCAACTTTCTGGTATTAAATAAGAACATGATTGCAGCATGTAACTTTCAATTTTAATCAAATTTCAATGAAAAAAAAATTGTTATAGGGTCTTTGTGATGAACCCCCCCCCCCCCCCCCCGCATTTGCTCTATATGATATATATTTCTGAAGAATTAAAAAAGTTAGAGCAGTTACAAACTATTAATACCCCTAATTTTCTACAACCAGCTGTAAAAATGGGTGTGGTCATGGGGGTATCTTCAATCCCAGTTTTTTCACTGGCAACATCAACTTTCTGGTATTAAATAAGAACATGATTGCTGATTGCAGCATGTAACTTTCAATTTTAATCCAATTTCAATGAAAAAAAAAATTGTTATAGGGTCTTTGTGAATGAAAAAAAAAACCGCATTTGCTCTATATTACAGATATAAAGGTCAAAATTTGTGACATTTTGACCTCTGGTGACCTTTTCACTATAAAAAATTGCATAAAAATTAGCACAAACTTATAGAGCTGAATTATGCCAACATTTTAAGGGGTCATATGATATATATTTCTGAAGAATTGCAAAGAATTGCCAAGTAAGAGCAGTTACAAACTATCAATACCCCTAATTTTCTACAACCAGCTGTAAAAGTGGTGTGGCCATGGGGGTATCTTCCATTCCATTTTTTTTCACTGGCAACATTAACTTTCTGGTATTAAAATAAGAACATGATTGGACATATGTAACTTTCAATTTTAATCAAATTTCAATGAAAAAAAATTGTTATAGGGTCTTTGTGAAAAAAAAAAATCCCTGCATTTGCTCTATATTAGAGATATAAAGGTCAAAATTTGTGACCATTTGAACTCCTTTGACCTTTTTACCATAAAGATATTTGCATAAAATGCAGCACAAACTTGTTGAGCTCAATTATGCCAACATTTTAAGGGGTCATATGATATATATTTCTGAAGAACTGCAAAGTAAGAGCAGTTACAAACTATCAATACCCCTAATTTTCTACAACTAGCTGTAAAAGTGGGTGTGATCATGGGGGTATTCCATCCCAGTTTTTTCACTGGCAACATTAACTTTCTGGTATCAAATAAGAACATAATTGGACATATGTAACTTTCAATTTTAATCAAATTTCAATGAAAAAAAAATTGTTATAGGGTCTTTGTGATAAAAAAATCCCTGCATTTGCTCTATATTAGAGATATAAAGGTCAAAATTTGTGACCATCTGACCTCTGGTGACTTTTCCACCACAAAAATTTGCATAAAACGCAGCACAAAATTGTAGAACTCAATTAGGCCGACATTTTAAGGGGTCATACAACATATATGTGCGAAGAATTGCAAAGTAAGAGCAGTTACAAACTATCAATACCCCTAATTTTCTACAATCAGCTGTAAAAGTGGGCGTGGTCAAAAAGTCCATGGAGGGTATCTTCCATCCCAGTTTTTTTGCTGGCAACATCAATTTTCTGAATTGTAAGACCCAGGGCTACCTGAAAATAACAATTTCCGTAAGTCACACCGGGGGTGCACTATGACCCCCCACTAGCCCATGGCCTATAAAGGTAGGGGATCCCTTCTGCGCCCTAAAATCAAGTTTCATTCAAACCTTTTCATGTTGTAGAGGTAGATGATCAAGATCCCTCCTCAAAATAACAAAACTGTAAACTTCTTGTGTATAGGTTGAAATGGAAAGTAAATTCCAACTGAATTAGTAAGGCGCTTACAAATATATATATGAAGTGAAACCATATGCCGTGTTTTGTATCAACCGAAAGGGAGTTTGGGGGCAATCATTTTGCCCTAAAATTCCCTTTTGGTTTGCCAATTCCGTGCAATGTATTACAATAAAGTTAAAGACTATAATGTAATGCATAGGAAATTAGGTTTTGGGGCACTAAATTTAAGATGACGTACGTCAGTTTTGTTTGTTTGTTTTTTCAAACCGAAACTGAAGGACAGTTGTCAAACATAAAGAATATAAACAAGGCTAAATTCATGATCATTATAATCATAAGACCTAGGCCTATATACGTTACTGAATTACCGGAAACAGCAGTTGTACATTTAGCAGATGAAGTTTTAACAATCCTTCACAATTGTCCTTAACAATCAATACCAGTAACTTCATGCATGTCTGTAGCTTTAGATCTGGAAACGGTGGTTACTGGTGGATGGCTGCAGTAGAACTGTATTTTTCCATGATGTGAAAGATTTGGTTAAGCAAAGTTTGACACGTGTGTTCTAAATATTGTGGCTAGTAGGGCTATATGGTTTTTTTCTTTCAATTTACAATCAAAATCAGTATCATTTCACTCGCATGAATTATTTACTTTCATTTCAGTTAAAAACTTGAAAATTGTGTTTGTTATTGGAAATTTACATATTTTTATAAGGGAAGAGATGGTTTGCTAGGGAGATCATGTATATGCCGATGACACCGTAATATATTTCTCACATATATGCCCCAATGTTGTGGAATCTGTTTTAAATAATGAAATGCAATACCTCGATACATGGATGTCTAGTAATAGGTTATTGATTAATTTTACCAAAACTGTGTCTATGCATATTGGAATTCGTTATATGTTGTCAAAGTGCAATGTACTTAATGTGAAAATATTGACAATGAATTGAAATAGGACGCTCACATAAATTCTATGTGTCTGAAAATTGGTAAACTTATTGGGTTCCTTGGTAGATTACGACATTACATAACCGAATCAGATCTTAACTTAATATTCAAAACTATAATACTTTCACATTTTGATTATGGCGACATAGTTTGGCATTCGGCTTCTAAAACTTCAGTATTCAGAAATTAAAATAAGAATGAAATGAACAAGTTTTTGTTCTTGTCATGTCTTTCATAGTTAATTTAGTTTGGTGGAAGATTTGGTCAGCTTTTAGTTTATTTGTCATACTTTTGACTGATTTCAGTATGGTTGGTCAACAGCTTACTGCCCGTCAAAGGGCTTTCCTTGTTCAAAAGTATGAACAAACGCACAGCTCAAACTCAAAGTGCATTTCAAAGGCGATACCCAGATCAGCCACCACAATGCACCAAGGCGATCAGGAGGAACTACCTGAAGTATCAAGATTCTGTAAAACCAAACACAACCACTGGAACTGAAATTTGATTAATTTTCATCTTGAACAGTACATGAACTTATTTTTATTTGTTTGAAAACAAGAGTATGAGCACGTTGTTAAACTGAAATAAAAATGAAGCAGAGATTAAGGTATGACATTTCTGTTTATCAAACTTAGAATGGATCAAAAGCCACTTCTGTTACATAAGAGCCTGTATATTCACAACCAATGAAGCGATACATTTGAAACTTTTACAGGAATCACAAATTATGTGAGCTTTCTAAACACATT
>CM057168.1:16546494-16557236 GCA_029962745.1 Echinometra lucunter
CAACTTATATACAAAGATTATGAATACAAAATATACAAATCAAAAGATAACAAATCTGCTGAAAGCCCAATTTCAGGGATGTTCATGTAACATCACTGTTCTTCCTTGGGGTCCTTAAAAATAAAAATTGATTACTAAATTAAAAACTTAAAATACCATTTAAAATAACAACAAAACAACATAACATAAAAAAGATACACAAAACATGAGGGGAAATGGTTATGTGCAGGTAATTAATTATCGAAAATTGTATTAACAAAATGATCATTTAGTAGGGTATTGAAGGGTCCTAATGAAGATGAATTCCAGATGTCAGCAGGTAATTTGTTATATAGCGTCCCCCCCCCCCCTAGAAAAATGTTCTTTTACAGGTATTTGGCTTAGGTTTAGGGAGATATACAGCGCCCCCCCCCCCCCCAAAAAAAAAAAAAAAAAAAAAAAAAAATGTCCCTCTCATGCATCGCAAAATTATTACAAAAAACAAGTTTTATACTCAATTAAGTTAATGTATTTAGAAAGCTCACAGAATTTTGTGATTCCTGTAAAAATTTCAAATGTCTCGCTTCATTGGTTTTGAATACACAGGCTCTTATGTAACAGAAGTGGGTTTTGGCCCATTCCAAGTTTGATAAACAAAAATGTCATACCTTAATCTCTGCTTCATTTTTATTTCAGTTTAACAACTGTGCTCATACTCTGGTTTTCAAACAAATAGAAATAAGTTCATGTACTGTTCAAGATGAAAATTAATCAAATTTCAGTTCCAGTGGTTGTCTTTGTTTTCAAAGAATCTTGACACTTCAGATAGTTCCTCCTGATCGCCTTGGTGGTGGCTGATCTGGGTATCGCCTTTGAAATGCATGTTGAGTGGCAAGGAGGCTGTGCGTTTGCTCATACTTTTGAACAAGGAAAGCCCTTTGACGGGCAGTAAGCTGTTGACCAACCATATTGAAATCAGTCAAAAGTATGACAAATAAACTAAAAGCTGACCAAATTTTCCACCCAACTAAATTAACTATGAAAGAAAGACATGACAAGAACAAAAATCTGTTAATTTCATTCTTATTTTAATTTCTGAATTTCTGAGGTTTTAGAAGCTGAATGCCAGACTATGTCGCCATAATCAAAATGTGGAAGTATTATAGTTTTGAATATTAAGTTAAGATCTGATTCGTTTATGTAATGTCGTAATTCTACCAAGGAAACCAATAAGTTTACCAATTTTCAGACACATGGAATTTATGTGAGTGTCCTATTTCAATTCATTGTCAATATTGATAGCAAGGTATTTTTTTCATTTTCCACCTTTGCAATATTAACCCATTCGAGGCAGGAATTATTTAAAGCCTAATTTGATCAGCTTTTATTCTTCAAATTGGCAACACCAACATTTTTATTTTATTGCTACATTTTTCTTATAACACGTCATGTATCTGAAATGAATATAAGTTGACAGAAATTATGATGAGAAGTCAAAAAGTTGCCAATTTGCAGGGGAAAACGGTAATTTTAAACTTTCTATCACTGCCAATATAAGTATTTTAATGCTTATTTTCCTTTTAAAAAAATTCAGCATCAAACAACGAATATTGACGCAACCAAAATGGGCACAGTTTGTGTAGAATTTTTTGCTCTTTCTGCTCATGTATTGGGTATAATTTTTAGGGCTCTGCATCAACAGTTATTAGGTCAAACCACAAAATGTGGACCTCTGTTATGAATGGGTTAATATTTCTTATTTTTCACATTAAGTACATTACACCTTGACAACATATAACGAATTCTAATGAGCATAGACACAGTTTTGGTAAAATTAATCAATAACCTATTACTAGACATCCATGTATCGAGGTATTGCATTTCATTATTTAAAACAGATTCCACAACATTGGGACATATATGTGAGAAATATATTACGGTGTCATCGGCATATACATGATCTCCCTAACAACCATCTCTTCCCTTATAAAAATATGTAAATTTCCAATTACAACCCAATTTTCAAGTTTTTAACTGAAATGAAAGTAAATAATTCATGCGAGTGCAATGATACTGATTTTGATTGTAAATTGACAAAGGGAAACATATAGCCCTACTAGCCACAATATTTAGAACACACGTGTCAAATTTTGCTTAACAAAATCTTTCAAATCATGGAAAAATACAGTTCTACTGCAGCCATCCGCCAGTAACCATCGTTTCCAGATCTAAAGCTACTGACATGCATGAAGTTACTGGTTTTCATTGTTAAGGACAACTGTGAAGGATTGTTAAAACTTCATCTGCTAAATGTACAACTGCTGTTTCCGGTTATTCAGTAACGTATATAGGCCTAGGACTTATGCTTATAATGATCATGAATTTAGCTTTGTCTATATTTTTTATGTTCGACGAATGTCCTTCAGTTTCGGTTTGACAAACAAAAAACTGACGTACGTCATCTTAAATGTATTGCCCAAAAACCTAATTTTCCTATGCATTACATTATAGTCTTTAACTTTATTGTAATACAAATGACAAACCAAAAAGGAATTTTAAGGCAAAATGATTGCCCCCAAACTCTCTTTTGGTTGATACAAAACACGGCATATGGTTTCATTTCACATATATATATATATATATATATATATATATATATATTTGTAAGCGCCTTACTAATTCAGTTGGAATTTACTTTCCATTTTCCCCTATACTCAAGAAGTTTACAGTTTTGTTATTTTGAGGGGAGATCTTAATCATCTACCTCTACAACATGAAAAGGTTTGAATGATACTTGATTTTAGGGCGCAGAAGGGATCCCCTACCTTTGATATGTGTGGAAAAACCCCAACCGACATGCAGTTTGCTCATTTTGAAAGCGGAGGCAGTCAGTTGTTGAAGCATTCATATTTTTTTTCTTTTTTTTTATTGAAAAGAAGTCATTGTTTTAACTCCTATTCATTTTTTTTTCTTCACAAACTCTGTGGGCGAAGTATCCTTTTTGTTAGGCTTTTTTTCTTTATTTTATGAGAAAAAAACCCACAAAATTTACGAGAAAAACAAACTTTACGAAATCAAAAATTATGCAGCAGAACGAACGAGCTATAGATATGGTATACATACCCCCCCCCCCCCCCCATCACAGTGTGCACTTGCGTAGCAAGTGATTAAGTGCAAATAAGTCATACTTGAGGCCTATAAAACGAATGAGTTTTTAAAAAATAATGTTTTTTGGTGGGTACATTGAAAGCAACATCTTCGGAGGATAACTCCAGGCCATCGTGATACTGAGTTGATTCATTTGACACTTTAGATATGCAAAACCATCAACACAAATATGCTCACAATTTGAAGGTTGAAAGTTTATGAAAACCCCCAAAGAAATTGTTAGATTGCCTCGTCTGTTGACCTGTCGATTGTTTGCTTTGTCTGTTAATATTTGACTCATTACTGTCAACTAAATCATGTAAATCATACTCTTTTCACACACACACACACACACAAAAAAAACTTTAAGTTAGTTTGTGTTACAAAAACTTATTGTAGCAACTCACTTTCAGCTTCAGACCATGAAAGTTTTCTGTGATATGCTTCTGAATTGTCGGTTATGTTGTCTTAAAACATCAAATCTAACAATCATGTATCAGCATCAACACCAGGATAGTTGTTATTTCACATTGTTTTATTGCCCGTCTTGAAAGAGTAGGCAATTTAAAAAGGTTTTTTTTTTCTTTCTGACTCACCCTGTAGAACCTAACTGCCCCAATACTACCTAAATTATATGGGCAGAAAAATGTTGCTTTTTCTCATCGACTACTTCTACCTTTGCTAGTTTCTGTTTAGACGGCGGATATCCCGAAGAGAGAAGGAGAAGGAAAGAGAGAGCTGGGGGATTAAAAACGGCAAACATAAATTCCAGTGCAATCACTGGCCAAGGGTTATGGAAGTGGGTTCGACTTGATCATTTATAGAGTTGATTAAAATGATCATGTTACTGTTTCCCTTCCAAGGATATAATCCCACTTATAAACAGAAAGAGAGCGAGAGAAAAATGCTGTCTTACAGTTTGACAGAACATTGATAGAAATGTCAATTCAAAACCGTAACCTAGCAACATTTTGTTTTTATTTCAGAATCAATAAAAAGAACATATACAAAGAACAACTTATATACAAAGATTATGAATACAAAATATACAGATCAAAAGATAACAAATCTGCTGAAAGCCCAATTTCAGGGATGTTCATGTAACATCACTGTTCTTCCTTGGGGTCCTTAAAAATAAAAATTGATTACTAAATTAAAAACTCAAAATACCATTTAAAATAACAACTAAACAACATAACATAAAAAAGATACACAAAACATGAGGGGAAATGGTTATGTGCAGGTAATTAATTATCGAAAATTGTATTAACAAATGATCATTTAGTAGGGTATTGAAGGGTCCTAATGAAGATGAATTCCAGATGTCAGCAGGTAATTTGTTATATAGCGTCACCCCCCCCCCCATAGAAAAATGTTCTTTAATAGGTATTTGGCTTAGGTTTAGGGAGATATACAGCGCCCCCCCCCCAAAACAAAAAAAAACAAAAAAAAAAAATGTCCCTCTCATGCATCGCAAAATTATTACAAAAAACAAGTTTTATACTCAATTAAGTTAATGTATTTAGAAAGCTCACAGAATTTTGTGATTCCTGTAAAAATTTCAAATGTCTCGCTTCATTGGTTTTGAATACACAGGCTCTTATGTAACAGAAGTGGGTTTTGGCCCATTTCAAGTTTGATAAACAAAAATGTCATACCTTAATCTCTGCTTCATTTTTATTTCAGTTTAACAACTGTGCTCATACTCTGGTTTTCAAACAAATAGAAATAAGTTCATGTACTGTTCAAGATGAAAATTAATCAAATTTCAGTTCCAGTGGTTGTCTTTGTTTTCAAAGAATCTTGACACTTCAGATAGTTCCTCCTGATCGCCTTGGTGGTGGCTGATCTGGGTATCGCCTTTGAAATGCATGTTGAGTGGCAAGGAGGCTGTGCGTTTGCTCATACTTTTGAACAAGGAAAGCCCTTTAACGGGCAGTAAGCTGTTGACCAACCATATTGAAATCAGTCAAAAGTATGACAAATAAACTAAAAGCTGACCAAATTTTCCACCCAACTAAATTAACTATGAAAGAAAGACATGACAAGAACAAAAATCTGTTAATTTCATTCTTATTTTAATTTCTGAATTTCTGAGGTTTTAGAAGCTGAATGCCAGACTATGTCGCCATAATCAAAATGTGGAAGTATTATAGTTTTGAATATTAAGTTAAGATCTGATTCGTTTATGTAATGTCGTAATTCTACCAAGGAAACCAATAAGTTTACCAATTTTCAGACACATAGAATTTATGTGAGTGTCCTATTTCAATTCATTGTCAATATTGATAGCAAGGTATTTTTTTCATTTTCCACCTTTGCAATATTAACCCATTCGAGGCAGGAATTATTTAAAGCCTAATTTGATCAGCTTTTATTCTTCAAATTGGCAACACCAACATTTTTATTTTATTGCTACATTTTTCTTATAAAACGTCATGTATCTGAAATGAATATAAGTTGACAGAAATTATGATGAGAAGTCAAAAAGTTGCCAATTTGCAGGGAAAAACGGTAATTTTAAACTTTCTATCACTGCCAATATAAGTATTTTAATGCTTATTTTCCTTTTAAAAAAATTCAGCATCAAACAACGAATATTGACGCAACCAAAATGGGCACATTTTGTGTAGAATTTTTTGCTCTTTCTGCTCATGTATTTGGTATAATTTGTAGGGCTCTGCATCAACAGTTATTAGGTCAAACCACAAAATGTGGACCTCTGTCATGAATGGGTTAATATTTCTTATTTTTCACATTAAGTACATTACACCTTGACAACATATAACGAATTCTAATGAGCATAGACACAGTTTTGGTAAAATTAATCAATAACCTATTACTAGACATCCATGTATCGAGGTATTGCATTTCATTATTTAAAACAGATTCCACAACATTGGGACATATATGTGAGAAATATATTACGGTGTCATCGGCATATACATGATCTCCCTAACAACCATCTCTTCCCTTATAAAAATATGTAAATTTCCAATTACAACCCAATTTTCAAGTTTTTAACTGAAATGAAAGTAAATAATTCATGCGAGTGCAATGATACTGATTTTGATTGTAAATTGACAAGGGAAACATATGGCCCTACTAGCCACAATATTTAGAACACACGTGTCAAATTTTGCTTAACAAAATCTTTCAAATCATGGAAAAATACAGTTCTACTGCAGCCATCCGCCAGTAACCATCGTTTCCAGATCTAAAGCTACTGACATGCATGAAGTTACTGGTTTTCATTGTTAAGGACAACTGTGAAGGATTGTTAAAACTTCATCTGCTAAATGTACAACTGCTGTTTCCGGTTATTCAGTAACGTATATAGGCCTAGGACTTATGCTTATAATGATCATGAATTTAGCTTTGTTTATATTTTTTATGTTCGACGAATGTCCTTCAGTTTCGGTTTGACAAACAAAAAACTGACGTACGTCATCTTAAATGTATTGCCCAAAAACCTAATTTTCCTATGCATTACATTATAGTCTTTAACTTTATTGTAATACAAATGACAAACCAAAAAGGAATTTTAAGGCAAAATGATTGCCCCCAAACTCTCTTTTGGTTGATACAAAACACGGCATATGGTTTCATTTCACATATATATATATATATATATATATATATATATATTTGTAAGCGCCTTACTAATTCAGTTGGAATTTACTTTCCATTTTCCCCTATACTCAAGAAGTTTACAGTTTTGTTATTTTGAGGGGAGATCTTAATCATCTACCTCTACAACATGAAAAGGTTTGAATGATACTTGATTTTAGGGCGCAGAAGGGATCCCCTACCTTTGATATGTGTGGAAAAACCCAACCGACATGCAGTTTGCTCATTTTGAAAGCGGAGGCAGTCAGTTGTTGAAGCATTCATATTTTTTTTTATTTTTTTTTATTGAAAAGAAGTCATTGTTTTAACTCCTATTCATTTTTTTTTCTTCACAAACTCTGTGGGCGAAGTATCCTTTTTGTTAGGCTTTTTTTCTTTATTTTATGAGAAAAAAACCCACAAAATTTACGAGAAAAACAAACTTTACGAAATCAAAAATTATGCAGCAGAACGAACGAGCTATAGATATGGTATACATACCCCCCCCCCCCCCATCACAGTGTGCACTTGCGTAGCAAGTGATTAAGTGCAAATAAGTCATACTTGAGGCCTATAAAACGAATGAGTTTTTAAAAAATAATGTTTTTTGGTGGGTACATTGAAAGCAACATCTTCGGAGGATAACTCCAGGCCATCGTGATACCGAGTTGATTAATTTGACACTTTTGATATGCAAAACCATCAACACAAATATGCTCCCAATTTGAAGGTTGAAAGTTTATGAAAACCCCCAAAGAAATTGTTAGATTGCCTCGTCTGTTGACCTGTCGATTGTTTGCTTTGTCTGTTAATATTTGACTCATTACTGTCAACTAAATCATGTAAATCATACTCTTTTCACACACACACACCCACACACAAAAAAAACTTTAAGTTAGTTTGTGTTACAAAAACTTATTGTAGCAACTCACTTTCAGCTTCAGACCATGAAAGTTTTCTGTGATATGCTTCTGAATTGTCGGTTATGTTGTCTTAAAACATCAAATCTAACAATCATGTATCAGCATCAACACCAGGATAGTTGTTATTTCACATTGTTTTATTGCCCGTCTTGAAAGAGTAGGCAATTTAAAAAGTTTTTTTTTTCTTTCTGACTCACCCTGTAGAACCTAACTGCCCCAATACTACCTAAATTATATGGGCAGAAAAATGTTGCTTTTTCTCATCGACTACTTCTACCTTTGCTAGTTTCTGTTTAGACGGCGGATATCCCGAAGAGAGAAGGAGAAGGAAAGAGAGAGCTGGGGGATTAAAAACGGCAAACATAAATTCCAGTGCAATCACTGGCCAAGGGTTATGGAAGTGGGTTCGACTTGATCATTTATAGAGTTGATTAAAATGATCATGTTACTGTTTCCCTTCCAAATATATAATCCTACTTATAAACAGAAAGAGAGCGAGAGAGAGAAAAATGCTGTCTTACAGTTTGACAGAACATTGATAGAAATGTCAATTCAAAACCGTAACCTAGCAACATTTTGTTTTTATTTCAGAATCAATAAAAAGAACATATACAAAGAACAACTTATATACAAAGATTATGAATACAAAATATACAGATCAAAAGATAACAAATCTGCTGAAAGCCCAATTTCAGGGATGTTCATGTAACATCACTGTTCTTCCTTGGGGTCCTTAAAAATAAAAATTGATTACTAAATTAAAAACTCAAAATACCATTTAAAATAACAACTAAACAACATAACATAAAAAAGATACACAAAACATGAGGGGAAATGGTTTTGTGCAGGTAATTAATTATCGAAAATTGTATTAACAAAATGATCATTTAGTAGGGTATTGAAGGGTCCTAATGAAGATGAATTCCAGATGTCAGCAGGTAATTTGTTATATAGCGTCACCCCCCCCCCCCCATAGAAAAATGTTCTTTAATAGGTATTTGGCTTAGGTTTAGGGAGATATACAGCGCCCCCCCCCCCCCCCAAAAAAAAAAAAAAAAAAAAAAAAAAATGTCCCTCTCATGCATCGCAAAATTATTACAAAAAACAAGTTTTATACTCAATTAAGTTAATGTATTTAGAAAGCTCACAGAATTTTGTGATTCCTGTAAAAATTTCAAATGTCTCGCTTCATTGGTTTTGAATACACAGGCTCTTATGTAACAGAAGTGGGTTTTGGCCCATTCCAAGTTTGATAAACAAAAATGTCATACCTTAATCTCTGCTTCATTTTTATTTCAGTTTAACAACTGTGCTCATACTCTGGTTTTCAAACAAATAGAAATAAGTTCATGTACTGTTCAAGATGAAAATTAATCAAATTTCAGTTCCAGTGGTTGTCTTTGTTTTCAAAGAATCTTGACACTTCAGATAGTTCCTCCTGATCGCCTTGGTGGTGGCTGATCTGGGTATCGCCTTTGAAATGCATGTTGAGTGGCAAGGAGGCTGTGCGTTTGCTCATACTTTTGAACAAGGAAAGCCCTTTGACGGGCAGTAAGCTGTTGACCAACCATATTGAAATCAGTCAAAAGTATGACAAATAAACTAAAAGCTGACCAAATTTTCCACCCAACTAAATTAACTATGAAAGAAAGACATGACAAGAACAAAAATCTGTTAATTTCATTCTTATTTTAATTTCTGAATTTCTGAGGTTTTAGAAGCTGAATGCCAGACTATGTCGCCATAATCAAAATGTGGAAGTATTATAGTTTTGAATATTAAGTTAAGATCTGATTCGTTTATGTAATGTCGTAATTCTACCAAGGAAACCAATAAGTTTACCAATTTTCAGACACATGGAATTTATGTGAGTGTCCTATTTCAATTCATTGTCAATATTGATAGCAAGGTATTTTTTTCATTTTCCACCTTTGCAATATTAACCCATTCGAGGTAGGAATTATTTAAAGCCTAATTTGATCAGCTTTTATTCTTCAAATTGGCAACACCAACATTTTTATTTTATTGCTACATTTTTCTTATAACACGTCATGTATCTGAAATGAATATAAGTTGACAGAAATTATGATGAGAAGTCAAAAAGTTGCCAATTTTGCAGGGGAAAACGGTAATTTTAAACTTTCTATCACTGCCAATATAAGTATTTTAATGCTTATTTTCCTTTAAAAAAAATTCAGCATCAAACAACGAATATTGACGCAACCAAAAAGGGCACAGTTTGTGTAGAATTTTTTGCTCTTTCTGCTCATGTATTTGGTATAATTTTTAGGGCTCTGCATCAACAGTTATTAGGTCAAACCACAAAATGTGGACCTCTGTCATGAATGGGTTAATATTTCTTATTTTTCACATTAAGTACATTACACCTTGACAACATATAACGAATTCTAATGAGCATAGACACAGTTTTGGTAAAATTAATCAATAACCTATTACTAGACATCCATGTATCGAGGTATTGCATTTCATTATTTAAAACAGATTCCACAACATTGGGACATATATGTGAGAAATATATTACGGTGTCATCGGCATATACATGATCTCCCTAACAACCATCTCTTCCCTTATAAAAATATGTAAATTTCCAATTACAACCCAATTTTCAAGTTTTTAACTGAAATGAAAGTAAATAATTCATGCGAGTGCAATGATACTGATTTTGATTGTAAATTGACAAAGGGAAACATATAGCCCTACTAGCCACAATATTTAGAACACACGTGTCAAATTTTGCTTAACAAAATCTTTCAAATCATGGAAAAATACAGTTCTACTGCAGCCATCCGCCAGTAACCATCGTTTCCAGATCTAAAGCTACAGACATGCATGAAGTTACTGGTATTCATTGTTAAGGACAACTGTGAAGGATTGTTAAAACTTCATCTGCTAAATGTACAACTGCTGTTTCCGGTTATTCAGTAACGTATATAGGCCTAGGACTTATGCTTATAATGATCATGAATTTAGCTTTGTTTATATTTTTTATGTTCGACGAATGTCCTTCAGTTTCGGTTTGACAAACAAAAAACTGACGTACGTCATCTTAAATTTATTGCCCAA
>CM057168.1:16557736-16568736 GCA_029962745.1 Echinometra lucunter
TAAAAATGAAGCAGAGATTAAGGTATGACATTTCTGTTTATCAAACTTGGAATGGATCAAAAACCACTTCTGTTACATAAGAGCCTGTATATTTAAAACCAATGCAGCGAGACATTTGAAACTTTTACAGGAATCACAAATTATGTGAGCTTTCTAAACACATTAACTTAATTGAGTATAAAACTTGATTTTTACTTATAATTTAGCGATGAATGAGAGGGACGTTTTTTTGGGAAGCGCTGTATATCTCCCTAAACCTAAGCCAAATAACTGTGAAAGAACATTTTTTCTATATGGGGGGGGGGGGGGGACGCTATATAACAAATTACCTGCTGACATCCGAAAATCATCTTCATTAGGACCCTTCAATACCCTACTAAATGATCATTTTGTTAATACAATTTTCGATAGTTAATTACCTGCACATAACCATTTCCCCTCATGTTTTGTGTATCTTTTTTTATGTTATGCTGTTTTGTTGTTATTTTAAATGGTATTTTGAGTTTTTAATTTAGTAATCAATTTTTATTTTTAGCGGGGATTATAAAACTCAGGCCACTTTACATAGATACAGCAAAAAAGGGAATTTAATTGATTCAGAAGGCATAAACGCTGAACAGATAAAGAGACAAGAACTGAGAGCAACCAAAATGTTCGTGTCGCCCGGTGTACAAGCGCTAATCACTTTTGAATTACGCTCTGAAAGATCCAACAAAATGACACTGCCAAACCAATGTAGGCCTACATTGCACTCAAAATCTATAATAATTATAATAACTTCCATTTATAAAGCGCCTTTCAATAAAGATACAAAGCGCATCAAACAGGGAAACACATTAAAAAATACAACAGCATAATACAAACGATACATGATATAAACGAAGGAAAATGTTGAAAACGCACTCACCAGCTTGTATTACATCTCAAAACCAAAGCTTGTACCATTGCAAACCAATCCAGCACTGCACATAGATAATCGCCCGTTTATTACATATAACAAATATGAACCAAGGCCACCAATGATTTCATTGTGCGACATCAGAGGTGCTACAGTCAATCCGCAGGTCCCCTTAAAGTGTGGTATTTTATTTCCAGTTCTACATGACTGGGTCGGTCTATGAATACATAATGAGCAGGATCCGCTGGGAACATTTTGCAAATTATTATTAGACTTAACACAGACAAATTGGCATGACTTATGGATCAATGAAAAGAAGAGGAATGGGAGATTCGTGACATGTGTCAGATTACCCCTGGATTTCTGTATCATTACATTTGTCAATGTGCATTTTGTTCTCAAATCCCTCATTTTAGTACACGCCTAGGAGGAGCTGAGATTTATTTTTTGATATGCTAATCAATTTTACCATTGAGTAAAACAGGGTGAGTGCACAGATTGAATGGTTTATGAGGAATGGTCCTTTTGCATACAGGTTCAGACAGGTTCAAGCTATGATTTTTTTTTTTGGGGGGGGGGGGGGGAGAGAATTAAAGCACCCGTGTCTCAGTGGAACAGGTTACATGTATTCTTTACTTATTTCAGAATAGTTCGCACAAGTAAGCGCACAACGAAGCGAGGGGAAATTTGCACTTGTTGTATAGAAAACGCCTCACTGGTTGTCTTGGACCAGGGCAAATCTGAGCGTTGCAAGTGACTTCGACCTTTGCCATATACTGCAGCAAAGAAACAATCAGAAACCACTCCTCCTAAAAATTATGGTTACAACCCACACATCCGTGTCTTCTCTGCAGATCAACAAGCTACACTTACTTAATATACACAAGACAATAATACCTTGTTGAAAAAGTCTAAATGTCTCCTGTAAGATTATAGAACTGTCCTAGAGTGCCACCGGAAAAGTTATTTTGACACAATGAGATAATGAGAATTGTTACAATTTCCATATTCACTGTTTACATAATTCTTTTAAACAAACATAAGGTGACATTTCCGATTCTTCTTGTAAGTTCCTCTAAGAAAATATGTACTTTTGCTATCACAAGGTTTGTTACTTTAGGGGATATCTATCAAGTTTTAAAGTTAAAATAGTGCTACTGAAAGCAGAATCACCATGTAACGTAAAGTAGGCGAGCTCATAACGCATGATTTTCATTTATTTACTTTCCATTTTTGATTGATGTAATCTGAGCTTTCGTTTATTTTCTTTAAAAAAAATGTATCATTTTATTGCAAAAAAAGTTAGTTCATAGCTGAAAAGCATCATTTAAAATGTTTCACCACAGTTTTCAGTTTAAAGTGATGTCGGGCAGGTACAGGATTTGTTTTTTGATATTTAAACTAGTTTGACAAAACCCAAATAGAAACTGATTTACCAAATGTGGATAAAACATTATCACATTAGTGTAAAAATTTTGTTAGCAAGGGAGTAGTTACTTTCTCTATTGCCACAGCTAAAGGACATTACCAGAGCAATATGCGACATCACTAGTATAATGCTCCCCACATATAACTGGGAAAAATATAACCATGACCCAAGCATTTGTCATTGGTTATAATTAGTTTATTGCAAGGTTCTATAAAATGCTGTTAAATTTTTGAAAATCCTGCATCTGTCCTGCGCGCGTCACCTTTGGTAAAGAATTCCCTCCCCACGCCCCCTGCCCCCCACCCCGCTTCCGGTGCTTTTGCCCATGCCACTTCTCATTATAAGTTACCCCTACGGTGAATTATAGTGTGCAGAAAATGCCATTTTCATGCACGATTTTTCAAAAATCTCCCATGTGGGTTTTTTTTTTTTTTTTTTGGTATGCACACTGTGATGGGGGGGGGGGGGGTATGTATACCATATTTTAGCTTGTTCGTTCTGCTGCATAATTTTTGATTTCGTTAAGTTTGTTTTTCTCGTAAATTTTGTGGGTTTTTTTCTCATAAAATAAAGGGAAAAAGCCTAACAAAAAGGATACTTCGCCCACAGAGTTTGTGAAAAAAAAATGAATAGGAGTTAATAACAATGACTTCTTTTCAATAAAAAAAAAGAAAAAAATATGAATGCTTCCACAACTGACTGCCTTCGCTTTCAAAATGAGCAAACTGCATGTCGGTTGGGGTTTTTCCACACATATTAAAGGTAGGGGATCCCTTTTGCGCCCTAAAATCAAGTTTCATTCAAACCTTTTCATGTTGTAGAGGTAGATGATTAAGATCTCCCCTCAAAACAACAAAACTGTAAACTTCTTGTGTATAGGTTGAAACGGAAAGTAAATTCCAACTGAATTAGTAAGGCGCTTACATATATATATATATATATATATATATATATATGAGGTGAAACCATATGCCGTGTTTTGTATCAACCAAAAGGGAGGTTTGGGGCAATCATTTAGCCCTAAAATTCCCTTTTGGTTTCCCAATTCCGTGCAATGTATTACAATAAAGTTAAATACTATAATGTAATGCATAGGAAAATTAGGTTTTTAGACAATAAATTTAAGATGACGTACGTCATTTTTTTTTTTCAAACCGAAACTGAAGGACATTCTTCGAACATAAAAAAATATAAACAAGGCTAAATTCATGATCAGTTTAATCATAAGACCTAGGCCTATATACGTAACTGAATAACCGGAAACAGCAGTTGTACATTTAGCAGATGAAGTTTTAACAATCCTTCACAATTGTCCCTAACAATTACTACCAGTAACTTCATGCATGTCTGTAGCTCTAGAACTGGAAACGATGGTTACTGGTGGATGGCTGCAGTAGAACTGTATTTTTCCATGATTTGAAAGATTTGGTTAAGAAAAGTTTGACACGTGTGTTCTAAATATGGCTAGTAGGGCTATATGTTTCCATTTTAATTTACAATAAAAATCAGCATCATATCACTGGCATGAATTATTTACTTTCATTCCAATTCAAAACTTGAACATTGTGTTTGTAATTGGAAATCTACATATTTTTACAAGGGAAGAGATGGTTGCTAGGGAGATTGTGTATATGCCGATGACACCGCAATATATTTCTCACATAATGCCCCGATGTTGTGGAATCTGTTTTAAATAATGAAATGCAATACCTCGATACATTGATGTCTAGTAATAGGTTATTGATTAATTTACCAAAACTGTGTCTATGCTCATTGGAATTGGTTATATGTTGGCAACGTGCAATGTACTTAATGTGAAAAATAAGAAATATCAATATTGTAAAGGTGGAAAATACAAAATACCTTGGTATCAATATTGACAATGAATCGAAATAGGACTTTCACATAAATTCTATGTGTCTGAAAATTGGTAAACTTATTGGTTTCCTTGGTAGATTACGACATTACATAAACGAATCAGATCTTAACTGAATATTCAAAATTATAATACTTCCACATTTTGATTATGGCGACATAGTCTGGCATTCGGCTTCTAAAACCTCAGAAATTCAGAAATTAAAATAAGAATGAAATGAACAGATTTTTGTTCTTGTCATGTCTTTCTTTCATAGTTAATTTAGTTGGGTGGAAGATTTGGCCAGCTTTTCCTTCATTTCCCCTCATGTTTTGTGTATCTTTTTATGTTATCTTGTTTTGTTATTATTTTAAATGGTATTTTGAGTTTTTAATTTAGTAATCAATTTTTATTTTTAAGGACCCCAAGCAAGAACAGTGATGTTACATAAATATCGCTGAAATTGGGCTTTCCGCAGATTTGTTATCTTCTGATTTGTATATTTTTTATTCATAATCTTTGTATATAATTTGTTCTTTGTATATGTTCTTTTTTATTGATTCTGAAATAAGAACAAACATGTTGCTAGGTGACGGTTTTGAATTGACATTTCTATCAATGTTCTGTCAAACTATAAGGCAGCATTTCTCTCTTCCTCTCTCTCTCTCTCCCTGTTTATAAGTAGGCTTATATCCTTGGAAGAGAAACAGTAACATGATCATTTTAATCAACTCTATAAATGATCAAGTTGAACCCACATCCATAACCCTTATATTACTCATTAAAAAGACGGGGCCTGTAGGCAGTTCCCTAGGTGATGCTACAAGATGCAACAATGTTTACGCTCATTTTCGAAAATAAAGAAAATATTCTTTAAAATGAGGTACGACTATGTTGAAGCTCTAATCCAGTTGGAGCGAGGATTATAAAACTCAGGCCACTTTACATAGATACAGCAAAAACAGGAATTTAATTGATTCAGAAGGCATAAACGATGAACAGATAAAGAGACAAGAACTGAGAGCAACCCAAATGTTCGTGTCGCCCGGTGTACAAGCGCTAATCACTTTTGAATTACGCTCTGAAAGATCCAACAAAATGACACTGCCAAACTAATGTAGGGCTGCATTGCACTAAAAATCTATAATAATTATATTAACTTCCATTTATAAAGCGCCTTTCAATAAAGGTACAAAGCGTATCAAACAGGGAAACACACTAAAAATACAACATCATAATACAAACGATATATGATATAAACGAAGGAAAATGTTGAAAACGTACTCACCAGCTTGCTCTACATCACAAAACCAAAGCTTGTACCATTGCAAACCAATCCAGCACTGCACATAGGTAATCGCCCGTTTATTACATATAACAAATATGAACCAAAGCCACCAATGATTTCATTGTGCGACAACAGAGGTGCTGAATTTTTATAGTCAATCCGCAAGTGTGGTATTTTATTTCCAGTTCTACATGACTGGGTCGGTCTATGAATACATAATGAGCAGGATCCACTGGGAACATTTTGCAAATTATTATTAGACTTAACACAGACAAATTGGCATGACTTATAGATCAATTAAAAGAAAAGGAATTAGAGATTCGTGACATGTGTCAGATTACCCCTGGATTTCTGTATCATTACATTTGTCAGTGTGCACTTTGTTCTCAAATCCCTCCTTTTAGTACACGCCTAGGAGGAGCTGCGATTCATTTTTGATATGCTAATCAATTTTACCATTGAGTAAAACAGGGTGAGTGCACAGATTGAATGGTTTGTGAGGAATGGTCCTTTTGCATACAGGTTCAGACAGGTTCAAGCTATGATTATTTTGGGGGGAGAGAATTAAAGCACCCGTGTCTCAGTGGAACAGGTTACATGTATTCTTTACTTATTTCAGAATAGTTCGCACAAGTAAGCACACAACGAAGCGAGGGGAAATTTGCACTTGTTATATAGAAAACGCCTCACTGGTTGTCTTGGACCAGGGCAAATCTGAGCGTTGCAAGTGACTTCGACCTTTGTCATATACTGCAACAAAGAAACAATCAGAAACCACTCCTCCTAAAAATTATGGTTACAACCCACACATCCGTGTCTTCTCTGCAGATCAACAAGCTACACTTACTTAATATACATAAGACAATAATACCTTGTTGAAAAGGTCTAAATGTCTCCCGTAAGAATATAGAACTGTCCTAGAGTGCCACCGGAAAAGTTATTTTGGAAACTATGAGATAATAAGAATTGTTACAATGTCCATATTCACTGTTCACATAATCATTTTAATCTAACACATTGTGCCATTTTAGATTCTTCTTGTAAGTTCCTCTAAGAAAATATATACTTTTGTTATTACAAGGTTTGTTACTTAAGGGGATATCTATCAAGTTCTAAAGTTAAAATAGTGCTACTGAAAGTAGAATCACCATGTAACGTAAAGTAGGCGAGCTCATGACACATGATTTTCATTTATTTGCTTTGTTTGGATTGATGTAATTAGAGCTATGATTTGTTTTCTTTAAAAAAAAATATTTGTATCATTTTAATGGAAATAAAGTTAGTTCATAGTTGAAAAGCATCATTTAAAACGTTTCACCACAGTTTTCAGTTTAAAGTGATGCTGGGCAGGTACAGGATTTTTTATTTTTATTTATTTTTTTTTTTGGGGGGGGGGGATATTTAAACTAGTTTGATAGAACCCAAATAGAATTTTATTTACCAAATGTGGATAAAACATTAGCACATTAGTGTATAAATTTTGTTAGCAAGGGAGTAGTTACTTTCCCTATTGCCACAACTAAAGGACATTGCCACAGCAATATGCGATATAACTAGTATAATGCTCCCCACATATAACTGGGAAAAAATATAACCATGACCCAAGCATTTGTCTTTGGTTATTAGTTTATTGCAAGGTTCTATAAAATGCTGTTAAATTTTTGAAAATCTTGCATCTGTCCTGCGCGTGTCACCTTTGGTAAAGAAAAACAAAAACAAGAACAAGATTTGTTTGATACAGTTTCATGTGTTAAATTGTCCCATGGATGTGTTATAATTGCCCCGTGTTGTGGGGCAATTGTAACACTTGACTTCCGATTTTGAAATGAATTCCTTCAATAAACCAAACCTAGTCATATTTCAAGCCAGCATATCTTTCATTTCTTGTACATTGAAGCAAGTATTTAACTGTAGCTAATAATAATAATAAGTTATAATAATGATAATAATAATAATAATAATAACAATAATAATAATAAGTTATAATAATAATAATAATAATAATAATAATAATAATAATATGAACACTTATAAAGCACAGGTATCCATCATGAGTAGATGCTCAAGGCGCAGTGAAAAGGAGATAGAAAAAAGTCAGAGATAAGAGAAACGAGATAATTATGAAAAAGCTTGTTGGAATAATCCGGTTTTTAGGGAGGTCTTGAAGTTACTGAGAGAGGATAGATTACGAATATCTATAGTGGGAACTTATTCTAAAGGAACGGTCCGGTATATTGAAATGATCGACACCCCAAGTTTGTGATATGGCAAGAAGAGATGAGCCTGAAGACCTTAGTTTCCTAGAAGGATTATATGGGATTAAGCTTATATATCATTTTTTTTTTTTTTTTTTTTTTTGGGGGGGGGGGGGGTTACAATATTGTCCCCGGTCTCCCCTGTTGTTGGAGAATTTGCCTCTTTCGAAGACGCTATGATGGAATCTGTCTTGATAGGAAGCTTTCTTGATGGGAAGACAGACTCGATTGATACTTTGTGATTCTTCGTGAATTTTCAGCTTACTGAACGCTTTGTGGCTTCACTATCTTGTAACGGGGATCTCCTCTACATGCTCCATCCTCTTGAGTCTCAATGTTTCTTCAAAGGGGTGTCATCACCAGAGGCCACAGTTTGCTACATCTGTCTCTGGCGATGAGCATTTTCGCGGTAAGCAGTGGTTCCACCACTTGCAAAATGGTAACCCATCTTTTTATCAGAACTTTTACAGGCCTCTACTGTGTGTTGTTGTTTTTTTTTTTTTTCTAAAACAAACATTTCAGGTTCATTGCATGGTTTGATTTACATGCTATTCGTAATGATCAAGTTCCCATAGTTTTTCTTGAGCCTACTCGGACAATATAGCGGTAGATTTACCTCATTTGAAATTAGGACTTAGGTTAACTGCCCAGTTATCGACTGTATATAAGTAATTCACCTTTATTTTCTTAATAGGTGCAACTAATAGTGTTAATTAGCCTAAAGTTTCTATGACTCGAGAGTTACATGTACCTTCATATCATTAGAATTGATTCGTGACGACTTGTGTACTTAAAAGAACTGAATTTTACTTCCTTCACTGTCGAATGTAGATTTTGTGCCCATTAGTGGCCTAAAGTAGCACTGTTATATAGAATAAACTTTAGGGTTATATGCAGCTTCTTGAGTTTGGAGTAATTATTCTGTTGAGTCTAAGCTCATTTCTGACATGGCAAGGGTCAAACAACAGCTCGGGGTACGCATGGTTTAATATACAGCGCGCTTGATCTTGGCTACAGGATGCCTATAGCCAGCCAATCACAGTGCTAGGATTCTATGGTCATGACAATCATAAATATTTTGGGTAGGTCCTAGTATACTGCGGTTGAATATTGCTGGATCCTGGCTATGTTAGAAATCTATTGATGATTTGAATGTAACAGTGAAAAAAAAAGAGACTTCAACGCTTCCCTACAAATCAGCTTATATGCTATATGACTTTTAACCACTTGTAATCCTTGTAAAGAAAAGTGATTTGTTTTTATTTCATTAGTTATTTTAAACAACTCATTCCTATAATTCTGACTTAAACAAAATATTGCTGTTCTGGTGAACTAAATCCATTTATATTTTGCAGAAAATCTAACTAGCACGGCATAGTGGATACGTCGCTGGACTGTAGATCACAAGGTTGGCGATTCGAGTCCCGCTGTGGCACAACTGTCATTTGACAAGACATTAATCTTCTATTGCCACTCTCGACCAAGGTGTAGTAAATGGGTACCCGGTAGGAAGTAAATGGGTACCAGGTAGCCATGCTAAAGCCGGGGTAATCATGAAGAGTGGAGTGCCAGAAATGGCCTTTCTGACAGACATGAGCGCTATAAGAACCGATTATAATTAGTGTATTATTATTTCTCGAGTTACATATCTTTGAAAATGACCATGCAATAAAGCCCACTGAGTGAAGGGAAGGAATGACATTTAGGTCACTGGAAATGAAATGCCAATTCTTTGCTCATTTGCATGCGACTTGCGGTCTGCCTAGTATTCTAACCTTTGACAAAGTTCTGTAGCAGTCAGAGTGCAACTCGTTTCAAAAGCATTTATTTTACAAACTCGTTTGCACGTCCAAGTGGCATTTATGAATATTCATGAGCAAACGGGTATCGTAGAAAACTGTCAATTACTTTGCCTTCCCTGACCATTTTTATTCCAAACTGAAGAAGGAATTCCATCCAATTCTACCCAAGTAAATCGCGCCTGCGCGAGAATCCCATTTTTTCTCTTTCTCTCTTTTCCTTTTGTGAACGTGAATCCAGGTAGAAACTGCCCCTTCAACTCATCAACGCTCGAGATATGATTAACCAACAAATGACTAAAACTTAAATCGACCGCAGTTTAAACTCTAATCACAGGCCGTTGATTAAAGTTTTAATCTACAACTGTGCGGTTTACCTGGTAATCTCGGCTTGATCAAAATCTTAACCAACAAGATTCAACATTTTAATCCACGTTCTAACAGTGCAGCATGAGATTTAATTGAGAAGGCAAATGACAAGGGTGCATACTTTTGAGGGTTAGAATATTCAATTTGGTTTTTTCTGGAAATATTGATTTTTTGATGCTTTAAGAAGAGATGTGCATTAACAGTGAACAAAGGAACAACTATGTAAAATTATGTGTGACTTAGTCTCAATTTCAGACACTAATTTGATTATTGAGCATTTGTAATTTATGCATGTAAGTGAGCACAGAAATAATTTGCTGACTGTTGGATTATTCATATAAGACAGAATAGAAATCACAAGCATATAAAATTTAGTGCAATACACAAGTGTTCATTTAAATGTGTTAATTGTCTGCACACATTCTTATTTATCTTTTATGCAGATTGAATTGAAACCATGACTTCAAAGAATAAAGAAGCATACCAGAAGTCAAATCCAATTTAACGCAGGCTGAACTCTTTGGGAGTTTCGTTGTGTGTGTAAGCCAACCAACCATATCAGACATTGTGTATACAACGACGTAATTGTTATCACAGATAGCATTCAGCATTCACTAGAGGAACAGCACTACAGAGTTCAGTATCAGCGCCTAGTACGTTCAGTTCATACGTAATTTTCGTGTATAATGTCTTGCGATACAAACCTGCATTCACGCAGATTTATAAAAATTACGCAAAAAAAAATCCAGTTGCAGTTTGGGCAGCAATGCTGAATTACTGTTCAAGACCAGGAAACAACAACAACAAATAACAAAAGCAAAAACAGAACCCCCCCCCCCCCCCAAAAAAAAAAAAAAACCCAAACCAACAACAACAACAAAACAAATCTTAAAAACCTTGTCGGAAAGAACTTGTTTATGACACTGTAGGCAAGTAGGAGTGTAGGAGTGTTCAGCGCTTATCTCATGGTTTTTACGCCTCCGTGCCCTTCCAAAGGATATTTTTCCCCTGGCTTCGGTTAAGCTGTCATTGCAGCGTTAGGGCATAACACTTTCAAAACCTTTTACATGTATTAAGTCATAAGATGACGAATTTCACATTTGATTT